>JAHLSL010000038.1:13365072-13733799 GCA_025920805.1 Petroica traversi | reverse complement strand
TAACATGTGACAGGATGAGAGGAAATAGCCCCAAGCTGAACCAGAGGAGGCTTAGATTAAATATTAGGAAAAATTTCTTCATATAAAGGGTTGGAAAGCATTGGAAAGGGCTGTCCAGGGCAGTGGTGGAGTCACCATCCCTGGAAGTGTAGGCCCTGAGACTGGCTTGGTTGGTCAGAGCATGGTGCTGATAACACCAAGGTGTGGGTGCAATTCCCCCATGGGAATAGATTCACCTAAGAGTTGGACTCCATGATCTTGTGGGTCCCTTCCAACTCAGACTGTTCTGTGAGTCTGTGAAAAATGTGAAGATGTGGCACTTCAGGATGTGGTTCAATGGTGAACATGAGGGTGGTGCTGGTTTGATGGTAGGCATTGATGATGTTGGAGGTCACTTCCAGTCTGTGGGTTCTATGATTCCATGGAAGCTGAAATCAGACTTGTGGAAACCAGCAGGATGGAGAGGCACACACATTATATCACCAAAACTGAGGGAATGACTCCTCAGGACACTGCAAGACTACAGGAATTCTCTTGATCCACTCCTCCTGACCTCCTTGCCCAGGAGAACATGCTTCCTATCTGCCCCAGGCAGTTGGCTTTGGCCTGGCCCTGAGCAGACTCAGCTTTGCCTTTCAGAACATTTACCACGCAGTCAAAAGGACAGATATGAAACAGCTTGGCAGCCTGAATACATTATTAACAGATTTTGGAAATAAGCAATCTGCATATAGTTCCAAAGCCTGAATTTGCTCTGCTTAACTTCAGGCACACAGTGGAGCCACAAAAATTAGTAGCATAATTGCCTTCAGCTCCTCTCTAATTGAGGAGACAAGCACAAACAGGGGTGATGTGACTCAACTGGGCTGGATGTTTTTGCTCTCTTCTCCTACAGTGGAGCATTTTGGATGATGTTTTTGTGATTGTTCCTGATTTCAGCCTTCTTGAACTTCCTCAGTCCTGCCAGAAAGTACATCTTGGATGCTCTGGGCTATTTCTTTAGAGATTCAACTCTCTTAAACACTCAGATTTGTTTTCATCTCTTCTCCAGTCATCACCTTTACTTCATTAATGCTCTACATCCAACCCAACCCTTTAGTAACTGACCAAATCCAGTTTAACCTCTGTTATCAAATCCAACTGTAATTTCGGAATGGTACAGTAATGGTTTAGTAAACCTGCTTTGTCTGGGTGGCTTCCCTGAAGGAATTGGGAATTAAAATTCTCCATTACTATAAGGTCAAATACACTGCAGGCCAGCCACATATCCTCACTTTGTGGGGCTTTTTTATTTTTTCCTCCCAAATTCACTCTCAAAAGATGGTGAAAGCAAGTTCACGGGAAGACAACAGATAAGTGTATTATTAAAATGAGCTGTTAAGAATAGTCCGGTACAACTTCAGCTTGGTGAGTGCCCCCACCAGACCCTCCAAGAGCAGTCAGAAACCAAAAAGCATCTGCCTCGGGACCAGTCAGTCATGTCTCCATCCCATCCTGGTGCCTGTCCTGCTGAGAAAGGGGGCTTGTCTTCACTAATTTCATGATGTCACCATTAGAGGAGTGGGAAGCTCTAATTCCATGAATAATAATATGTCATGAAGGGCAATCAGTGCTCAAGAACAACGTTCTTGGTTGCCATCCAGCCAAGCAGCCCAAAGAGCTCCATCCTCGTTGTGTAGGAAAACAAGTTATTGATTTTCACATTGTTGCAGAGGGCAGTTCTTAATCATAATTAGGCCACTGTGAAAAGTCAAAGCATTCAAATCATGAGAGGGCTTTCACCATTGCAATCTGGCATCCATATGTTCAATGGCAACTCAAACAGACTGCTTTAATTTTTCTGTAGGGTTTTTTTCCCCCTCTGAAGACTCAATATCATTTACCCCTTTAAATATGTCAGTTCTGTGATTTTGGATATGCAGCCCCATATTGTCTTTCAGAAGGCTAAGTTAAAACATAGCACTCTATTTTGATGCACTGTACAATAAGAAATCATCTCTTTAAGAAAAATAAGGCATGACAGTCACCATTGTGTTGTGAGATATTCCCACAAACTTCCATATTTCAATCTCAATATGGGTTACTTCAGAAGCTGACCAAGTTGCTTAAGTAAATTCTGAATAAAAGTAAGAGGAGCCAAAAATACTTTTAGTTGATTGCTAATCTAGGGCACTGAATATATCCTTTAGATATATCCAGGCATCACTCAAATATTTCTAGCTGAAAGGTTTAGTGTTTGTGTTCATCTTGGGTTTGGTTACTAAAATGTGAAAAAAAATAAAATCAAAAATCTAACTAAAATATCCTCCCGAAAGGAGTCTAAAAGCAGTTGAATTTTGCCAGTGAGGATCAGTCACTCTCACCAAGGAGAAGGAGTTAATGAGTGAAAGAGGGGGTTCAAGAGAAAATGGGCATCTCTTGGCCTGGGGTGTATTTAATCTAAAATTTGGTGTATTTTTCAAATTTTCAGATAGGTGAGGTCTGAAACCATTTTACATTGAGAATGGCAGCAAAATACCTTTGTGGTTTTAGGAAGGGTTAAGGCTCTTCCTGACAGAAGCAACAGGATCCCCAAAACTCTGCACCCCAAGTGGGGGCCATGTGCAGGCCATGGGAATGAAGGGGCTCCTCCAGCTGCTCCTCTCAGCCCAAAGAAATGTCTAAACCAGGCCTAAGAAATCACTTCCTGGACACACCAGTTTCTCTCCCTGCCTCTAAGTGATCCCAGTGTGTCTAAGCTAGATGGACAGAGTTACACCAAAGGAGTTGGGTGATCTGAATCCCATCAATGGGGCAATATTTAATTTCTCTTATCAGACATACCAATTTTTTATTCAAATCTAAAATTTTAAAAAAACCTCCAGGAGTATGAAGTAGAACTGAAGATGACGTTGTGTGTTACATGTGTTACAGGAGAAAATATGTCTTAACTTTTCTGAAAATCCCTGGAATACATCAAATTCATCAGTTCTGCTTTGAGCCTTTCTGCCCTGCTTTCCTTCAGCTCCCAAATACCTCCCTAGGTGTCCTGCAGAGCACGTACCCCTGGTCCCTTGCTTGCAGAGCCAGCCAGCTTTTCCTCAGCAGCACATCACTCAGCAAATCCAGTAGGAAGCAGGAAAACAAATGTCTTTTTTTGGTATATGCTCTTGAATACCATCCCAATGAGGATCTTCTATTGCCTCTATGAGCTGTGTGAGCAAGGCTGAAATAAGGTCATTGAAAGGATAAGAAAATAGAAATTATTAAGTTATGCCAGCCAAAAAGCCCCTGAAAATTTATTATTTAAAAATGCTAAAATGTGAGGAGATCAGGGAAACATTTTCAGTGCAAGAGAATGTTTAGTGATTGAAAGTCTTAATTAACAGCAAAGGGGGGAGATTTAAATAGTCTCAGACTCCATTTGAATGGGCAAAATATTGAAAACTTGCCACATTCACCATCAGCTCCTTAGAAAGTAAAAGTGGGAAATTTCAGTATTGTGAGAGGCTGGGGCCACTGAAGCATTGAAGAGCCCTGAACTAAACAAGAGCTTGAATCTCAGCTCCCTCAGGTAGGACTCATGGCAGAGAATGTTTAGAGAATGATGTTCTGTGACATCTCCTCAGAACATGTCCAACTCTTCATGGTGATGAACTTCCCAAAATAAAGCCCTCTCCCTGGCATAAAAAGGAGATAGCACTTAACATAACCACACAAATTCCTGTATTTATGGTGGTGCCAGCCTGATTTAGATTATGTCTTCATGGCTCTCCAGCAGCTGTCAGACCATGTGTTTTACCACAAGAACCATTTACAGCAGTCTATTGGCATGACAGAGTTTCCCAGGACAGATTGGAAGAACCTCTTTCATGAGGCCTCAGCTTGGCAAACACTGGAAAGGCAAGGCTGAAAATGTCTTTTTCTCCTGCAATCCTTAAGGATACAACATTATTCATTGCTCCAGCATGGATCACCAAATTGAGTTCCTCATTTCCTCATGTGAAGCCCAAGCAACCCATGGAAACAGAAAAGCCTCCTCCTGTGTTTTCATAATGAATTACATTTGTTAAGCCTGCTTTAGCAAATTAATTGATTTGATATGACTTAGAAGGACAAAATTTTCCACTTTCTTTTGGCATTTCACTGCCATGCTGCCACATCTAAAAGACTCACAGAGGGCAAAGGAGTTAAAATGAAGGACAGCGGAACTGGCTGCTCCTCTGCTTCCCATTCCCTGCAAAAACAAGAACCACTCTGCATGGCAGAGTCCCCTGTCCTACCCCCAGCCCGAAATACTATGAATAAGGACCACAGTTCTCTGTTCACTCAGGAATGCCAGATATGAAACCACAATCAAGCTTCGATCTCTTCAGCACAGCATGCTCCACATGCCAATCTACATGTTTGTTGAAAAAAAAAGATTTTGCTGGAATAAGTTTCTATTATAAGCTCTCACTGTGTACATTTTTTGGAGTTAGTATATAATTCCTGCAGCAGAAACCAATATCTTTTCTGTTTTACAACTGCACATAAATACAACTGCCTTCCATCTAAAAAAAAATAAATATTCACAATGTCTGTTCAGTTTGCCTTCTCGCAGCATCTCTCTCCCTCTGCCCAAATATAATCACACTTTCTAACCCAAATCACTCATGGTGGGGGGCGAGATCCAAACAAATCTCACATTCATAAACTCAGATGACAGCCACCCTGAGCCATAGGAATAGCATGGAATTTACTGGAGCCGTTAGCCCAGTACAAAGCAACTGGAGCAAACAGCAACTTCCAGAGCAGGCAAAGTCATTTGGAGCAGCTCCAGCATGCAAATGGCAGAGACACTGATAGCTGAGGCAATTATTATTTCCTTTCCCCACACCCTTTTCCTTTTTTGCAGTTGCTGGAGGCACTGGAATCTTATGAAGATTGTGGTGTTTTCTATGGTCTCCCTCAAGTCGTCAATACAAGAATGAAAATTCAGCTTTTCCATCACCATGAATTCACGGTGGGAATAATGTTTACCCCCATAATATGTTCACTGGGTCTTGGTTTCTTCTTGGAATTGGTGAAGCAGGTTATTTGACCAAGTGATTTGTCTGTGTGGAACAAATAGGAAAAAGGCCACTTTTTCTGGAATTAATTATTTTTTAAATAACCAAGCACCCATAAATGAGAGATGGACCCAGATGAGTCCAAGTTTAAAGCTTAAACTTTAAAAATAGGAGAATTATTACTATTGGTGATATTGTTACTGTTCTTAGCAGCCTCACACCCACAGTTACAATGAGAAAGCTGTTAAAATGAGAGTTGTGCAAAAACAGAACAGAAAAATAGTGCTTGCCCCAAGTAACACACAATCTTATGCAAGAGACCAACAGGGAAAGTTCAGGGACACAGGGAGTGGTTGGTAGCCTGAATGAGGTGAAATAAGGGGGACTCCAGAGTCGCCTTCTTTTCCTGTCTGCTTTCTTCCCTCTAGCAGACCTCTGGGTCAGGGAGTCTCCCTTTCCAACATTAACACAACTCCAAGCATCATCGCTGCTCTGACAGCAAATTTGGGGAGGCTTTCAGCAAGTTTCTAAGTGAAAGGTATGCAAGTGGATAAGACAGACAGCCTGGACTTATTTGTGCTCTGTATTCTTGTGTTGAATTCATGTGTACGTAGGATTGTGCCGTGTGTTTCCAGTCAGCCCTCGGACATGGGATTCTGCACAGGCAGGGAGGATACACTGAGGGGAGTGAGAGGTTTCAGCAGCAAAAGGTGCTGCAGCAGTTCCTTCTGGCCTCACTGCTGAAATTGTCGGGTTTCTTTTGTGCTGGGAAGAGGAGGAAAGCTGGCGTGGCAGGACAAGCTGAAAAATTCTTTAGTTTGATGTTTTGGACACAAATCTGAGTGTGAACCAGTGGGCTGAGGACTGAACCTTGACCAGCCTGATGCTCTTTCAGTTTCCAGCTCTTGTTGATACCTTTTAGGAAGTTTGGGAATGCACATGCACATTCCCATGGTGTTTTGCCCTACCTGGTTTTTGTGCTTGTCACCACGCTCTTGAGTCTTGCTGCAACCCAGACATCCCTAGCCCAGGAGCTGTCACACGGTTGGAACCTTTCAAGGACTATAGGGCCAGACACAATTACACAATTGCTTCATGGATCAAAGAGCTAATATGCATTTATTATTCCCTTTGTAATGCATTATTAGTTGACAGCCTAAAAATTATCCCTCACAGAGCAGCAAAATAATCTCATTCCTAAAACCATCCTAGAAGGTAAATGGCAGCACACAACCTTATTTACTTAATGCAGTGTGGACATAACTGATAATTCCACAACATGCTGCAACGCCAGCTCTGGTCTTGCATCAAAGATTTATAAAGACCAGACTGTTAATTTTTTCCAGGACAAAAACCAATGTTACACAATCCAGTACCTACAGGGGTGATGCATTTGATGGAGGCAGAACAGAAGATTTCTGCATCAAAAGGGTTGTCAGCACCTGAGCAATTGTCATGCACTCAGTTTCTTTCATATTTTTTCCAGGACTGAATTTTATATTGTTTATCTCTTGGCAGGAGACATTTCAACTAGAAAATCAAACTGGTCTCTTCTGAAGAGGGCAGCTCACCATTACCCACTGGTTTTATTCACATTTTAAAACTGGACTTAAGTGTTTTCTGACAGGATTTGTGACTTCAGGTTTTGGGGAGCTTTTCAACATAGAAAGCTGCTGTCTGTAATTCTCAAAGTCATTTATCAGCTAGATGAAAGCCAGAAATATGACATGTAGTGTCATCTGGAGATGCTGGTATGTTGGAAGCCTTCTGGAACCATCCTTGTGGGCTGCAGCAACAGCTGATAGCAAAACCCACAAAAAATCTCCATCTAACAAGGAGGAAGACTTACAGTGGCTGATGAGTAACTTCAGATGAGATTATGCCTTTCAAACACCTATTTTATCTCCAGGGGCTGCAATGGGAACTTGGCTCAGATGCCAACATTCCCACTGTGGAGCTAAACAGATGAAATTAATTCCAAGATCAGGGTCAGGCTGCCTCACTGTTTGTCATGAGCAGCCCTGAGAGGCCTCTGAAAGCCAGGAGTCACCAGCCATAACAATGTGGATCCTATGAAACTGTGATATTCTCAGATGGATTCATGAACCTCGACACCCTCAGCACACTAAGCAGATCTGAGTCCTCCCTGGCATAGCCAAGCCTGCCCCTTTCACTTCCTGCGTACTTTTTTCATGTATCTCTTCTGCACAGTTCCAGTCTACTCTCAACAGTTTATGCCTCAGGCTCAAGCCATTCCTAATTCCTTTCAGGGCTCTCGGTCCCAGTTTCCTGGAAGTCATAGAATGAAATGCTTAAGTTGGAAGGGACTTTAAAAATCGTCTTGTTCCAACACATGGGCAGGGACACCTTCCACAATCCCAGGCTGCTCCAAACCCTGTCCATACCTCGCCTTGGACACTTCCAGGCATGGGGTATTGCAGCTTCTCTGGGCACCCTGTGCCAGAGCCTCACCACCCTCAGGTATTCACAGTTACGTTCCTGGGATGCCCTAAATCTTCTTAATCAGTAAAGTTCTGAATTTCTCTTATCAGCTCCTCTACCTATATATCTGGTTTGGCGTTTTTTCCCACCTAAAATGTTCATTCCTCCCTTCTCTTCATGTCATAACCACACTGGATCTCAAACTCAGTGTTTTCCATATCTAAAATTCTTGTACTAACCTGTTCTTCACTCTTCATTTGGTCCTAGATTATGTTCTCTTTTCAGTTTTACACAATAGCCTCCTTGCTAAGCCTGAATTTCACACAAACAAAATAATTCCCCTCTTTACTTCCCCTTCTTCTCTATTTACTTACAAAAAATATTTTGGACAAAGCTTAAAATAGAGATTTCAAAATTTCAAGTGGTGAAGCATGAAAGAAGCACCATAAAGTAAGGCCATGAAGGTCAGTCAGCTTAGGAGTTGTGGCATTTATCCTGACTAATGCATCCCTAGGGATTGTAACACATATACACAGAGCCTGGCTTTGCTCAACAGGCTCAGAAAAGGTGGCTCTAAAACACTGCCCGAACACCTGCAGGACAAGAGCCAGCCAGGTTGTTTTTAGCCACCTTTTACACACTTGCAAGAGGAACTGTTTTAATCAGACCAATAATGCAAGAAATAAACACATCCTTTAACCACTAAAAGGTGTCTGTGCAGTTTGTAAAAGCCAGCAGCACCTTGAAACCATTTGAAACTCAGCCTTCATCACATTTCCCCTTCAGCAAAGTAGCTGCTGAGTTAATGGGCAAGATTGAATCCAGTCTGGGCTAGTGGGGTGGGAAATATGAGGAGCTACTCAGTCAGCAGGAGGCAGGTGCTCCAACTGGATCTCAGGTAAGACTACTGCTGAATATTCCAATCTCCATATTTATAATCCCCATGTGCACTGACTCCATTTAAAAGTATTAAATTCTTCACTCATATTAAAAAAAAAAAAAAAAAAGATTACCTTCAATGTTTTTGTCATAGCTTTGTACTACTTTTATTGTCTTATTCCTGTCACTAATGCCCCTATAGCTTAAAAGCCATTCAAATCTGTAAAATATATCAATTTATCCTCACTTCAAGGGAAAACTCTTTCAAGCAGAAGATGAACTGCACATTTCCAGATTAATCTTTGCATTGGTCTGTTAAGAAACTCAGTTCTTTTGACAACAGACTCTGTCATTCCATCTTCCTTTCTCATTTGCAGGAGCCCACGGCTCCTACTGATAAATTCCTCACAACCACAGATGTTTGGGCTCAGTGCAGGAATAAGCAAGCAAAGTCCTGAAGATCATTTATGCTGATCTATTCCTCAGGATTTTCACAGGAAAGAGACAATATGGAACAAGAGTGTTCTCATCTCTCAGCTTCAATATATATTTGGATCCAAACTCTCATGAAACAATAAATTCCATACCCAAACATTCCCTCAGGTTGATTCCAGCTGAAGGTCATCCCTACCTTCTACTTTCCAGCCATTTTCCCCATTTTAACATTATCCATGACCTTGCTAAGGTGCTCCCTGTCCCATTAAAGGCCTTTAATGACAATGATCAGCACTCTCAGTCCCACTGTTGATCCCAGAAGAAAAGTGCCAGCAACTGTTCACTGTCCAGCTGCACATCCTGCTGATGGCCATCATTCCACAAGCTCACTGGCCCAGTTTTCCCACCAGCTTTGCAGTCCATCCATCCAGTTCACATCTCTCTGAACATATAGTCATCTCACCACAGTGTCACTGCTTCCTTTTGCTCCCCATTTTTGTGTTGCTTTAGGAGAACTGGAAAATGGAGCTCTGAGGTGCAACAAACCAGAGCAGCAGCCGTTGGTTCAGCTCACACCCAGACTTCTGAGACATCAGAAGCTATCAGATACCTTGCCTGTTGTAAAAATGCTTGACATCCTAGGAAGTCAGGAGTTGACTTTAGATGACTTGGGGTGTCTTTACCTTTGGAGTTCTCCGTTGTGATTCCAGATGTGCATCTGACAAGCATTAGCTCGTATTTTTGGAGCTGTCAGTCTCAAGGCCTGGCACTGAGTTGTGCCAGAAGAAAGGTGTTCTGCACTTTTTTCAGTCCAAGTCAAAGTTCTGGGGAGCACTGAAGGAAGAAGTCATCCCAGGAGTCCTTTGGCCAGAAAAAGATGATGCTCCAAGTCCAAAATGCAGCTTGGGACAACATCCTTTGCTTAGCTAAATCCAAAGTTCAAGGTCTGTGACATTTTCCTCCCATTTTGCAACAGCAAAAGCCTGGATCCACTTTTCCTCCTGCTGAACTAACAGCTCTGAGGAGACATCTCTGTAACCTAAACACTGCCAGGGGACACTCTCTGACCCTGAGATTAACTGGCACACTCTGGTCACAGCCCTATTGATAAATCCCTTAACTGTAAAACAGGGTGGTTGCCTCATCTTTCCTATAGGAAATACATCACAGACACAAATGTCATGAGTCAAGAGAAGTAAAAAGGCATAAATCTCTTTTTTTTCACATGGTACATCTGTATGTGCATTTCATACAGGTATAAAACAACCAAAATCAAGAGTCAAGGCTTTGGATGCACCCAGCATTGCTGATGATGCAGCTGACTTCAGCAAGGGCCATTAACTTAATGCTGAGCACTTTTGCCTCAAATAAAACAGCTCAATACAACTATTTTGGGATAAAATGCAGGCGCAGGACTCGGGCACTTTGGAAAACTATTCTAGGCTTCATCTCTTCCTGTGACAAGGAACAAATCAGAACATTATTTGATGATACTACTTTTCCACTTAGCAAAGCACTATTAGTATAATAATCTACTAAAATATACAAAGAACAGGAAAAGCAGAAAGCTTTGGCAACACTGTCTGCTATTGCTATTATTATTTTATTATATAGGTATTAATTTTGGATTCTATCCTCAGGAAATGAAATTTAGAAGCACAGATATAAATGGCAAGATGGTTTGACTAGTTAATTCTGATTCAAGAGCAGCAAAGTGTGAGACAACAGCTACTGGGCATTATCTCCAAAAATTCCTGAAACACTGGTGAGCTTTTGGAAAACTAGATCAAATTCAGTGCCTATCTTTGGAAACAGAGGGGAAAAGAAGTCTTTGACACTTGAGTTAGCTCAACATAAGTTCCTAGGACAACTTCTAAAATCTTAAATAGTTTTTTCTTTCTTAAAATGAAGACTAGGAATGGTTTTATCTCAATTTGGAAACTCACATAAAATTACAAACCATACTTGAGAAGAATTTGCAAGAAAAAATCAAGACAAATATCTGTATGTCACATCCAGCTTAACAAGGTTTTTGACATTGTTTTATCTGAGTTTCTCATGTATAACCTAAAGTAACATGAACAGGACTACAGTAAAGTGGTTCTGCTGCTGTTCATAATCACAAAGCAGTTAGTAATTGTCACAGTCAAAGTGGAAAAATATATCCAGTAGTTTTCCTCATGTATCTGATCTGGCTCTGTGCAATGTATTCATTAATGACCTGAACCTTGTGCCGGGCTTGTAATTGCTAGAAAGTTTGTGCTTAATCCTGGTTTGAGTTTGGGAGTGGACAGATGACCAGCTTGCTAATCTTTGCTATTCATCTCTTTTCTATAATACAACCCAGATGATTATGGCAAGGAAAAAAAATTAAAATAAATATATTTTAAATAGACTGTGAACTGCTACCCAAATACAAGGTTTGGAACTTATTCTGCAAAGTATTTGTTCTGTCCATTCATTATATCCTGAAAAAACACAACTGGTTTTCTATGCTGCAATATTTTCCCCCTGAGATTTACAGAGTACTCTTCAGAGCCATTTTTGCAAACGCTTCACAGATTTTTAAAGCTGAAGGGAACCTAATCTCCCTCCAGCCTAATACAAGAAATAGATGAATACGTGAGAAACAGGTTCAAGATATCTGAATTTTTTTCAAAAAAGCAGTAATTGTCTGGAACTGATGTATTCATCTTCCTCTCAGGCCACCACCCTGGAATCTTCTTCTGCCATTTCCAATTTACTGAGCTGGGCATGGATTTAAGCCATTGCTGACCCTGGAAGAAAATCACAGCTACACCACAGACTGGTTTAGATTTAGGCCAGGGAGTTCGGGCTCCGACTTGAAACGCGGAGGTCAAACTTCAGTAACCAGAAATAATCTTCAGAGCTTTAAAATGGCAGGGATCCAAGGATCCAGCATTCTTCTTGGTTCGATAAATGTTGCTCTGAAGTAAATCCTGATGGATTTGTGTGCTTTTCATGTATCTAGAGGCATTCAGCATATTTGTCAGCTTCTAGCTGCCCTGGCACCAAGGCTGCCAAGTTGGGCATCTTTGGAGAGGTAGAGATGGGATTTAGTGCCATAGAACTGTGATGGGCACACTCTGGAGGTACCAGAGCCCTGTCCCTCTGTCTCTCTGCCACAAGAGACTGTAAGATACTGATCGTGCTCTCACATTTTCCATGTGCAGGAAAGTGGAGAGGTCTGAGGGCTTTCAGCTCTCACTCCATTTTATATCCTTGTGATCACAACAGAGAAGATAAAGAAGCAGTGAGAGTATTTTATCTTTAGGGCAGCTTTTAAGTATGGAGGTGGGCAGCAGTGTTTTTGGGACATCTGTAAAAAAGGAGATCAACCTCTTCTAGATGAATCCTGGTGAAGGGCAGCCTGCAGCAAGAGAAATTCCTGTTCCCCTCCATTCCTCATCAACCCTCCTGCATTCCCACAAATTTCTCCCTGGTTAAAGTGCTCACTGCAGGCAAGCAGGGTCTCAAATTTATGTCTCATCTGAGCTGCAGCTCTTCCGAGCACGATAATGCTCAGTTAACACAATACCATAACACTAGATCAGGTATCATCTGATGGGGAAAACGTGCCACCTCTGGAGGCACAAATACAACTTCCTCAGCACCTGGGTGTTCTTGGAGAGCTCTTAACTTACTAATTTGTTTTTTAATATAAACAGATATTCAATAATGACAGAGGGGGCCACTGGGTCTGGGAAGAAAATAAGAAAACTTAACTGAGCAGAGACGTGGCTTCAGAATGGATATCCAGAGTAACAATGTCACACAAGGCTCACAAAACTGAAACCCTGCTGGGATTTGTTTTCCTCTCTGAGTAAATTATGTGCCATGGAGGGAGCGTCCTGCAGGAAAACTAAGCAGGGGATTCCAATTTCAAGTCAAGGGGACAGCATGGAAAAACAAACCCAGGTATGAGAAACCTCCTCTTCTTTCATCTACAGCTTTGAGGACACCTTGGCTCTCCCCAGCCTCTGATGGGAATTGGTTTGGTTTTCTGGCTTCCTTCAGAGCTTGAGATGAGATATGGTACCTTTATCCCAAAGGAGAAGCTCTGCTCCCTGTTATTCTTGCCTCTCTCAAATCCTCTCAAACGCTGTGTGTCCACACACACTGCAGAACAGCAAATCCCCTGCAGTAACCCCAAAGCACCTTCTGGGAAGATATTGATTTTTCCTATTATCCATTTCCTCTCCAGACTCAAACAAGGAAGTGAAAAACCAAGGAAAATATAAAAATCAGTCAACCTTGCTGTGGATACAGCCTTAAGTGGGATGTGTATTTGCTCATATCTGAAGCCATAATAAGATCCTTGGGCTGTTGTGAGATGAGCTTGCACTGCAGAGCTTTAATCCAGAGTCAGTTTTGGATGCAAACCATCAAATTATCCAAATACATATTTTTTCTTTGCTTTGGTTAATTACACAGCTAGAAAGCTGCTAGAAGGTTTCCAAAGCCGGAAGGTGTTTGAGGCAAGGAGCTGCTTTCCTCAGTACTGGTGAGGTGGGAGAAGGAAGGGAGAACTTTGTTCTTGGTTTTCTCTGGGCTTCCCATCTTACCTGTGACTGGAGGCAGAAATGTTGTGCTGCAAAAAATGTTCTTCACATTCAATTCCATATAAAATGGGATAGAACAGCCCCCTCCAAAACAGCAAAAAACTCAACTAAATGCTTTCAGCCCTCTCAAGGTTCAGTTCAAGGCTTTGACAAAGACTTTGGGTCACTTCTGATCTCATCCAACTGTATTTGACCAGCCCTAATTGCACCAGCACATCTGGAAATGCTACACAAAGGCCCTGCCAGCACTTTCATTATAAACCCTCCTGTTTTCATGGGTTTTAACTTTTCCTGAAGAAGAAAAAATAAAGGAACAGCAGAAGGGATGAAACTTGATATAAAACTTCTCAGCTGGGGAGCAATTTTTGTGTGTGTGTTGCAATATTTCAAGGAAATCAAATCAACCCATTGTGAAAATGACAAAAGAATTCATAGGAAGGGATGGGAAGGTAGAAGAGCATTTTCTTGAGTTTGCTTTTTTCTCTATTTGAAGCACATAGGGAAAAAATATTGCAGCTATAAACCATTTCTCAACTCTGACCCGTGGCTTGGCTTGGATTAGAGGCTTTGGATGACTCTTTCAAAGGACAGCAAAGAAAAAGAATGTGTGCCCACAGCACCTGCTTAGAAAGGACTCTGAGGGACAAGGTGCAAGGTGATGTGAATGCTGGAATCTCTGGGAGCAGCCAGGAGCTGCTTATAAAAGATTGTGGTCTTGCTTAGTAGTACTATTTGACAGAGGAATTGCTAGAACAGGATCCTTCCAGACATGGAGAGAAGCAATGAGCTCTCTTTCTAGACAATCCTTCCCAGGGTAGACTCCAAAGCCTCTGGCTGAGGGAAGGTCCCTACTCACCAAAGCCTGTTTGTGGTGAACACTGAATATATCCACAGAGTGACACTCATTCTGAGGTGAAGATAAATGCAAACATCTATGAATAGGTCACAGGATCACATTATGGGCAATGAAGACCTATTTCACAGCATAAAAGGGATTGGCTAAACAAGAAAAACACCGAGGGGCTGGGTCCTGCAGGACATGAGCAAGATACTTCTGAGAACCATAATATGGTTTGGGTTGGATGGGACCTTTAATCTATTTCCAACCCATCCTGCCATGGGCAGGATACATCAGGTGGCACTAAGCAGCTGAATCAGATAATACTTATATATATTTAATTCGAGCTGAAGCACTTACTGGACTTCAGAGTTTCCTCAACATCTTTGTGCCCTCTAACTGCTACCCAGAATTATCCAGAACCTCCATCCTGCACTATCTGACACAAAGCCAAAGGACAGCTCTCATTCCTTGGTCTCAAGAAGCAGCAGAAAGGAGCACTGGATTTTTCCTGCACTCACTACACTGACACAACACACATTAAAAATACTTGAAAAGTTATTACTGCAGCTGACCCTCGATCCATATATCAGGTTCAGTTCCATCAAAAACACATGAAGGTATATCTGAATTCCTGCATTATTCCTGGTTATGGGACAGATTGTAACCCAGGCTGGTTGAAGATAAGTGGCATAAGACATTATTTGCAAGTGGCCCCCCTCTCTCTGTTGGCTATTGACAACCCCCCTGCTCAGAGACCAAGGTCCAACTGAATACGTTCTCCATTTCATGCAGACACACACTGACTGTAACAGAAGCTTGAATGCATGTGAGCACTAAATTTGAATGTCTTAGCCTGGAGCTTATTAAAGATAGTAACTTTATGGGGATGACTTCCAATCCTCATCAACAGCTTCTGCAGCAGAGCCTCAGCCTCTGTGCTGCAACAAACAGCCAACTGTGCCAGGTCAGCTGGCACATGGCTGCTTGCAAAAGCACAATAATTTGCTTTTGTCCCTGAGCCACAGCCCTTAAACTGCTCAGATGAAAATATGCAATTTGTATTCCCACCAAATCAAAGACACTTAAATTCTAATGTAGGTTGATAAGAACTTGATGGAAGAAGAAGGTTTTTATTACAGTTTTTTCAAGACTGTCTCCTGTCTAGATGGAGCTGAAAGCACTGTGAAAGCAAACTGGGAATTGTATTCATTACACAAACTGGCCTGGCTAAAATCAGAACCTTACTGACATGTCTTCACTTGGGTGAGCCAGATTGGAAACTGTGGGTTTGGTGACAGCCATTGCACAGGTACAAAACTATTTCCTTCTGGAACAATAGTCACAGCTCAGGTCTCATGTGATCAAGAAAGATGAACTGGAAATCAGAATGGTGCAGAGAAGAGCACTGGGATCATCTAAGGAATGTGGAATTTCATACAGGGGAAAAGAGGCTTGTTTTAAGTATTGGAACAGAAGCTGAAAGTTGATATGACTGTTTAAACTAGAGGACAATTTTGGCACAGGGACAAATGGGTACTAACTGTCCATGAATAAATTTAAGATGGACATTAGAAAAGAGTTTCAAACTGTCAGAAGAGTGAGGGTTTGAAGCAGCCCTCCCATAGGAGTAGTTATGGTATAAACCTAACCCCTTTTATGAAGGAACACACCAAATTTATGGACAGATCACGTTACGTGGGAGGCTGAGGTAGCATGTGGCTGAATTGGTTGATCCACAAGGCTCCGTTCAGGCTACCTCTGAGAAAACTTTAGAATTCAATTTTCAAATGCCCTTTATACTTTCTGTATGCAACACTGAGTGTAGAAATACTTTCACTCTGCAGCTAAGCTCTCTATTGTGTTATTTCCACCTTGGACAAATAAAGGAAGTAATTGGAAAACCACAGGAAAAGCTCATTTAGTGACATCACAGACACTAAAATAGAAAGATAAGGAAAAAGAAATCAGTCCATGTGCATTCACAGGGTGATTAACACCTTTTGTAAGATTTTAGTATCAGACCCTAAGGAATACCTACTTTTATTTTATCTACCTAGACTCCGATCAAAGTGTGCCAGACTCACATGTTGTACACAGGGAATGAGCACAAGAACTAATGCACAATTCAAAGCACGTCAGTGACAGGCAAAGCAACACAGAGGAGAAATATGTGGTGAATAAACTCATTCAAAAATGAAGGCATTTTTTCTGTAACAGCCCAAGACAATTGTATAGAATTAATCATTCTGGAATGAGATACTGTTCACTTAGACCCCAGTTCTGTGACAAACAGCAGACCAGTCCATACATTTTCCTGAACTGCTCATTATACAGCCCATAAGTTCATTAAATGCAGCTTTTTTATCAGAAATTTTTCTGGACTCACATGTACAGCTCCAATTCTGTTTTGATCCAAGTTTTAACCTTTCCCAACTCTACATGACTTTGTCTTCACCCAAGGTTTCTCAAGAGGGCTTTGGAGTGAGAGGTAACAAAGACAGGGCAGTGTCTTCCTCCTCAGAATCTAAAAGCTACAGTTCTAAAATCAGTTCTCTCTCTGTGGTTATGTTATGTACACCTCTTGGAGGCAGGTACTGGAATTAATCAGCAGGAAACACAGACTGAGCAGACTGAGTTTTGGGTTCCCCACCTCCCAGGTCCTACAGGTTGCTGGACCTGAGCTTTTGTCTCCATAGCTCAGCAGCTCTCTCCACAACTGAGCATCATTTGTGGTTTAAACAACCATGTGAAAAAAGTTGTTTTTAGGCTACTCTGAGACCTCAGCTCAAAGCAACAGACTGTCCTGGGCCTGTGCAACATGAAAATTGACACTGTTAGAGATAAAACAGAAAGGATGATACGCTAATTCAAAAGCATGAATGTACGAAATAGAACGGAAGAGATCATTCATATCAGATTTGGTCTCTGGTTGTTCCTCCCCAGTTTTACTCAGACAGCTTTCCTGCCTGAGCATTATCCAGGAGCAAGATCCAGGAAGCAGCATAGTCAAAATGGGTTGTTCCATAAAAAACTTTTCCTTTTTAATCTGTCTATTTTGCGTCTTTGGTCTACTCTAGATCACTGTACTGTAAAGCTTCTATTTGTTTCATGAAGATGTGCACCACCATTTATCATACACAGCCACATCCACTGACTGGCAAAGTGCTAAAGACCTTCATAAAACTGTGAAGAACTTAGAACTCCCCATGTCACTTCTCATCTGCCTCCAAAAATCCCACCAATTTTGTCAGCCATGAATTTCTGTTCCAGAAACTCTCTCAATTCCTTTATATCAGCTCATATTTTTCCAGATGTTTTGTGATCTCATCCTCTGCTAATGTCTCCAAGCCCTTGCCTACTGTCAAAATTCAACTTTATTGCAAGCCTGCAACTCCCTGATTTCACCTTAGTCCTCATTGTATGGAATGGGTTTATATTTGCATTGTTCTTGTCCCTTATTACTCTTTCCTGTTACAATGAGCTCCTAAGTTTTCTCTAGCTGACCACTATCCTCTTCCATCATCTCTTTCATGAGATTCAGGTGTGACCAGCTGAGCCCTACAGCTGTCTCCTCTTCCTGGTGATTTTAAATTCTTTTTTTTTTTCAAGATTGATCCTCAAATTGCTTTTGCTTTCAGAATCTTTTGTTTTAATTTCTGGCACTGTATTTTGTTTCTTCCTGGAGACCTACTTATCACTGATGGTAGAGAACTAAGGCTGAAGTAATGATGATACATTAGCTAAGACAATCCACAGGCTGACCATTGTTTATAGAGCTTTTTATGTCCAGACAAGACTGGTAGTGATAAAAGATAATGAATATCAGGTGTCTTCCTACTGCTTTATGTGCCAGTGAAAAACTGCTCAGTTCACTGAAATTTTTTATCTGGAATATCAGATCTGGCAAATTGTTCAGAAGTTCTGTGGTTGTGTGTGCTGGCAGAACGTGTCCATGTGGATGAGAAGGTCACAACTACGGGATGCAGTAGCTGAAAATAAGCTGATTTGTCCACCATGAATGTGTCCAGACCCACAAGGAAACGAAATAACAGATTTGCATTAAGACATCTCCTCTTCTCCTCATTGAAGTGAGAAGATTTGGGGCAGTCCTGGGGCTAGAGGAGTGATTTGAGTCCTCTAGGATTCACAAAAGACGTCACTCACTTTGGAAACATCTTGCAGAATGAAATAATAGTTAAATTCAAGGGGACACACAATGACTTCAAAATGCTTAACATTTAACACTGCATGGCCCATTTGTAATTCATCCTGTCAAAATTTGTGGACAAGATGAATTTCTATTATGTGCAGTGTTAAGAAAATAGTTACAGTTACATAAAACTTATATATACATTTTTAATAGAGAAAAAGAAAGCTCATTTTATAACTAAAAGCTGACAGTCTGTTTTTTGAGTGGGCTTTTAATTCCTCAAACAGGGCAAGGACCCCTTTTCATCAGGTCAAAGAGAGGTTTTATGCAGAGAAAATGGTTTGACTGAGTGCAGAGATCCTTGCCTATAGAGGAACCAGCTAGATGGAGGATCTGCACTGTAGGATTTAACTCTGTGGAATTTGGTTATAGGGGTAAAATAGAAGTGAGAGATCTCTAAAGATGGGTTTAGAGCACGGGAGTTTATTGTGAAAGAGCATGGGTGTGAGAGGCTTTCTGGGCTGCAAGACGCAGCTCAAAGCAGGCCAGAGAAAGAGAGAGAAAGAGGCAAAAAGAGAAAGCAAAATTTCATCTTCCCCACCACTGCACAAAGCTTTTATTTCCTCTGTCCCTTTTCCTTAGAGTTTAATTCTTCATTGGCTCGGTTTAGCATCTTTCCTGTGGTTCCAAAGATGAGTAAATTAAAGGTAGGGAGGTTGCCTTACAATGAGGGAGCATAGATACTTTTAATATTCAAGCACTGAATTTATTTAACAAAACATGAATTCCTCCCGCCAAGATTTTAGTCATACCTAGAAGGTTACCACACTCTTTGTCATTCCTTTGTTCTCTCAGGAGGAGAGGCTTTTGGATCATTGGGGTCACATGGAGTCTGATAATACAGAATCAAGTCTGCTCATCAGTAGATTTGGACAGTTCACAGCAGCTGAGACCCTGCACCAGAGGATTTAGGGATCACAGCTCTCAGGGATGTAGGATTATGTTTGATTCACTGCTTCTCTGCTTTGTAGGAAATTTCCACAAGGACTTGCACAAGAATTTTTTGTTTCTTTGTTTACTCTCCTCCTCTCCACCCAACGAGCCTGAGGTTCCTAATATAACTTTGAGGTTCCTAATATAGCTTTGACTCAGCTTCCTATTCCACCTGAAAAGTGGGGATAATGGCACTGTCCTCCTTAATTGGTGTGACTTAAAACAAATGCACTGCGGGTTTTAAGCTGCCACTTAAGATAATGGAGGTTGGTGGCAATGTGTTCCCAATAAATATAAATAACCAGTAGATGGGACCCCACAGCCTTTGAGATTTATGTAAATTATTTGAACAGTTTAGATTATTCTACCACTCAAATCAGTGACAGAGTCTCCTTGCTTGGCAGTAGGATAAGAATTGTGTAACAGATAAGTGTCCTTGAATAAAAGTCCCATATATCTCCAAGCATTACTCATTTTTAGCACGTGAGTTACACAGAGAGTTGAAACTGGTGATAACTTCCCTTCTTGCTGAGTTTGTGCAAACATTTCCTGAGGCTTTCAGTTTTACCACAATAGAAGGCTTTTAAAGCTTGAATGGGGATAACTTGAATTATTAGCATCGGTCCCCCAGCCCAACCACAAGCATGTCTGAGCAGCTCTTGCTGATAACACACTGCAACAACTGCATTTTCCTCACACATACCCATAAAAAAAGCTGATACTCGTGATCACCACCAAGTAGGAAATCACTGGTTTGATGGGATTCCTGCCCCCAAATAACCTTTCTGCTTCTTCCCTCCATTTTTAGCCTGACCATTTCCACACACAGTGCAAGCAATTTCTTAGTGAAACCACAGGTTAACAGGCATTAACCACTTTGCTACCAGGTACTGAGGGCACCTGAGGCCAGTAGAATCAGTGGTTCTCTGTGATGAATAACAGCAGCAAGTTTGCTGCTCTGTGACTGCACCTCAGATGGGAGGGTTTCCTCACACTTGTGGCATGCAAGAATGGCTCTGGAAACCAATCCACTGGTTTCACCCTGGCTTTCAGCACTGCACAGCCAGAGGGATCCCACAAGTATAGGAGAGCAGAGTATGAAACTTCATTTCCTTCCACACATGTGAGCAGAGCAATGTTCTATCCCAGCAGCTGCTTTGTAACTCAGGGAACTTTATATTTCCTCACCTGATGCTGACTCTCCTTCAGTTTCTCTCAGCAGCCAGCCATGGCATTCTCCTCCATGTGTACACAGGCCACCAGGAATTGCTGACTGCTCCTTAAGGAACCTCACTGCTAAACCCCCTCCTGACCCAGCAGTTCCCTCTTCAGTATTTTGTTATCTCCCCGTGACTTTTTCTGTCCAAATTCCTCCGCCTGAGCTTGCATCTGCTCACGACATGACATGAAAGATCTCAATAAAGACTTGGCAGATTTCTCAGTTTAGGCTTGAGCCAAGCATAGAAATCTGTTCAAGGAGCCAGCCCAGGTTTGCTGAAGGCTACCACACATTTATATTCACCTCTGTGTCCAGGCAGCTGAGGACACTGGGGGACAGGTTGTAGCCACAAAAGTCACTCATGATTTGTCATTCCTTTCCCACAGAGGTTTCCACATACAATTCCAGATTTCATGGAATCGTTAAGGTTGGAAAAGACCTCTAAAATTTTGGAATTCAACTATTCACCACCATGTTCACCACTAAACCATGTCCTCAAGTGCCACATCCACACTCCCTTTGAACACCTTCCTTGATGGTGATTCCACCAGTTCCCTGGGCAGCCTGTTCCAATGATAACCAGTCTCTCAGTGAAGAACTTTTTCCTAATATCTAATATAACCTTTCCTGGTGCAGCTGGGAAAGCTCTTTCAATTTAACTGAGAAGGCTGAGAGAGGGGTTTCATATTTGAGTATATTTTTCTTTTATCTTTTCTCATTCTTCTCCAATGAAAGAAAAAAAAAGTATTTTTTCAACCAATTTCTTCTTTAAAATATTTCTTCTTCCCAAATAGACCCTCTAATAATCATCCTTATGATGAGTATTTTCTTCCTGTCCTAAAAAATAATATTGCTGCATTTACAAAAATTCCTGCAGTACTTCTATAACGGGAACAACTGAATGGGTTTGTTTAAGTCTCAGCAAGACACAGCATCCATAATGCAAAAAAGCAAAGGAAAAGGTACCTGACACTGTAAAGTCTAACTTTAAGAAGGATACCACTTGAAAATGAGGAGGTCAGGAGTTTTTTTAAGAAATAAAAAGGCACAGCTAAAAGGCTCAAATGATAGCAGTTGCTATGGAGACTTTTAAAAATGAGGTATTGTAATGATTTACAATATTGATCAACTAAAATTCCCCCTAAAATTTCCTCTGATTTTATCTCCTTTAAAAAGATCAGAAGGTATTTTTATAAAAGGAAGGAAAAAGAGAAGAGCATACTATATCAGATTAAATATTAATACATTAATAAAGCAAGACAAGAAATAATTTGAGGAAACCCCTGCCAAACCTGTTAAAAAACAGCTTAAGAAAAATGTTCTAAATACTTTCATTTGTAAACCTGTCAGAGAGCTCAAAGGAAAAACAATCGATTCAAAGAAAAGACAGTTCTCAGAAAAGATAAATCACAGCAGAAAAGCTCAACACTTTTTGTCAAGAAACAGTGAAAGGTCCTTGCAACAAAATGTTCCTCTGTGTTGGATTTCACTCAAGAACTGTGTCAAGATGAAGTGTTACTAGCAGAAATTTTAGAACAAGCCATTAAAATTAAGCAGTAAGAAATGGCCAAGATCTGATATCATTCACTCATGTGCTCTGAAGAAATTCACTCACAAACCGTAAAACTCATTAATCGTGACATGGGATCCAACACTTACATAGGACCCTGTGCTAGAGGAGAAGATTACAGAAACCATAAAATTATCTTCAAAGGCTCCAAACATATTCTTGGGAATGTCAGATAATATTCTAATTTCTCTTCAATGTTGGTAGACATTGTATTAAATCCCCTGGAAACATTCAAGGTCAGATTGGAGAGGGCTCTGAAGAACCTGATCTTGTTGAAGGTGCTCCTGTCCATTGCAGGAGGTTTGGACTGGGTGACATTTAAATGTCCCTTCCAACACAGATCATTCTGTGATTCTATGAAATAGCAGAATTAGTTGATAGATCTGATAAAAGGAACACAGCACCACACTTCTCAAAAGTCAGGACAAAGAAATTAGTTAGAAACCTCTGAAGGAATGAAAGGGGATGTAGAGGTTGGGAAGCCAGTCAAACCATTGAGACATTTTGAAAGCTGTCAACAAAATCTCACAGCAAACTATTTTTAAGAAATTAACCTTTCATGGTGCAGTAAGAAGCATCTTGACAGACTAACAGCTGAAAAGTTGAAAGTGAATTTGCTGGCGCTTTTTTGTTTTTTTGCCTTTTATTCTTCTCCTTTCTTTTATTTTTTTATTGGGGAAGGAATTTTTTCATGTGGTTGAAATGAGAAACCATTTGAATCTTGCTGCTTGTTTTGCCATTCCCTCAGCATCAGATTTTGCTTAAATTTCAAGGTGCCTTAGTTTCAGGGTACAAAATGGAGAGAACGTTTCTTCCCTTTCCCTTGGTGCTTCTTATCTCATTGCTATGTGCGAAGCTGTTGGAAACCTGAATATTAAAAGTGCAAAGAATTAGAGCTCATTAATATTAGCTAATATTGCCTTTTCCCCAAGTAACAATTTGACTTTGGAGAGTCAAGTCTACATTAAAAAGAGAAACCCTTCTTTGTACTTGCTGTGGATGGATTATGATCATTCTAGGACTCTAGTTATATTTGTTGGCATAAACTTAGAGAAGTTTCAAACAGCCAAAGTAAAAATAAATCTTACTATTGTACATTTTTACTAAGCAGGGTTCACAGTTTCCTCTTTATTTTTTTTAGATTGCTATTTTGATTTTTTTCCCCTGAAAAACAAATACTGGAATATAATGTTATTTTAACTTTGAAATTTATGGTCTTCCTGACAACAGGTAGTCACAGTTGCATTCTTGCAAAAGAAAACAAAATTAAAAATATAGACACAGGAAATAAAATTAATTTTAAAATATATGAAAACATTTACTCTGTGCATCAGCCCAAGTGAACAGACAAGTCTCTGACTGATACCCACCACAGACTGCAGTTTCTTGAATTGATTGATTAATAGGACAGAAATGAGGAGGTGTGAATTTATTTTGGACTTCAGGAGGGTTGAACAAGGTTTGGCACAGTTCAGCTGGGCTTAATCTGCATTTTAAAGTCTATGAACAGTGACCACCTACTGGCACCCTTCAATGTGTTAGGTCCCATAGAAAGGAAACATTTTGCACCAGACTTCATTTCAGCTAATGTTCCTGGATTTATAAAGGTACTAAAAAGGCAACAGCAATCTGATTTCAAACTAACAAAATACCCCTTTTCCCTTAGCGGGATCGAAACTCAACAGAAGACTCAGGAAAGAAGCAGGAGGGTAGGTGGGATTGGAGAAACAATTTCTCATTGTTTAGAGGTAGATTGTTCTTTTGAGGGCAACATTACCCTGAAAATAAAATTAAATTCCTTTTGGGTGTTTTCACCATTAAGCATCAAGATTTTCATTTAACTGTGTGAAAGGTAGTAAAGAAGTAATAAATAACAGTTCAAATGGGAAAAAGCTGCAGAGGAGAAAAAAATACTGAAATGCGGAGAATTTTATCTGAGCTAAAAAAAAAAATGGAAGCAGAAAGATCTCACTGTATTTTGCAGCAAAGATAATTAAAAACAAAGCCGTCTTTTAAGACAGAGCAAACATTCCCCACCACCTCCTTTTTCTGGCAAAGCCAAGAAACACCCTCCGAAGTAAAATAACCATAACAAGAAAAGGCATCTTCTTGAAGAAATTTTGACTCATAGTTTACTGCTTTATAAGCAGTTCAATAGAAAGATGTTCCACGCCAAGGCAAAAAGTCAAGAATTCACATTTTTAATGCTAGTTTAGTCTCGTATGTGATTATTTTTACAACATCTGCAATTAAAGACAGACTTTTCAGCTCCCTGATTGTGACTGGATAGAAAAGGGTTTGCACACACACAAACACGGAGGGAAGGAAAACACCACCTCTCTCTCTAATGGTGTTCATTAAAAACAGCTTTTCCCAGCTTCTGTTTTATTTCATTTTGATGATTTAAATTTTCCCTGTCTGGTAAGTGGTGTTTTCTTTTTCTTCCTTACAATTCACTGGTCCAAAGGAAAAATCTGATAGTCCAAACTCTGGCATTTTCAGTCTTTTTTTGCAGAAAGAGATTGCTGTGCTTGCAGGGAACGATGGGGCTGAGGTGGGAGGGAGAAAGGGAAAATGTATAACCTGCAGAATTAATTCCCAAACTCCAGGTTATTGACACTCATACAGATTTTGGGGGAGTTTCACACAGGTCCCAGTAGCACCAGAGACTGGAATTGGTAAAACTGGTCAGTCCTTTGCACCCTATTGCACCTGTTGGAGAGTTAAGGGCTCAAGGCAGAAGTTCACCTTCCAGGCTCCCTTAGCTGCCCACAAGCCTTTTCCTACACTAATCTACAAACTTTGTCCATGTGTTTTTCTCAGTTCTCCAGCATAATTTTAAAATGAAAGTATATCACTGACCATGAAATTGCCTATTGTGCCTTTCAGTGCTTCAGCACTTGAGTTGCCAGGACTTGCATTTGTCTTTGCAAACAAAAATTGCTCTGTAAAAGGAAAACAGCAGGAAAAAAATCCATTAATTGTTTTGTCAATTTATTATAGCACTTTTATAGACATTGATTAGTTCCAGGTAAAATATGACCTTATAAGAAATTATCATTACTATTAAACCACACTCCAGATCAAAATTTTTGTGAATCCATTTCTTTCAACGGAGACTCTGGAGATAAATTTGTTTCCGTATGATCTAAAAGAGAGGGACAAATAGAAGTCATATAGCTTTGAAGGTTCCTTCTTTCATTTCCCTTTCTAGATAAATCTGACTCAATTCAAGAGATGTGTTTATCCCAGTGCTGGACTGGTGTGGACGGGAGCCCGGTTTTGATTCTGTTGGAAACATCCACGGCACTTCAAGGTGGTTCAAGGTGGGAAAATACATGGGAGGGAGGGAGGGAGGGAGGGAGGGGGCACATTTGGAGTTCCCATCCTGTTTGCTTACTAGGATGGGAGTAACTCAGAGGTTTGGCAATGTGTCAAGAGGGAATGAAGATTTTGGGGCAGTTCTGGGTGAAGAGGAGTGGGCACACACAGAGAACATCCAGTTTCAGGCCCCAACACCCCTGAATGCCACCAAAGAGGAGCTTATCAGGGCATTGTATTTTTATCAGCTGAATCAGCCTTTAACTTGCTGGGGTGGCCGAGACCTCAGTGTTCAACAGAATAATCTGGTTATTTAAAAAAAACAAGGCCAAAACACTGATTTCCCCCTTGCTCCTTTAATGCCAAAGTCTCGGAGCCGTAGGCAGCACGAAGCAGGAATGCCATGCTGCCCTGGCCTCCTTTCCTGGGATGGGTTTGGATTTATAACTCACTAACCCACATCCCAGTGGGGAGGTGGGAGGCTCTGTGTCCACATTTGTGTGTGTGCGCGCCCGCACGTACGCGGGAAGGGCTGGAGCTCCTGGGGCTCTCCAGGACCCTTCGGAGAGGAAATCCAGACCTGGAGACAAAAAAGAAGGTAGCATTCATGGCCAAGCACACAGTGGGGTAAACATATTTTGTAAATGGAAGTTTGTTACTCATATTGTATGACGGGAGCTGCTGTTTACCCACTGCCGGTCAGATGCCGGCGTTGCCAGAGGCTGAACGATTCAGCGGTGATCGCTTATAAATAGTGCTGACCAGAAACAGAAACAGTGCAGAGGTTTCATTAAAAAAAAAAAAAAAAAGAAGAAGAAAAAAAAAAAGAAAATCTACTCTTGACTATTTTTTTTCATTTTATTTTAGGGGTAGAGTTAAAACTGCGTGCTTTTATTGATATTTCCTCTTTTTCCCCCTTGATGCTCTTGTATCCCCCCTATAATTTTGTTTTGTGGTTTCACTGATTTTGTTTAATTTTATTTTAAAATTGTCTTATTTTATTTTAATATCTTATTTTGAATTCTATTTTACCTTGTCTTGCCAGGGCAAAAAAAAGCAGCAATGGTGGGAGAAAAGAGAAGAAAAGAGATGCAGGTAAATCCTAGCATCTGGGTATATGTTGAAAATTCAAATTCTTATTTTTAAAAATTAAAACAGGTTTTAAATTAAAACACTCATTTTGTCGGAGACAAATTCTTGTTATTAAGAAAAAAAAAAGCTTTTAGAATTCCTCATAGTAATAATTTCTGGATATTTAGGGCCCACTGGTAGATACAAAATCCAACGCCCCATTTCCCAGGAGAGACAGATTAGCTCAGGAAAGCTAAAATTTAATAGAAAAATGTAGGATAATCTCTCCGTGCATGAACATTTCTGAAAATCTCCCTTCAACTGCCCACTCTGCAGGTTCAGGCCTGGATGCCATGAGAGAAACAAAGAGGGTATAGATGTGAGAGATCTGGATTTTGCTCTCCAGCCAGTGAGAGCATCCATGATGGAGCGGCCGTCCCTGGTGATACTGGTTTGCATCCTCCTGCCAAGCACAGCTAAATCTCTCCGTCATGTTCCTCCACGCTGAAACGAAATACTGCAAATTCCAGGTCAGGCACTCGCTCTTTTTGAAAGCTAAAGTGATCGTTTCCCTGTGCCCCAGTTTTGATTTCCTGAGCATAAAAGTGATGTGTGTTCTCCAAAGCACTGGCCCACACAAGCTGGGCATGTACCCACAGGTTTTGAAGGTTTCCTTTATGAATCTAAGGGAGAAGTGTGGCTTCAGACACCAGACAAAAGTCTGCCCTCAGCCAGCAGGAGTTTTCTTGTGCAAGGACTCGGGACTATAGAGCATAAAAGCCAGGGGATCTTTCTTTTTGCTTCTTATGGGATGATAATCCATGAAACATTATGAAAATTGCAAGTTTGGCTTGCAAGACAGTGGGCAGATGACTTGTCCTTCAGAAAGAAAGGGGAAAAAATTGAGTGTAAGGGACAGGAAATAAAAAGAAGAAAATCAAAGACAGTATATTTCTTTCTGAGAATGAGCAGTGGAGGTGTGGGCAGTCAAATTCCATCTCTTTCCCAGCACATCCTCAGCCCATCTGCCCCTTTCCTCCCAAGGCGCAGGGCTGTTCTTTCTAATTTGGCAGAAAGTACAAGGAGGGAAAGCTGGTATTTTTTTTTTTCATAGAGAAACAACGTTTTTTCCTGTTCCACAAGGTGGCAACATCGCTTCAGAGCTTGCAGCATCCTGCGGGGTGCAGAGACTGAGAAACTTCCTAACTTTTCAGCTATTTCAAACATGTTATTTTGGACGATTGAAAATTAATGGGGAAAAAAAAAAAGATACTGTGATAATTTTCCCCATCTTTAATTTTTCTAAACATACCATATAGAAGTATATCTACCATCTCTTGTACATTATACTGTGTGGACTACCTGTAGGATCCCATTTGCTGCAGCTCTTTCTGAGCAACTCAGCACAGGGAAAGGCTGGTTTAACATTCTTTCACTGAGGGGAGGCTCAAATCTTAAATCAGAATGGGCAAAATAAGAAATGGAATAAAGTCAAGCTTTGATCTTCAATGTTGATAAAGAACCAAACTTCTATTTAGCATTTTTGGACAGAGTTTAACTTTACATTTAAGTAACTTCTTAGAAGCCAAACTCTGTGTATTACAGACTTTCCTTTCATATCTCTCCTTCTTATGTTCCTAATTCTTATTTCTTTGCCTAAACAATTAGTTCTGCTGTCTTAAACAACACCTCTGCATTTCACTAATGGCTGCATAGCTATTTCTTCTGTGGAAGTTGAAAGGGAATCAAAGAATCCTATCTTCTTAAAAAATTTAACTTGCCCCCTCTGATTGGTCTGCACAGTAATAAGGACATAAATGTGTGACAGATATGAAAAATAAAACAAAAGACAGTGGATGTTGTGAAGTTCAAGGGCCTTCCTTTTCCACTCTGGATCATGCAGACTTTGATATAAAGGGTGTGAATAATTTGCCATGTTTACCTAACATCCTATTTTCCCCCTGGATCAGAATGAATATTATTTGTGGCCATTCTGGATATCATCAGTTGGTGAAGAACAGAAGAATCAATCCAAGGGTCCTACCAGAATGAAAACAGAGTGCTCAGATGGCCAAGAAGGCAAATGGCACCTGGCCTGATGAGCCACAATGTGGCAGCAGGACCAGAGCAGAGATTGTTCCCCTGTGCTGGGCTCTGCTGAGGCCCCGCCTCATGTGCAATGTCCAGTTCTGGGCCCCTCATTCCAGGAAGGACATTGAGGGGCTGGAGCGTGTCCAGAGAAGAGAACTGAGCTGAGGGTCAGGAGCACAAGTCTGATGAGGAGCAGCTGAGGGAAAAGGGGGTTTTCCAGCCTTAATGATTTTGGGACTCTATGGTCCTGTGACTTCACCAGTTTGTCTCTACTCCAGCTGTGAATCCAAGCAATGGTCCTGTAACATTCCAGCCTATCAGCAGCCTTTTCTTTTGCAAGCTCTTCAATCTCTTCAAGTTTGTCTGCACTAGAGCAGCTCAAGAGGTGTCCCAAGACCGTGTTATCCAGCTCTGGATACTCCACTGCTGCAGGGTGTCTTCATGGCCACCTGAAGAGACAAATGAATGTGTCTTGCCCCCTCTGTGCCTTCTGCATTCCTCCCAGCTGCCCCTGAAACCATGGTATCAGTCACACTTAGGAACAGTTGTTCCCCAGAATTACATAATATCCTCTGCTACCAAAGCAAATTGGATCAATGAGCAAGCAAAACTCAAGCTGCCTTCGTGCTGCTCATGAGGGTTTGGAACTAGATTAACTTTAAGGTCCCTTCCAGCCCACACCATTCTGAGTTTCTATGGAGTGTGGTACTAGCTCTGCAGAGCAATGTGGCAAATGTATGCCCAATGTATTCAGAGATGAGGTTTATTGTGGGTACAGGCACCAATTGTGGGAACAGCACTTCGAAACACACTGCCAGGCTTATTCCAAAGTGCTGGCAGTATCAGGCCAGCAGGTGAAATGTTTCTATGTCTCAGTACATCACTGCTGCTGATATAGCCCTGAGATGAGAGCTGAGAGCAGACAGCGTTTTTCATTAACCCCTCTGCAACCACCAGGTCTCCTGCTGCTAAGAAGTGGACTGGGACTGGGGGCTTTCCTTTGGCTGTGCCTGTCTCTTCCCAAGCCAAATTCCTCCACCACTCCATGGAGAGCAACCATATTTTTGTATTTTGCTTTTAGTTGGGCAGCTGGGCCCAGAGATGCCTAAATAATGGATACTCATTTGATTTGTGTATAAATGAGTAACTAGAGAGGGCAACTCAGCTCTTAATTTTTACAGCCCTGGCTTCTCCAAGGAAACCTTGGACATGGCTCTTGGTTACCAGCACAGATTGGAGCTGGGAGTGCTGACACAAAGCTGCTCCCATTTTAGCAGCTGCACAGGCTTTAACTTTTCCTTTCTTCCTCCTCTCCTCCCCCCTATTTTTTCCATTGTAACTCAGAGTGCATTTTTGCAAGATATCCCTGAAATTACTATTACTACATTGCAATATTAGATCAATGCAGTGGTAACACACTCCAGATTGTTATGGCATTCGCATCTTGATGCCTTCCATACTGTCTTGTGGAATCTAACCTAATACCATGATTAAAATGCCTTTTCCATTTCTCTAAGACACTCTGCCTGCTGCCATTACATAAACGTCTGCCTATCTCAGGTTTTGTACTGGCATCCAGCACTGGGGTTTTTGAGATCCTAATGAAAAGGACCTCCACTCATTAAAGGGAGTTGGAGGTTCTTGCCAAAGCCTGGGATTAAATTAGAGTCAGTTCAGTTTCTCTGCTCACTGACATGGTTATGAATCAGGAGAAACACTCCATGCAAGTTGTCTTAGAGCAGTGCAGAGGCAGTGTGATTTCAGAATGAAGCCCACTTTGTTTAACACCAGGCTCCCTCCATGTCCTCTGGCAGCTTGTTCCCATTCTGCAACTGAACACTGCAACCCTTGTTGTGTAATATGGTTTAATATGGCTCCTTCCCATGGGCAAGTGACAAGCTTCAGAGACAGGAACTTTTGGGAAGTCACCCTCAGGTGATATGGGAGAGAGGAGAAAAATTACCGAGAGGATGGAAAAAGAAAAGGACACATCTGAGCTCCAACAGATTTAGTGCCACAGTCCTTGAATGTGGCTGAAAGCACCTTGGTTTCTGCCAAAAAGAAGAGTGGGGCTTCAAATTATGTGACCTTGGGCTGACTGCAGATGGAGAAGCACCAGCCTGTCTCTGGTGAGGCACTGAGTCACCGTCACCAGAGAACTTGAAGACGCTCCATCCCTGGAAGTGTTCAAGGCCAGGTTAGATGGGGTTTGCTTTGAGGTGTCCCTGCCCATGGCAGGGGGTTAGAACAGGATGACTGTGAAGGTTCCTTCCTACCTAAACCATTCCATGATTCTGTGAACCCTTGCTGACAGCTTCAGCCCCAGACTTGCACCCTTCTTTTCATCCCTGTGAGGACTCAGAAAAGCAAAGCAGATGCACAGGGGGAGGGACCACTCATACCACCAGATTTTCCAAGCCTTTTCTCCAAAGGACGGTACTCACAATAGCTGGGAATTCCCACTCCTGTCCCACCATGAAAGGAGATGACAGCAGCTGGCAAAGAAGCCTTCATTTTTCAGTGTCTCAGGGATAGGAATAAATTTATCATGAGATTAAATATTCATCAGGACAGTGCTTCTGTAGCCCAGGCATGGCATCCACAGGCTAGTAAGAGCAGTTTGACACTATCTCGTTCAAAAAGCTCCCACCTCACTGACAGCCAAAGAAGGAAGAAGGAAGCCCTTGATGACAACCCAACAGGTCTTAAATCCATTTCCCACGAATGTGAAACTACTGGCTTCAGTGGGATCCCACAACACAGCTGGCATTCAACTGGGAAATCTTTGTTGGTGGTATAATCCCAAGGTTTCCTGCATCACCAGTGAAGAAAAATGAATACTTTCAAGGGGCTATTTGGGTCTTGGGTGGGAAAAGAAGGCTTTTCCAGAGGGACAGGATAAAGCTGGACCAAGGAGAACAGGCCATTTGGGGAATCAAATGGAATTTAAAAGACCTGACCATTAATTTATTTGTGCTTGTCCACAGATTTTCAAAAATCTTTTCCAGGGGGGTCATACTATCATTTCACACAACATCACAACAGCCATTTTTTGTTATTTTCACTTTAAAGCTGAAAAAACCACCTGATTTTCAGGACTGACTCTAGAATGTCTCCTATCTGCTCTTCTGACATTATTAAATGAGGTCAGGTTTCTTATTTTTTTTAATAAGGACAGATTTCTGGGAGAATTTTGTTTGAGGGATGTTTGTACATCTGCTGCCTATGGCAGCAGTGCTGGCTCATGGAATCTTGAATTGTTGATTAAACTGCTGTGTGGTTTTCAAAGTGGTGGCTTGTGCTAGGTTTTTTGGGAGTATTCTCCAAGTGTAACAAAATGGAGTTGGGCACTCCCCTATTTTATGTGTCTGTGAACCCTGCAGAGGCACAGAACCTGTTTAATTTGGTTTATGGCAAACTGAAGCACTGGGACTTACTTGTGTATTGATGTCTGGGCACTGGTGATGGGCTCTGTCCCAGGCATCAGCATCTCTGTGATGTGGATGTTAGTGCCAATCTCCATTGTAGAGCCACAGGAAAAGTCATGAGATACAGTGTAAAAAACAGGGTGATGTGAAAAAAAAAATCACTGCAATGATTAGAATTATTTATTACTGTCATCTGTAAAGGGAAATAAATTCAGCTGTGTAAAATGAACAGATTTCATGAAATAGGTCTGCAAAATCCATGTGCAAGCACTGCTATGTCTCCCTTTTGTGATAAAGAAAATGCTTTTGCTAGTTGGGAGAAAACAAAGTTTTCATAGACACAGTAATATTAATATCAGTTCTATAGCAATAATAACATATATTATAATAAAGTTAGTGATAATTATAATAGTAGTAATAATATTATTATTTCAATTGTACCTCAAATTGAGAAAACCCATAACAATCAGCCTGTGAATTTTTCACACTGATAACCTGCATAGGAAGCTGCTGGTTAAGTCTTAATGGAATTAAATCCTGATCCTACCTTGAGTCACTATGGAATGCCAACATCTTGTCCTCAGCAATTAAGCACGTAGAAGAGAGAAGCTATTCTTGGCATCACCCACAGGCTGCATGGAAGCACTTGGACACACTAGAAAGTCAAGGGCAGGGCAAGGCTGACATGTGTTGTAAATTCATCAGGCAGGAGAGGAAACTGAGGCAGAGCTGAGTTATGCATTGCAGTCACACTGCAAATCTATGGCACTCAGACCTGCACATTCTCCAGCAGCAGCCCTTACAGCACAAGCATTACTCCTCATGCACAGCAGCATTTCCAAGTAAAAGCAAGAGATCAAAAGCAAAAGACAGCCTTTCAGATATTCCATTTCATCTGTAAAGGCAAGCGTAGGAAGATTGAAATGATTATTTTTTTTTCTTCTTGCCCATTCGATTAACATATGTTTGTCTGTGTTTCAGTATTTTACCACATATTTATATGAAATCCCTCTGCCTGGTTTTTTTTTTTTCCCCTTGGCCTCTCACTGGCTTTCACTCATGCTAGACCACTCCAAGGAGCTTGCCCACAGCACACCATCCTCATCTGCACAACCCCAAACCAGTTTCTGCACCTCAGCCAGGCAGCACCAAGTGCATCTTGGTTGTCTCCAAGAGGAGCAGACGCTTCTACTTTAAACAGCCCACAGATAATCCCCAACCTCCTCAATGAGCCCAGGAGTGCTAGGGAGCATGTGCCACTCAGATCAGAAGTGAAGCCAGCTGCAGCCATGCCACTGCCTCTTTTCCCACTTGGGAAGGTGCAGTGAGTCACAGCCAATGACGCTCGGCTCTCCTGGCCGGCTCTCAGGATTGCGGTTTCCAGCGATAAATTCAGCCCGTGGGCAATTTACTGAGGAATTACATCGCATCCTTCCACCAGCATTCAAGCCCCAGGAACTGATGAGGTTCAGTGCAGAGCATTCAGATTTGGTTTCTTTTTAATAACACTTACTGAACGTGAACAGCGTTAATAATCCCCAGCAGTCATTAAGAGCTTTTCATCTTCAAAGTGCTCTACATATGCTAATTAATGCTCACAACCATCCTGTGATGGTATTATTAGACCCATGTGGCAGCAAGGGAAATGGAAGCAATGAGGTTAAGTAATTTGCCTGAGGTCAGAGGGAGCTGATGGTGAAGCCACAGGCGGAGCGCCTCATCCTCTGCTCCACTGTGCATCTTCCTCCCACAGCCCTGGCTCTGGTTTGTGCTGTGTGAGCATGAGACAGGTACCAGGAAAAGGGTGAGAAATTACATTTTTGCCTTGCATCCCCACAGAGTCTGGCTATGCCATCAAGCCTACATGTGTGCCAGCCTACATGCCACATTACTGTTGCATGAAATGCACCAGTAAAAGACAATTTTCAGGATAAAGTTACTGCTGCAACTTCCTAAGCCATCACAGGCCTAAGCCCTCCCTTCATGTCCTCTAGACCTAGTGGCCCCAAAGTCAGGCATCCCACAGCTCATTCCACCAGCTAATGGCCCACACTGCCTCTTTTCAACCAGTCTATGGACATTTTGGCTACACGATTTCTAATAAATAAACCTACCATTGAAACCAGCTGGGACAGTGGGGATGTACCTTTGCTTCATCTCAACTCCTAAGTCATAGAATCAGAGAATCTCAGAATGATCTGGGTTGGAAGGGACCTTAAGATCATATTGTTCCCCTCCCTGCCATTGACAGGGACACCTTCCACTAGACCAAGTTGCTCCAAGCCCCATCCAACCCTGAACCCTTGCAGGGATGGGGCAGCCACAACTTCCCTGAGCAACCTGTGCCAGGGCCTCACAACCCTCACAGTCAAGAATTTCTTTCAAACATTTAATGTAAGTCTTGTCTTTTTTGGTAAAAATGATTGCCCCTCATCCTATCACTACCTGTCCATTTAAAAAAGTCTCTTTCACTCTTTTTTATAAGCTCCCTTTAAGTACTGAAGGGACACAAAAGATTTCCCTGGAGTCTTCTCCAGTCTGAATGAATATGGTGACCCTTTCCAAAATGCCCATGGGGAGTAAGTCCTGGCCTAGGCTAACTCCCTTACCATGTCTGAAATTTGCTGATAGTACTTTTCTTCTGGGCCAAAGGTGTGCCAGAGACAATTTTAACACTTTAATGGCACATCCAGCCAAGCCTAGTGCTTTGGCCAAGGCTTGCTACCATTCAGTTTTCTAGTCCATGTGAAGTCCATGTGGCCAAAGTACAGCTGCAGTCAGCAGCGGGGATACCTTGTCCTCAAGGATTTTCCAAGACAAGCTCCACTGTCTCTCAGCTGTCACCCTATGGAAGAAAACAAGATTGAGAGTCATGATTTACTCAGGATCATGTGCTATGTTGGTGTCACAAACGTAAGCCCCACTTTGACTTGCTGGCCCAAAATTCAATACCTGATAATTTGGTCAGCTTTGCCTTACCAAAGAATAGGTACCTGACCATTAACCTGAGCACAGTGGCTTGTTTTACATCCAGCCCCTTTATGATGGGTGCAGCTGCCAAGGATTTGCTTTTAGCCCACATGATTAGAAGTTGATGAACTTCTCCCTCTATTCTCTACCCATCGAAATAAACACAGAGCTGTGTTTTATTTTTAAAATAAACAAAGGCAGGCTGGACTGAAACCATGGTAGGAATGGCCCTAATTCTGTTTTTGGCTGAACTGCCACTGGTAGAAGGTTGTTTTACGCTTATAGGGAGAAATGACTTATTACTATCAGAATAATAAACTCCTTCCTTTTATGCTTCAAATCAAACTGCAATCTGGCCTGTGCAGAACACATTTCCCACTCCTCCTCCTCATTCTCTTCTTCCTCTACCATGGGCTTCAAACACAGAATCCAGATGCAAGCTATTTTTCCCCCAGCCGAAGGATCTGATTTTTTGGCAAGCTGTGCAAGCTGTTGTGTGGGTGGTTTAAAACTTCCCTCTGGGCCTGTCATGTGGTTAGGGCTGTCTGGGCTGCTCTGAACTTCTGGACACCATTTTCCTTTGACTCACCTTTTACTCCAGCATGAGCTGGGACAAGTGTGCCTAGCAAATGGGACTGCACAGAGCTGCCCTGTGGAGCCAGCACTTGGACACATTTTTTTGCTCATGTGAAGTCCTTTGGCTGGGCTCACTAGATGCTGCTGTCAGGAGGAAATCCCTGCAAATAACTGCCTCCCTACTTCACTTTGAGCCACTTCCTACTCAGTTTCTGAGTGTCTCTTCCATGAAAATTCATGCTCTGTCATGTGCTACTAGTTAAGTCAGCAGCAAAATCTATTCTGAGTCTGTCAGGAAGGTCAAATCCCAGCCATGAGGGCTGCAGCTCTGCCTTTCCTCTGCACCAGCCTGCCTTCCTTTAAATGGTGTGCAAGCAGTGGTTTGCTTCTGCATCTTGAAACAGATGGAGAGATGGCCCCAGTGACTCCACGGTACTACGAGTCAAACAACTGTGCCAGAATTTAGCCTTTTTCCTTTAATTTAAATGATAACAGTGTTCTTCATCTTCCTGGTTAAGAGAAGATACAGCTCTGGTAAAGCAGTCCCAAGTACCCAGCCAGCAGTGTGCTCCAAACTGAGCAAACCACCCCCTTCCATCTCATCTAAGCTCCATTTGACATCAGCAAGCCAGAATTTTTGGGTAGGTCTTCAACACTGCCTTGGTCCCCAACAATGCCACTTCATCACAGACCTCTGAGTGTGCAGATTCGTTAACTGCTGTTTTCCCAGCTCTACAAATACAAGCTCTACACAGCAATCTCTACAGTCAGAGTCATTTCCACTTAACCCGCTTCAGAAAGCGGAAGGGTTTATTCTTCTGTGAGCAACCTTTGCTATTTCCCAGAGAAAAGCCACTGGATAACCCAGATTAGATGACTGGCACTCCTCAGAGAGGGTGCCCTGCATCCTGTGGCAGGGCTGGAATTGGGATCCAGGGGGCAGGGTTTTCAGTGTTGATCTGTTTAGTGTATAATTGGTATATACTGGCAGAGCTGAGTTAACAGCTTGACTTGGTGATCCTGGAGATCTTTCCAGCCTAATTAATTCTAGAACTCTGTGATTATATTTATGATGGATCACTAACTCACCAGTGAGATTATTACAGGCAGATGAAAATAGGTGTTGGTTGTATTTCATGGAACACCTCTTCCCTAGGATAAGCTACCTCTAGACCATCACAAACCTCCCCAGAACTAAGCATAGGCTCTTTTGAGGGCATTTCAAACCCTCAAATGTCTGAAATTATTAGAGTTGGTCCTTGTGATGCTTCCAATGGGGAAAAAAATCAATTTAAAACCTTGGAATCAAACCCACAAGTGTTCTGTACCACCAAGGAAGGTATCTGAGCCTCTACCTGAGCTTGCAAGCAGCATTTTTGGATAAGTTGCCAAATCCATGCATTAAATACAGTCTCATCTGGCAGGATCACAAAAGGGCTTAGAGAGTCACCATAAATATAACAGTAAAATGTATAGAACCTTGAAATGGATTTGCCACTTCATATGGAGAAAGGTAATTTTCTAAGAGAGGCTGACAACGTGCGCTACAGAAATGGAAAATCAAATTCACCAGGTCACACAATCATTATAACATAAAGAAATATAAACACTGGCAAACAGGCCATGACAAGTTATTCCTGCAACATGCATGAGCAGGAAAAGTTGTTATGCTTTGGAGCAGCTCAGAAGCCATGGAAGTCAATTCAGGACATGAAATACAGAAATGAGGAGCTTCAACTCAAGTTATGTACAAGCAAAGTAGATAACTAACCACAAATCTTTGCCCAGAGCTACTTAACTCATGCCAATCCCATTTTTAAAGATCTTAAAATGTTTTGATTAACTTCTCACAGTCTTCAGAAAACACACTGATATCTACTGGGCCTATCCTTGAGCTAGACAGTTCTTCCCAGGAATTTTCACACAGTTCAGAAGCAAGGTGAGAATCCAAGGGGATTTTTATTTCACTGCAGAGACTCCCATGGTTTAGGGAACCTTCAAACACACACCTGTGTACTAGAATTCAAATTCTTGGTGTCTAGTGCTCATCTCCACTGATTGGTATAATCATGGAATCACTGAATCAAAGCCCTCCAAGATCATTAACTTCAACCTTTGACTGAACACTGCTGACACACAGGTGCCACATCCAGTAATTTCTTCAACACTTCTAGGGATGGTGACTCCACAGCTTCCCTGGGCAGCCCATTCAAATGGTCTAATGGTTAACACCTATTACAGTGAAGAAATTCTTCCTGATATCCAGCCTGACCCTCTCCTCGTGAAGCTTGAGATTACATCTTCTTCTCCTGTCCTTGTAGCCTGGGAGCAGAGTCTGACCCACCCCGGCTGTCCCCTCCTGTCAGCAGCTGCACAGAGCCTGAAGGTCCCTTCTGAGCCTCCTTTTCTCCAGGCTGAGCCCCCCAGCTCCCTCAGCTGCTCCTCATCAGACTTGTGCTCCAGACCCTTCCCCAGCTCCGTTCCCTTCTCTGGACTCACCCCAGCCCCTCAATGTTCTTCCTGAACTGAAGGGCCAAAATCTGAACACAGGACTTGAGGTGTGGCCTCAGCAGAGCCCAGCACAGGGGTTGGTCACTGCCCTGGCCCTGCTGCCACACTATTGCTGTCACAGGACAGGTGCCACTGGTCACCTTGGCCAGCTGGACACACCTGGCTCATGTTCAGCTGCTGCCACCAGCACCCCCAGGTCCTTTTCAACTGGACACTTTCCAGCCACTCTGTCCCAGCCTGTAGCATTGCAGGCAGTTCCTGTGGCCAGAGTGAAGGACAGGGCATTTGGATTTGCTGAACTTCGTACAGTTGGACTCAGTCTATCCCTCCAGCCTGTCCAGATCAATAGATCAATAATACAGTTTATACAATTACAGAATAACAGAAAGGGCCAGATTGAGAAGGACCACAGGGGGTCACCCAGTCCAACCTCCCTGCTCAAGCAGGGTCACTCTAGAGCATATATTTTATAATAACACTTTATGTATATATGATATTGTCTTAATTATATTTATAAAAAATAGGTTGCTCAACAGGAAGCCTGGGTTTGGTTAAGCACAGATCCATTCCCTTCACATCACCATGACTTGAGAGATCATGAACATTTATTTCAGTGCCTTGTTTTGTAGTCAGAAGCTTAACTGGTGGCATTCAGGTTTGAAATCTGGCCACAGCTCCCTCAATACTTCCATTTCATCACCTATAAAATGGAGGATACCATTTCCCTACAGGTGTTTTATAAGGCTTAACTCATTCATGCATGCAAAGTGTTGAGATACTTGAATGAGCAGCACCGTACCAGAACAATGTCTTATTTTGTGAACACACCTCCAAAACTTTTCACACCCTCTTAGGCCTTCCAATACTTGCTGCTTCCCACCAGGCTGGGACAACTCCTTCCAGGGCACTTATGTGCCCTAGCAGTGGAAACAGCAGGTGGTGAAAGGTAGAAAAATGAATAGAGGTGGGAGGAAAAGTTATCCAAATATAGTAGAACCTCAGAAAAAGCTTCAGGCAGGAGAGAAGAAAGATTGCAGAGGTGCTTTCTTTTTTCTTTCTTCTTTCTTTTTTCCTTTCTTTTTTTCCCTTAGAAAGCTGGTTATCAATTCCCATCCACAGCAGAGGCATCTCATTCCCCAGGACCACATCATTTTACACAGGAACAATCAGAGGAGACCATCACCACATCTCTGAGAATGGGGGAAGAGGGGCTGCTCTACTCCCTCCTGGAAACTGCAGGGGAGGGAAAAGGGAGGTAATGGCTGAGGCCCTCCTGCCAAAAGCCTCTCTGGCTGTTTTAAAGCTCTGTTAGCCGGTGGAGGGTTAAAACAGTCAAAAGACAGATGGGGAATTAGAAAGGCACAAATGTGGTTTCAATCTGGTTCATCCTTTCTGCTTGTCTTGCACCAAGGGCTTCTGGGGCACAACAGCAGCATCCCTCTAACTCCTCCCCGTGCCCAAAATCTTCTGATCCTTCTCCCCACTCAAACAATGTAGGAGCAAGTCCGGAGCAGGAGACAGTGAGTGAATATAAGTACTTTCCCTCACCCCCCTTCCCAGCCCTGACATAATAACAAACAGCTCTCCAAAAAGCACTTAAATTTACGAACAGTTTATAAATTCACAGACGTTGATTTATAGACGTTGGCTTGACCCAGTATTAGACACTTTGGTTTCTTTTCTGTTTTCAAAGTGCTGCTGTTATGGCTTGGGTTCTGAGCGCTGTCACACACTAGAAACAGCCTCCAGGTCCTCCCTGTGGGCTCTGCTTCCCCCAAGGACAGGCTGGGGCTGGGGCTGGGCTCCCACCCTGCCAGGGGTGGCTCTTCCCCTGCTCGCAGGAGGGCTCCCAGCTGCTCAGCAGCAGTGATGACAGCCTTTCCAGGCAGCTTCATTTCAGCTTCCCTGTCTGCAGGAATGATGGCTGCAACATGGGGTGTGAGGAGCAGCCTCTGTGTGTGGTATTCCCTGCCCACGAGCCCCCGGTAGGAGCATGGAATTAACCAGGAGAAAAAAACCCCAACACACAATTTCCCCCCCGGGCCCCAAAAAAAAGCCCAAACAAAACCCCTCCGTGCCCTGCCTGGAGCCACCATTAATTGGCTAAAAGAAATAAAAGTGAACAAATTTTTACTCCAGGAATGTTAAAATTCCACCCTGAAAAATCGCAGGGCTGGTGTGTCCAGATTTCTCCTCCTGTGGCCACCCAGCAAGAACAGAAAAGCCCATGTGCGGACCATGCCACCAGGTGAGATGAGGGTGAGGGATAACCGCCTTCCACCCTGTGGAATTTCAGTCATGTCTGGCTTGGAAACCCAACATTTGTGGTAGCAAACGGAACTGTGGGCTTTGATGGGAGCCATGAGGGCCTGGCTGGGGGACTGCAAACATGTTGAAAGGCAACAGTGACCAATTCCTCCCCACTCTCTCTACACACACACAAATAAAAGATATGATATCTATCAATCCCTAACATTTCCTACTTTCTTCCCCTGTCAAGTCACCCGAGTTTGTCCAGCTGTGACAAAAAGAAGTGATGGTTCATTTTACATCCTGGTCTCAAGGCTACTGATAGTGGAGAGAGTTGCCTTTACTGGAGAAAAAAGAGGGCAATTTTATTTACCTGAAAGGAAGCTTTAGCAAGGTGGGGATTGGTCTCTTCTTCCAGATAACAGGTGGCAGGACAAGAGGAAACAGCCTCAAGTTGTGCCAGGAGAGGTTTAGATTAGATATAGAAAAAACGTCTTTACTGAAGGGGTGGTCAGGCATTGGAACATTGCCCAGGGAAGTGAAGGAATCACCACCCTGGAAGTGTTCAGTAAATGAGCGGATGTGGTTTGGTGGTGGGCTTGTCACTGCTGGGGTGTTTGCCATTTTGCCTCACTCCTTGCAGTACGTCAAGTTGCTCACCTTGGTGAACATCCCCTCATTCACTCTCCAACAGACACTTCGCCACCAGTATGAAAATCTTGTGGGGTCACCTGGAGATGTATTGCTGTGTTATTTCAAACCTATATCTTTGAGTATCGAGTCCATGTTACCTTATTTTTTTTTCCTGTCATACAAACCTTTCCCAGAAGGCTTAACTAATTATTATAAATGTTTAAAAGCCTAGGGTTTGCCAGGAAAATATAATTTTACTGTAAAGACGAAATAAAAATTAAAATTAAGGAACCAGTCTACATTTTTGTTTGAGAAATCCATGCATTTCTTAAAAATTGAAAGAAAGACAGAAGTCTTTTTTGTTTTGCTTTTAATGAACTAAAAACCTGGTTGTCATCAGGTCTTCTATATTTAGGGACCTTTTTTTCTTTAGAAGCAAACAAAAAGAATTACTGGGGAAACAGAACATTTAAGAACATGTTGAATTGACCCTACACAGGCGTGGATGGTTTGCAGGTAGTTTTGCCTCTGAGTAGCCCTTCTCCATTGCAAATGCAGCCCCAGCCATTCTGTGAGGATATCTGTCACCCTGCTGAGGTTTTGTAACCAGTAACTAAGCAGGCACCACATACCCGGTGCATTTTAATTTGTGATTTAATACAGGTTCTGAATTCCAGGCCACAGTTTCCTCAAGAGTCAACAGGCTTGAAACCTTCACAGCTTTGCCAACCCATATTTACATCAAATATCATCCAATCCACCTCAGGAAGAGGATCTGTGGCCAAGACAATGGACTGGCTTCCAAGAGACCTGAAGCTTAACCTGAAAGCACCAGCTCCTTCAGATTAAATTCCAGTCCTGCTTGAGCCTTGGGGAAACCACCCATTGGGAAGCCCAGTCCCAATTTAACATTTTTTCAGTGTGGGGAAGGATTCAGGGGAGCAGAATCCAATTGTCTCTGGAGAACCCTCAGACCCACAGCAAAGAGAGGGGCAGAGGGGCTCACCCCAATGCTTTTTCAGGTCCTGTGCACCCCATGTGCCTTCCAGAAGGGGGGTGGGGGGGGAAGAAAAAAAAATCCTTGTGAAAAAGTGCATGTAAAATAAATTACAGCAGCCCCCATTCCTAATTGAAATAACTCAGCTCTTCTTTTCGTGTGTGCCTGTATTTAAAGGGAAACCTGAAAGGCACAAATTCATATTATGGACTAATGGCCTGGAAAATTTCAGTTTAAAAAACAAAGCTGGCTTTGAGTTACACAGGAGAGGCCTGAAAAAAAGCATCTGAAACCACTAACTTCTATTTTTTCCTGCAATTTTTACAACATAATATGGGTGAACAGATTTTATTTTATTTTATTTTATTTTAAAAACTTGGTTTAAAAAAATAATCAACACAAAAATCCTCTCTCTGGACGTCATGTGCCAAGTTTCAGCCCAGGGCAAATTTTTTACAGCTGAATTATACACCCTGAAAAATAAGGGGCTTATAATGACAACATTGAGGGTCCCCTAACTATAGTGGTATGAATGGGGAGGGAGGTATAATAAGAATGGCCCATAGTGTGTAGCAGCAGCAATAAGTGAAGGAGCCCTTACTCAGCATGAGGAATTCTATATATCTTGGAAGGCTTTCATGAACCTAAACATTATTGCTAAGAAAGGAATAAACAGTTTGAACTGCTGTTGCCATTCATCCAGCACTCACACACTGAGGAATACACAGAGTTGTTCTCTCAAAGTTGGAGTGAAATATTCCAGACATAATTCTTTCTTACTCCAGGGCTGGAGAGGATTTTGAGCCGCTTGAAGGGAAGTTGGAGAAATACTCTTGCTCTGGGAGAATTTTCTTTTCTTTTTTTTTTTAGCAATGATAATTGACTGATAATGATAATGTGCCTACAGGACACAGAGGATCATTATTGGCCAGGGCTGGTATCTGTAAGTGAAGTGAAACAAAAGGAGGAGGTGAACAAAATCAGTTTTGTTCACTTTGGGTCATTCCATCTTGAACATGGACCAAAACTGATGGCCCAGAAAACATACAGAACACAGTTTTAAAAAATTTTTACATTTTAAAGACTGTTACTTCCAAAATCAAATCATCCATCAAACTGGAGGCAGAAGCGGGATTTAGGCAGACAAGAGAAACAGCGTGTCTATGCCAACACAGCCTGGGCATCTCCTTAAAACGGAGATCAAATGTCACAATTTCCACACAGAGCAAATCCCTTCTCTGTACTGCCATTTTTCCTTCTGCCCTCTAAGTACATCAGGTCAATCAAAGTATTGAGCTTCTGTCATCCAAATTTAATTTTAATTTCTTCTCATCTGTGTGTGAACAGACACACAGTCTCACTTATAAACAGCTGGACCTACACATATCTCTATATTAAGCATCTCCCCACTGTATTTTTAATTTCTGTTCATTCATATTTTCTATATCAAGGATTATGTCAACACTCATAGCAGAATTTTGCCATTTTCTGAACAGAGAATTCATCTGAATATTTTTCAACCAGCTCAATGACTCCAGTCCTATTTAACAAAAGGACATGACTTAAACATGAGATTCTCATCTCAAAGTGGGCATCTAGAAAAGTTGTCTTAAAAATCTATTTCCAGTGTTACTGAGTTCCCAAGAGCCTATGAATTGTTAGCTCAAATCTACTTTGAAACGCCTGACATTAAATAAGAAAATTTCCACTTCAAAATTATTTACTATGATGTCTGCATCCCAACACTGTTGCTGCCTTTCCCCTCTCCCTCATTAAAAGCCACAATTATCAGCAGCCACTGATAATCTGGATTTCACCACATTTTCATACCACTGTGATACAATTTCAGAGTTGTTGTCAGGACTGTGATGGAGATTAAAGTTGTGTCTCTTAGTAGAGAAATTAAGATTATACCATGCTTCTTTCTGTATTACTTAATGAACCTTTTTTTTTTTAATTACTTCTGCTGGAAATCAAGTCCATGAGCATAAATTGAACTTGCAAATAAGTATTTGAACAGAGAAAGTATTTCATAGTCTTAAATTCACACTGCTCAAGTAAACCCAGTCTTTAATCTCTGGAACCCATCTTGGACAAATGTTTCTAGAGTAAGTGTCAAGTTTCTGGCAGTAAATTTGGAATAATAAACAAAAACCTCAGGTGAAGAAACTTTCTAAGTCCCAAAACTGCATGAGTTACAAAGTTAATGTTATTAAGAAGAATTCCTGAGCATGATATTTTTTCCATACCTGTAAAAGAACTGAAGTTCAATGAGTTTGCAAAAAGTTTGGAAATGGAAATAAGTAAAAATTACATAGGTACGATCCTGAAGGTTTGAACATGTAAATTAGCAAAAACTATGCATGTGAATAATCCTAAAAGTACTTTCCTTTATAGAGCAGTGAATGGGTAGCCAAGAATTTAATTCTTAATTTTAAGATTTAACCAGACACTGGAAAGCTAAAAATGAATGCATCTCTCTTGAAGGTTTTGGGCATTACTTTTTACCTTGTATCTCCCCTCAAGACTGCTAAAACAAAACAGGACTGAGGGTAAAAAAGGGCTTTCAATGCACTATCAAAGTTTTCCCCTCCTTATTTCATGTAAGCAATCCCTTCATTTTCACAGATCAACAGGGAGAGGTATACGTTTTACATAATAGTCCAGGTTGGAGTTATCTGGATATAAATTATTTTTGATTTATATCTGTGCAGTAACCAGAATATTTGTGGATATGAAATTTTTCTATAAAGATGAAAAGGCTGAATGCTTGTAAAATTATACTATATTGCTGTTCTTCAAAACAGTGGCAAGTTTTAGTAGCAAATATTTTGGGTTGAAATTTGTATATTTAATAAAAAATATGGGGATTTCCCTTCTAAATGAAGTGGAGCAATATATGTGCATTGACAATATGTTCCAGGTTATGTTTAACCATTAAAAAAATTTCAAAGCCTTTCATTGAGGTAAAAATATTTTTCCTGAATGTCTGAAAAATCTTGGAAAGACATTTTGGAGGGGGAGGAAATACTGTGAATTGAAATGCTGAAAAATGTTTGGAAAGATCTTATAAACAGCACCCTGCCCATATAAAGTCAAATGTCTTTGTGGAGGCTCAAGTGGAGCCTTACACCAGACACAGGGACAGTCTGGGGGCAAGGGCTGCCCAAAACCTCTCACAGCTTTCTCTGTATGACTATGGAAAGTGCCTTCTGCAATAACTTCTTAAAGCCCAGGTCAAGCTGCCCACCTTCCCCAGTTCTCCCTGAGTGATGGATACGCTCTGACCAGGTTCCAAAATGACATCCAGCAGATCCAAGTCATCTTTCATCCATCTCCAGTAACAGGATGAAGTGGGGAGGTTAAATACACATAATTATGTTCACAATGAAAAGTCATTTTGTTAAAAGCCATCCATCAGGCCTTTGTGTCACAAACCCTCTCGTTTGGATTGTCCACCGTGCCCTGCTCTGCACATGATGCTGAGTATCCAATCCCCAAAAATCAGGTTTCTCCAAGTTGTCACAAGCTGAAACTTTTCAGTCTTGGCTTCATTTTGTAGTGGTGAGTGCCCATGGTAGCTCACAGGAGCTACTCAATTTTCTTCAGCTCCTTTTCTTTACACAGGGACTTTGACTGGTCTCCTTCCTCTCCTTCACAAGAAAAGTGATTTTCCTAACGACACAGGCTAGACAGATGACAGATTGTCAGGACACAGCACATGTTTTCTTTAAGTGAGATTTTTATTTGTTATTTTAAGGTTATTTCCAGATCCGTGACACTTATTCCAAAAACTCAGGTAACCAGTACAGGGCTCAGAAACTGAAGTTATTCTTAGACTAATCAGCCACTGATCTAAATCCACAACACTAATCTCATAATTTGGCACCACAGAGCTAAACCGGTCACATCTGGATAAGGTATTCCGAGCTAACAGCCGTATTTAGGCCCCAGTGTTTTCAACTTGTTTACCCTGGGAAGTAAAACACTCTGTCTGTTTTATTCTGGACACAGTGAGACCTGCTTGGGTGGAGAGAGGACAATAGTGACCCTCAATGGGATAGGGCTGAAGTCACAGCTGCTCTTGGAACACACAGCTCCGTATTATTTTGTAGCTCCATATTATTTTGTAGAATTTTTGTCTCTTTGCATCCTTCAATGAGGTGTTAGAATAGACTGGTGTCCAACAGCCTCTGATGGGTTCTCATGTTCATCAGAGCTTTATGTGAGTGTGTCACCAGTGGGGTTCCACAGCAGAAGAAATGAAGCTCCTTCCTTATGATTGCACTCACAGAAAACCCTGAAAGAAACCCCCTCCATTCTTCCAGCACACAGTATCAAGGGAAAACATGATCACTGTGATTGTTGCCATTACAGTAGAGCAAGAAGGCTGTGCCAAGGCCAGGTCCCAGTCGTGTCAGAGCTGTGCAAACAAACACGGGGGGCATTCATGCTCCAGGCAGCAAGAGACAAAGGCAATATTATTACCGTGCCCATGAACTGAGGCACACTGAGATTATCCAACTTGCCCAAGGTCACGCAGGAAGTAAGTGGCAGAGCTGGAAATTGAACCCAGATTTCTTGAATTGCAGGCCAGGATTTTAACCACAAGGCCATCTTTCGTCTTTCTCTCTCTCTCTCTTTTTCTCTTCCCCTGCCTCTCCCCAATCTTTCTATTTTAGCACACTTTCAAAAAAAATTGCTCTTAAAAATCCATTCGGCAATACTTTAGGTATGCTGTGGCCTCCACAACTGTATTTAGCACAATTATAGGCTAAAAGGAACTCTTGCAAATTATGTGCAAATAGATACGTCTTTATGTAAATCCAAGTTTTTGGAACAGAAATCTACCTCCAAAAAAATACAAAGGTTTAAGACAGGGAGGAATTAAGCTCCAATTTTTTTCCTCTTCGAAGGCTGGTAGCTGAGGTACAACACTCTCCAGCCAAAGAATGGAGGGCACAGACTGGGTGCCTGGGGAGTAGTTACGCCAGCTCTAATAAAACTGTGATTTCACCTATAGAAATGTGAAGGCAATAGACACTTGGTCATTGTTTTAGGGGATTGTCTCATGTGTATGATTTTTTATACCCATATGCATCTTTTAAACCAGTTACTGTGCAAGAACTCGTGCAGGAACACTGACAGCCAAGCAAATTCCTGACAGTGCACAGCCCCACAGCAGACAGGGGAGCTGAGCACTGGAGGGTCGTTTGGTCCAAACTATGCATCAGGAGCAGTCTGTGGCTTGTGAAAACTTCAGGAGGTGTTAGGTATCCACTACATATGCCAGGGACTACACCTGGGTCTCAATGCCCAAACCTCTTTTTGGGCAGTGTTAGATTTACCAGCTAGAAAGGAAAATTCTCTGGGACTATATATAAGTTTAACGTCTTCTGCTGAAAATCCTTAAACTTGGTCCACATGCTGACCACTCCCAGTATATGAGAATGGCTTCATTCACTTGTCTAATGAGAGCTGGATTTGGTTGGGGTAGCTCCAGGAGCAACGGGAGAAGAGGGAAACCATGAGGTTAAACAGGGAATTTTGTAGGTAGAAGACAAAGAAGGGCCTATAGCTCTTTCCCTGCGCAGGACACTTTTCCTGACAAACTTACACTTGAATATATATATGATTTTCTGGAAAATGTCAAAAACTAAATGAAAAGGGGATCAGTCTGATTGGGAGCTGGGGAGCAATTGCGTTTCAGGACCACTTGTTGGGGGCAGCACTGGGGGGAGTGCAGGATCAGTGCGTCTACTCAATTAGCAGCTTCCCTGCTCATACCAGTTCAAATGAGAATCATGGCCTGTGTTTCTCAAAGGAAAATCACCATGGTGCACATGTCATCTGCAAACGAGACCAATATGAAGCAGCAGTGTCCTGGCAGCCAGGAGGGACATCCATATCCTGTGGTGCACCTGGCCCAACATCACCAGCCAGGCAAGGGAGGGGATTGTCCTGCTCTGCTCTGGGCTGGATTGGCTTCACCTCCAGTCCTGGGGGTGGTTTTGGTCACTGCAATTTGGAAAAGACATTAAACTGTTGGAAAGCATCAAAAGGAGGGCCACAAAGATGGTGAAGGAGCTTGAGAGGAAGCTGTGTGAGGAGCAGCTGAGGGCACTTGGTCTGTTCAGTCTGAAGAAGAGGAGATTGAGGAGAGACCTCACTGCAGTTGCAACTTCATCATGAGGGGAAGAGGAGGGGCAGGCACTGATCTCTGCTCTGTGGTGACAGTGGCAGGACCCAAGGCAATGGTTTGAAGTCGTGTCAAGGGAGGTTTTTGTTGGATATTAGGGAAGGTTTCTTCACCCAGAGAGTGCCTGAGCACTGGAGCAGACTCCCCAGGGAATGGTCAAAACACCAGCCTGCCAGACCTCAAGGAACATTTGGACAATGCTCTCAGGAACAGGGCAGGATTCTTGGGAATGGTGCTGAGCAGGGCCAGGACCTTCTTAGACTGATGTTTACAAAGAAATTCTAGTTCCCTGAGGGACACTAAATATGTATTGCACTGCACAGTGTCCACAGGGCAGGTGTGCACCTCCAATGTGCTTGGATCTCTTGCTACCAGGAATGCTCAGTGGCCATGTCACCACTTTGCACACCAGATAAACTTAAACCTGAATCAAGTTTTGTTGCAGTTAAGCAATGGACTCAATGATCCTTGTGGGTCCTTTCCAGCTCAGGATATTCTGTGATTCTGTGATTCTCCTCACAATGAGGATCACTAGGAATGGCATCAGTGGCTTCAGCAGAGCAATCCAGCCCTGTAATATGGTAACCTTTGGCAGCACTTGGACACAGGCAAAGGCTGTGGAATTAATTTCAGACTGATCCAGCAGCAGGCAGGAGTACCAGCAATGCTGGCTCAGCACTTCCAGCAGGACTGGCGCAACTCTCTGTAACTCATTCCTTCTGGGCTCTTTTTTAAAATGCCAGCTGGGACCGTGCTGCTAAGCTGTCCTCTGAACAACAACACTGTTAATAATAATAACAATATTCAGGTCTTACATAGCATTTTTCACCTTTAGATCTCAAAGTGATTTACTATGGAAGGCTTTGGAGGGCTTTAAGAACAGATTATACAGACATCTGTCAGGAATAAACCAGATTTCCTGACCCTGCCACAAAGCAGTGGAATATTTTGTGCTCTTTCCAGCCCAGAATTTCTATGATTTCCCCCATTTTGTACAGAGAGGACATTAACTCATGCAGCAACAAGGTGACCTCTGTGGATCACAGAGATGCTGCTTTGAAACCCCCATGGCAGCCCAAGAATCATAAATGGTAAAAGAAAATAATTTAAACTCTCCCCACCCTAACACTGTGCCCAGCAATTGTGGGTGGTCTCTGTGGAAATGCACCAGTATACCTCAGATTGGGCAATAATAAAAAGATAACATTTCCAATGGTAGGAAACCAGATGTTGGGTGGGAGTCTCAAAGAGGCCATAAATCAATTGCAAAAGAAGGATTCATCTTTCAGGATGCAGATAGACAGCCCCCCATCTGCCTCTTCTGACGAAGGGGAGCTGGACCAAGTAATTAGACTGGATACTTGACTTTTTGGTTTATGAATTTGACTGAACACTTGACCTTTTGGTTGCTGACAATAGATAAGAGACATCAAAACCAGCCTGGGGTGGGGGGGGAGCAGGAATGGCCCATGTTTCTTTGCAAAAACAGAGCTCCTATGAGCTCAAGGGGCCCATTTCAAGATCGGGCTACAATGACTAAGAAACAACACTTTACCTGCATTCTCATAAACATCAGGAGAGGCCAAAACTGCTGTCACAGATATCAATTGGCAGAGGAATTTGAAAAATGCACCTTGGCAATGGAAGAGTGGAGATCCTGACACGAGACTATGCATTGCTGGTGATGATTCTGTTACAATGACACCCTGGTGATCTTTGGCTACATCTGCAATAAAAGGAGCAGATCTCAGTGCGCTCCAGAAAATAGCACCTTCCAGGTGAGGAGCACCAGGACTGACCTCAGATATGCTGTGAAAGGGTCCCAGGGATTTCCCAAACATCTAACAGTGAAAAGATCACTGTGTTTTTTAAGAGCTGGATCTTAGGGATTGTATTAGTCTATTGTAGTTTTTATTTTATTTTATTTTTATTTATTTTTATTTTTATTTTATTTTAACAAAGCATTTAACTCTTTTGCTTGACTTCAACAAAAGTTGATTCAGGTTTAAGTTTATCTGGTGTGTGAAGTGGTGACATGGCCACTGAGCATTCCTGGTAGCAAGAGATCCAAGCACATTGGAGGTGCACACCTGCCCTGTGGACACTGTGCAGTGCAATACATATTTAGTGTCCCTCAGGGAACTAGAATTTCTTTGTAAACATCAGTCTAAGAAGCAAAATCAGCAAGTGCCAAGAAAAAGAGGAGTCATTGTCAAGCCAGGCACGACCTCATGTTCTTTTGCAAGGGACACAGAGAAGTGATGAGAAATAAGAACATTCTGAACTGTAGGAATAAACTGCTCCTTGTCACCTTTCAGGGTTGGAGTTTAGTCATGATGTACTTCCATACCTGCATGCACAGATCAGCACCTAAAAGGTCAAGCAGCAGAGCAGTTCTTAGCTGAACAACTGTTCCATGCAGATGCCATGATTTTAACAATCATTTTATGAAATAGAAATAATTTCAAATTTTTTTTCAATAATGAAAGTATTTTTAATGGCTTTCTAATTTTCATCCAAATTTGCTTGTTTCCTCAAATAAGAAAATATAAAAACAAGAAGCATCAACCAATTCCATTCTACATACCATTTTCCTGGTTTTGGAAAGTTTTTCTGATAAAAAAATTTCAGTGCTCAGTAAAAAAAGTCAGTTCATTCTTTAAAATCTTTTCTTTCCAGGGAAAAATCTTCATTTGTGACAGAAGCCTGCTTTTTGTGGACATCAGGTTTTGGTGGAAAATTTTGGCCACCTGTGGAAATGAAATCTGCAAACAGCATGTAATTGAGGAGTGGGATGAAGATAAATTCAATGGGCTGATTTTTAGTTTCTTGTGTTTCGGAGCGAGGCAGGAATCCAGGCCCCTCCACGCCAGCAAGGCCGCAGGGTTGGACATTTATCAAAGTTGCTGCCTTTGGGGCTCTAACGAGACCAGGTTTTTAGTCAGTGAGAGCTCCACGTCTTAGAAGGGAGTAGGAAGGCCACAGGAACAGCCTCATTTCAGCATCAACCCCAAGGAAAACCTGGGCTATGGAGGACTTTGGAGTTTTAAGCAACAGCAAGAACAGAACCAGTCCTAATTTTCCCTATGGATATAAAAAAAAGACATTCAGGCATAGTTTAAAGTTTTTTACCAGTTAAAAACAACAACAGCAACAAAAAACCCTCCAACTTGTTCACGCATCACCTTGAAAAAAAAAGGGCAAACTCTCCCCATTCCATGAAGCTATTCTTGGCCACTGTGAGCTGAAAAGCAGGGAGGGCAGTTTAAAGGGGGCAAATACAATTAATGTTCCCACTTTTGCCATATTTCTGGGCCCAGGGGACAAATCAGGAAACTTTATGTCAGCAGGAATGTGAACAATAAACGCAAAGTGGGTTGCATGTTAGAAAACCGTTTCACTCCCTTTTTATATTTTTTTTTATTTTATTTTTTTGCCCAGCAGTATGATGTGTTAACAATTTTGTTGGTTTAACAGTTCACACTTCCAGCACATTTATCCATTGGCACATGGGGGTTTTATGCATTTAACAGTTTTCTTCATTAAAGTGGGTTCCACTGTGTCTTAAAAATTGTTTTCCTTAGACTGCGTGTTTGTTATTTTATATGGTGTGACTGAAAAGCTGGCCAAAATTTTGGCCTTGGAAAATGCACACTGCAGAGAGGAGCCCAGCGCGGGCAGCAGGATTAGACTCCCTCAAAGCCCAGCGCAAATTCTTTTAAGAACTGCTGATTGCACTTTGAAGCTTTTCTCCCCTAATTGCTGGAAGATTCTTAATTTGTCCTGAGCTTGGGAAAACGAATTGCAGATGTATGTGCTGCAATCAAAACCCTCTCTGCACAGGATCTTTGTGCGTCGGTGTGGAGACGTCCTTCACCCCCTTCCGCAGCGCCTTCCAACCACCTGTTTTTTTACAAAAACAGTGCCAGCATTTCAATTTCTTTTTTTAATTTTTGAAGGGAGGGCAGGGGCTGGGGGAAGGGAGCGGGCGGCTGTTATTTCTACAGAAGCAGGACTGGTTCTTAGAGGCATAAGAGACACCCAGGTGTTTTCACTGCGAGCCCTGTGCAGGACCCTTTTGGAGCCCAGCTCAATTCCTGTTTGCCAAACTACACTTTCAAGAGGTGTCAGATATCCAGAACCTGTTTCAAATGCCAAGTCAAGCAACGGAGGGGGAAAAAAAAAACAAGGGGAGGGAGGAGGGAAGAAGGGGGATCTGGGGAAAAAGGAAAGGGGGAAAATGTTCCTCCTCGAAGAAAAAGGTGGTTGTTCCAACTTGGCTGTTTCTTTTTAAAATAATTAGTTAAGCAGTGCATAAAAACAGGTAAGTCTGTTCTGCATTGCTCATAGCCTTGGCAGGCCCTGTCCTTCCCCACGTTGGAGGAATGCCTGTGAACCACCGCTGCACAGGAGAAGGGAGGGGAATTGTATCGCCGTGACCTAAGGCAACCCAGCTTGTAAGGTTAACCATAATTTTTTAAACTAACATGACCTCTGTTAACCCCTCCACTCCAATCTTGAAAAAAAAATTAAAAAAAAAAAAAAGGTAGGAGAGAGAAACATGTTTACAAAACCACTAGGAGAGTAAAGGGGGAGCAAGAAATTGAAAGTCTTGTTCTTTTGGTCTCCCCTCCGTCCATCCCTCACTTGCTCCTTTGTCCCTGTGTGTCCCCAGCAGTAAGTGGTGTTTACTGGGCCATGATGCAGCATGTCTACAGACTTTGCTTTTTCTAATGAGTCACAGAATCATAAAATTAAACCACTCTAAGAAGCCAAAAAAATTCAGCTCCATGTGTGCATTCAGGGCTTTGCAGGAACATTCATGTCTGGATGTCTGCGTCACATGCTCTCACGGTAAACGTGATACATCCTCTTTTTAATGACACCACTGGCCTGATTTATTTATTTTATTTCCCTCTACTCATCCCTCTCCCCTCATTCTGCAGAAGAACGCAGGCTATTTCCTCCAGCTGGGGTGCCAGGTAAACCCACCTCTGGCACCCTTTGCCCTTCCCTCTCCCATAGCTGCCTTCATTCAAGAAACCAAAGCCAATGCCAGCACGGCTCTGGGCCAGCTGGAGGTGGCATGGGGCCATGGTCTATGGTGTAGTCAGTTTTTGTGTCAACATTTGGATGCTGAGTTCATCTTAACCAGAATGTGCCAAGCTCAGAGGGATCCAAGTCTGCCACAGAAAACGCATATGTAACACACAGCCCACACATAGGCATTGGCTCGGGGAGGGGACCGACTTATTTCTGGGTCTCAACATTTTCCCTAAGGCTTATTCCTGCCTCCACTCACTTCTGGTCAGTCAGAGGCAGATGTGGCATGAGGAAAAGGTTGTAGGTACAATATGGGGAGGCCTGGCCTCATCTTCCATTAATGCACCAGCTGCAGATGCTGCCTGGCTGCTCTTGAATATCCATCTCCTGTGTGCTCTACCAGCTCATACCAAATTCTCAGTTTACATGGAGGTGAAGTTAGGCCCCTCTTAAAATATTTTTTCTTTGAAATGTTTCCTTCCCTGCTTAAACAAGCATAAACAAACACTCCTGCTTATGTATTTATAATTATTAAGCATGGAAAATCTACCGGTTAAGTAAAGTTAATGTACAAAGTAAGGGGGAAGAGGCCAAATTCTCAAATGGTATGAACTGGCAGACGTTCAAGTCTTCACTGGAAAAATAGGCTTGCACTACCATTCATCTAATATGTAGTCCAGCCCTCCATCCTAGAACAAGCTCATTTACAATTAATTGTTTATATAGAAACATAGAGAGGCTTGAGTTGGAAGGAACTTTAAAGACCATCTTGTGCCCCTCCCAGGCTTAAGCACAGGTAAGGTTGCTCAGACCCCATCCAACCTGGCCATGAACACTTCCAGGGATTTCTAGTCCTGTTGGGGTGCTCCAAACATGGGAAATACCATATCTACCATGGACCATTCACAAGGAGATGCACTGAGCTCCACTCTCCCCAACCCACTTTAGGGAAACATTAAAAATTGGCTGCTGCCACTGTCTGTTCTGGGTGGTTGTCCTTTGTAAAAGGTCCCTGTCATCCAAGAGAAGACAAACACCTGCTTCCAAGGATGAAGCTGAGCACCAAGTTTCAGCACTTACCTCTGATAGTGCTTTCTGGAAGTACCTTAGTTTACACTAAGTGACAAGGAGATCTGCATCCTTATAAATTTAAACAAATTCCTCTCACCTCATAAGTACAGCCAGTGGCATGAGGGAAGAACAGGTCTGAGAGCCAGCTTCCAGCCAAGGAAGTAGCTTGGTAGTTGTGCTTGGGTAGAAATTGTCACAGAGAAAGCTCTGGGGTCTAGGTGTGATCTCACCTTTTTGATGGGGACCCACAGAAGGTGGGTTCTAAAAGCCTTGTGAATGTCATCACTGGGCTGCTCCTGTGTGTCAGGATCCCATCCTGGATGTGGAACAGTCTCAAAGCAGCTGTGGCTGGACACAGAGAGGCTGACTGGGCCTCTGTCAAGCCTTGCACTGTGTCCTAGGAATTGTCTGGGTGAGTAATAGTTGGCCTAAGCCCTGCTAGAACTCTTCTAATAATTTAGCAATATAACCAGTCAAGCCTTAGGACCACCCCTTAGTACAGAAATAGTGTTTCAGGCCACAGGAAAATATCTCAGTAGGTCCCACTGGAGCACTTTGTAAGGCAGTTCCAGGGGTGGAGGTGCAGCCCATTCTTCTGTACTTGTATGTCAGTGTCTCATTTCATGGACCATGTGCTTATGATTTCATTGTCTGATTCTGGACATCAAGAAAACAAAATGTTGGACACTCATTTTCTAAACTAAGCAAGGGGGAAGAGAAACTGCTGATGGAGAAGAACAAATTTTTCTCACACTGAGGACTCCAGTTCCTCTAAAAAGGCATCACTGGCACATGTGTATTTGTATGAGTCTTCCAATTCTCACCCTTCTTCCAACCTGCTTTTTGCTATTCTAAAGCTGTTTGGAAAATTTGGCAACTCTTATTCCTCACAAATATTTAGTGTCTTGGAGTTTGAATGAACCTTTGCTGCTATTACAAATTCACTTTGAGTTTAAGAAAAAGAAATCAGTAACTTTTTACCACCTCATTCACTTACAATGTTGATTTATGGTGGTCTTCTGCAGTGGGGAGTTGACTTCAGCATCTTAATTGATGATGAGCAGCAAGACATCTCTGAGATACCTATGTTAGCAGAGAAAAGAGTGTCTGTCATAGTAAAATAAAAAGCTTTGTTTCTGATATAGTTAATGGAATGAATACATGAACATCTATCTGAATATGACTTCCTGGTCCTAAAAAAAGAGTTCTGATAATGAAGCTTCACCCAGATTTGTTTTTCAAGGTTTGGTTTTGGTTTTGGTTTTTTTTGTTATTTCCAGACACTATTTACATTCTTATCCTATAGTTTGTGGGCTCCATAAGACCTGGGTGACTGAAGAGAAGAAAGTGATAGGCAAGGGGCTGGGAGAGCTGATAACAGAACTCAGTGTCAGATTCTCATTTCTGGGCCACATTCTCTACCTCACTGTCCCCTGCCTTCTAATTTCCTCCCAAATTTCTTCTTAATTTACAGCCTCATTTCTTGACATTGTCTCATGAGGTTTCCTCAGCCAGAACAGAGAGCAGTGCATAAAGATCCATTTGGTCTTAAAACTATTGCTGTAGTGAAAAAATACATTGTTTTCCTCCCTTTCCTGGAACACCTTGAGATTACATCAGAGTCATGAGGGAAATGAGAAAGAATCTGGGTCATCTTTCCTCACTCTCCCTTTTTTTACATTTTTGCCTGATGATTTAGGTGAAACATCCACTATGAACAAGAATATGTTGAGATTTTCATTCTTTCTCCTCAGGCTCCAGACTGATGAATAAAAAGCACTGCAATTTGTTCCAGTTGAGTTGGACTGGTATTACATATACCATATTTTGTAATTTTTATGCACTAAAAGGACATAAGATATGAACAACTTTGAAAGTACCCAAAACATTAACTATTCTATACTTTAGGAGATTTTCTGAAGCTTCTGAAATTATTTTATTGTTTTAATTTAATTATTTTAAATCTAAATTGGCATCCTGTAATCCCTGCTAAACCAGGCCACAGGTATCAATAACTGGGCATCTGAAATGATGGTCTAATTTGAGGCAGGTTTTACCTTCATTCTCTTCACAGGAATGTTGTGAAGTATCACAAAATACTTTAATGTTGAATAAATGCATGGGTACCAGTGGGATGGATATCATGGAAGGTTCTACAAGAGAGTGAAGTGTTCACTCCCTGACCCTGAAATTATTAGAGCCCCATGTCAAACATCAGAGGAAATCAATCAGTAGGAGCAGCCAACATGCCCTGAATAATTCAGGGACAGTTGTATCTACCACAGATCTCTTTTTCCACTGTTACACCAAGCACAGAGCCTCCCATTGATGCCATTAGACTTGTGACCCCAGTCACCCTCACCTTTTCTGGTTGCCACTCCTGTCTCAAAAACTGGAGCTCCAACTCACTTTACTCCATACAAGATTTCCACACACCCTGAAAGTTCTCCTTCCAGTCTCTTCCTTCATTATGCTGGCAGCATCCTCACCATCAGATTAAGGAGAGGCTGCTGCCTTCTGTGCCTGTGATGGTGAGTGATTAAAGCATTATAATTACAAATTTTCTGCTACATCACATGTCACTGAAATGGATCCACATGGGAGGTGAGAAAACCAGGGTCTTCCACTATAGCTCTGGGCTGGATTTTGGTCAATGCAGAGGCCCTCTGGGAAAATCAGCTGCCTCAGTCCTAATAAGCAGCCCTTAAATGAGATTTTCAGAGAGATTTGGCAGATCTGGATGGATTTTCACCAGAACTGCCAAATCCAAACTCTGACTTCAGAGAATCATGCTCCTCCCATTCCAAATCTTTGTTCCACAGACCAAGTCTTATCAGAAGTTTAACAAAACTTTTACTTAGTTTTTTTTCAAGACAGCCTAAAAATATCTTTTTTTTTAATCTGAAATTAAGAATATTTCTATCTACAATTTTGCCAAACAACCCTGCTTATGGAGAGAAACCAGTGATGCCTTCACACATCTGGGAGCAGAGTATTTTGTTAGAGCATGTCAGTCAAATAAATGTCATTGTCTGATATATCCATATAAGATTGACTCAGTTCATATTTCATACTTCTGGATCATGATTGATCATGAACCCAGTATGTTTCCCTGTGAACACAGAGAGTTTTCAATCCTTTCTGGTTTCCCAATAAGGCACTGTTAGAGAACTGGGGATGATAAAAATTCCCATTGAATTTAGTTGGTGGCAGGAGGAAGCAACTCCTATGGAAAATTAATGAAAATCAAGCTCTGATTCATCTGAATATAACTCCAATTTCCGAAAAATGCAAAGGAATGACATTGATTCCCCCCCCACCTCCAGGAAAGGCAATCAGCAGAGCCAAACAATTTCAGCTCACATTCTGCAGAAGCAAAGAAATAAATCAGCATAGCCACTAATAGGATTCCTCTGAATGAACTTGAGCCCAACAGTAGCATATAGGCAGAAGCCTGCATCCCAAAATAGAAACCTCTTGGAATCCACAGCTCATCTGGACAGGATTAGAAAAATGCTCCCTGAACATTCAGTGAGTGACATGTTAGAATTGAACCAATTTACAGCAGTCCTGGAACGTCCCAAACACAGAAGCCCTGCAAACAATGGGATAAGAAGGAATTCTTTGTCCACTGCAGCATAAAGCAACCATTCCAGGCAACAATATCAGTGACGTTAATGACTGAAACACAATCTTTGGGTAGCTCTGGAGGCACTTTTGAAATCTGTGGCTGGCCCATGGGTACAATGCTGATATTGTACCCAACTGAAGTTTTTTTTCACTGGTTTCACAGTTTCAGGGGAGATTAGTCAGATTTGCCTCTGACTTGTTTTTTGGTCACCCTGATGCAGAACAATGCATAACATGATGACAGTGAGGTTTGCTGTGGGGAAATTAGGGGTTTCTTTCAATGGGGTAGCTGGAGACAAAGGAAGAAAGAATTGTCAACACAGCTGAGCCACTTGAGCTGAAAAACTCCTGAAAAAGTCACTCAAATATGACAGGACCAAGATTTAAACACTAAGAGAGACCAAAGTAGCCCGTGCCTGTAACATAACATGAATGTTCCCTTTTTCCAAGGCATAATTCAAGCTCACTACCCAGATCCCAGCTGACATTCAGGGAAAGAGCTTGCAGGAGACTGCACAGCCTGGTAGAGCAACATTGTTCTGTCAATGTCACTCTTTCAGAAATTACCCTCTGCTTAAGTAGAATGTAAATGAAAAAGAGAGTTTTCTTATAAGAATTGTTTCATCAAGGTGTTATTAGGCAGCTGCATATCAACATGAAATGGTGAATTTCAACCCCTCTGTCTGCAGGGAAAGGGAAGCAGCCCAGATTTGCTCCTGAAGGAAATGGAACTCCAGGAGCCACATTATTAACACTCAGATCACAAGGGAAGGAACAGGGTATAAATGCCAAGAAAGGACAGATGAAAGTATCAGGGATGTATTCGATCCCAGGTGGGGCAATAATGTTCCAGATCACATCAACTGGACAAGCTGGAGTCTTAAGCCTCCTCCTCACTACCGGAGAGGCTGCAGCCACTCCACCCTGATCCCAATTAAAAGCTGTCCAGATTTATCTCCATCCCTGGTATTTTTCGATTGCATGTTCTTACCAAGAACTCTTTAAAACTGATGTTAAACAGAGTAACTCCTGGCTTATGTCAGAGCAGGGAAGATTCAACCCCTAAGAGATTTGGCTGCTCTCTTAAGCTTGTTTTGCTTAGGCTATGGATGAGGAGCCAATTGCAGTGAGACCAAGAGTGCAGCATGATAAACACAATATACAGAGTTTTCATAATGGGGATTAGGAAAAACCAAAGATTTTAAAGGGGTTAAAATTCATTTAGTTGGAAGAAAAGGTGCAAGAGCTGCCCCAAAAATCTGAAAGTACAAGCGTGTGAGTCTCTAGCTCAAAACTGGTGCCTGGATCCAGGTACCTCCAATTTCAGTAGAAACCTTCCAGACTTGTGCTCAGCAGGCTGCAAAATGTCATAACTTATGCCATGAGAGTTTTCCTCAGACAAAAACAATCTTCCCTTGAGGAAAGAGGCTCACTCAGACACACTGAGTCATTGTCTATGTTTCTACTGACAATCTTCACATTGAGGGGTTTTAACCATTCAATCAAACTTTATAACAAACTAGAGATTTTAGATGTATTACATTCTTGCAGTTTTAAAAAATAAAAAGTAGGTGGCTAAGCAGAGAAGGAAAGACCTCTTAATTCTTCTAGAGAATAAAAGAATTCATTGTGAGCCCAGTTTTTATTGGATACCTGAGACTCCATGTAGAGGATTGGTAGATACAGAAATGCAAAATGTGCAGAGGCTTCAGCCAGCACTCCTGATGTAGAAGATATCAGAAAACCTGCATCCCACATCACTGACTGGTTTGTTGTACTGTTGATTCTCTGATGCCTAAAGCAGGGTTAGTTTACATGCATCCTCAGTGCCACCGAGTTTAAAAGCCAACCAATGTGAGATACAAACCCTTTGGGAATCGGGAGTAACAGGGAACGTACTTGTGAGTGTCTGGTCTTAATGCAAATAATTGGACAGATAGATGATAACTGTTTCTTGTTCGTAGAAGGTTTTCAGAAATATGAAAAAACCCATAGCAGAGAGGAATAACATTTACAAAGAAAGCAAGATGCTTTTCAGGAATATTATTTGGTTGAACTCAGTTATGGGGTGAATGCCTCAGTTGGTCTTATATGTATTGACTCAAACACCCTTAAAATATACAAATATGACTATAAAGTCACAATATTTAAAATAATAATTTCACTGAACCACTATGAGATGAAGACACATCTAATTTTCTGATGATCCAGATGAAGTAGCCATAGCAAACACTAAAGATCATTAGAAACACATTGCAGCTTTGAGAAATCACTTCCTCCATGGCATGAATAAGAGCTCACCAGACATGCATACGGAAGGTGTGGTGCATCATTTCTCCCATGGAAGAAAAACACCTCAGGGCTGAGTTGTGCATGACTCTATTTGGCAAACAGTCAAAGTATTTGGGAGCATAGGGTTTCTGTGCAGAAATTTCAAGAGATGTGTTCATCTTATTCTTTGCATTCAGCTTAGAACTCAGAGAGGGAAAATATAACGTCCAGTGGAGAAGGTTTGATAGAAATGACTTGTGCAATGGATTATTTGTTGGAGTTTTGTTGAATGCCCAAAGTTCTTCCATGATTAGTGGAAAATCCCTCACTTGTATATTGTATGGGGACAGCATTCATCTTGTCAAAAACACCTGCTCTGGCATTGATTTTGAGCAGAGGGATTTATTTAGCAATTATCAGTACATTCTTTACTATTCCAGTCCCAATAGGTCTTCAGCTGGCTGGGCCCTACACTGTTTAGCTCACAATTTGTGATTTTTGCCCAAAAAACATCACGCTGGAGATGGTCTCATCTTGGGACTTTCCATGTATCCTCCACTCTTAGATTCACATGAGCGACTGTTTGCTTTGGGATGAATCATGTCATGTTTTTCCGGTTTCTGACCCTCATAAATATTTTGCTTCCGCCTGGCAGTGAAGTCAGCCACTTACTATTATTAAATGTCGTGCTGCGTTGTTCCTCTTTTTGGGTGATGATCTCAGTGGAGCCCTGACCGAATCCAGCTTCAGGCTCTCAGATCTCACAGAGATGCTCCTGGTGTGTCTCCCGTTTGTAACATCCCCTGTTCCCAGCTGTGCTGAAAGCCTGTGCTAATATGTTGGATTTACTCGTCCTCTCAAGCTGATTCCAGCCCTGTGGTTTATGGGTTGCCTTTGTGGTTTGCTAAAGGTCAGGCCCTGGATGGCTCTAAATTTTCTTAAGTGGAATTCAAACACCGCAGATGAGTGTGTGTCCAAAGCAGTTGTCTTGGGTGGTATGGATTCAGCTTTGGTACCTGTGCTCAGGATTGGTGCCTCTCCTCTTCTTTGGGCAGTGATCAGATGTGGGTGTCCCAACCTCTCAGTGCACCATCCATCCACCACTGTTTGTTCAGATCCCAACTGCCTCCAAAATTTCAGGCTCAGGCTGGACCCCAAGTTGCATTTCAAATTGTGCAACCCTGCTCCCACCCCGTCCTCACGCTGATGCCCTCCCTGCCTTTGGCCTGGCTCACTGAGTGTAATTCTCACTCTCTTTTTGCTGGCTCGCAGGCAGCGGCTGCATCAGCCGTAACTCAAAATTGTGAACAGATGAGTAGATTACTTACTTGAACTGTACTCAATCATGACATCACCCTTGTGCTGAAAATCACAGCACTGGCTCCCCATAAGATTTTGCATCCACTTTTGGGTTTGGCTCCAGAGCTACTGGATTTACTCACTTGCTCCAGCTTACCTAAAAGAGCTGCTTGTGCCTCATAGACATCCTCAGACTCTGAGATCAGTCGGTGCCGATTTATTGATCATTCCAATGCTCTGACTGAAAACTGCTGGTTTTGAAGGCTTGCTGGTGTTGAAGGCTTGGCTCCTCCAAATGTATTTTGTGGAAATCCCTACGACCTTCATCCAAGAAGGGGAAGGGAAATAAATCTGCTAAACCATCCAAACACAAAGAGAAAAAACACTTTCTTGAAGCTGACAACAGCTTGGCCTCAGCAAAGGGAGAGCTCAGATATATTTTTTTTCTTTTTCTTTCATGAAACCCTTTTGGTGTAATCTTTACATTCAGAAATTTTCCTGACTCAGGAATAGCTGTGGATGCTAGACAGGGTGCAGATAGAGCAGTGAGGAGCCAGAGGGCTGTGGCACATAAGTCAGCCTGTCCAGTCGTGATGGGTAAGCCTCTGGGAAGGCCCCCAAAAGCAGCAAGCCCTGGGCTGGGATGCTCAGGACTCCAGGCACTTCCAGCACAGCCATGACTCGGCACTGGGCAGTTTCAGCAGGGATCAAAACCCTGTCAGAGGTGCTGATCTTTCTCCACAGCAGGGTCAGTGTTGGCTGACTCAATCTGTCCCACTGTCCCTCAGTGGGGCACTCACTGTGGGCCACCCTATGGTCACCAGAACACTGGCCATGATCCCCACCTGCTCTTCTCACCATCAAAGGGATGTTTGGAAGTCAAGCCTAACCTGTGCTGAGCAATGAGTTTCCTCTCCCTTGGTGAAAATCAGCTCAGCTTGAGAACAAGGATGTGTAAACCATGAGTCAGGGCGTCAGTGAGGGCTCTCCAGCCCTGTCCTCAACACAGCCACCTCTGCAATGCTGCAATGAGAGGCACTGCTGCCCACTGGATACAGGATGAAATTATCCATAAATGCTGCAAGCTGAACCAGCCTGGGGCTCCCTGCAGAAGAAAATGAATCCACAAAATTAAAACCAGCATTTATGACCAATTAGCACCTCACTAAACAGGCTCACCTGGTGGGCCAAAGTCTGCATGTTCAGGTGTGGAGAAAGGGATGATGTCTCTGACCACAAGTCAGGTCAGGCCAATGGGTCAGTGTGTCATCTGATCAGCTCTTACTGTCAGAATCACACATCATAAATCCTACAGGCTAAGAGCCACTACAAGCAAGAGAGGAAAAAAGGAACAAAAGGAAAGAAAAGGAAAGACAGAGGAGAGGAGAGGAGAGGAGAGGAGAGGAGAGGAGAGGAGAGGAGAGATGGCTGACAGCCATGGAACAGATACCTGACCCAAAGAGGCAAGGGGGAGAGACCTCTGGCAGCAGTTCACAAGTAGGGGATTGGGGTGGCTTCCCAGCCATCACTGAATCATAGAAACACAGACCCATTATGGTTGTAAAAGACCTCTAAGATCATTGAGCCCACCCATTAACCCATCACATTCATCACTAAATCTTGTCCCTGAGATGCACACACAATCCTCAGGGTCAGTTCTCAGTGGGGTCAGTGGCAGCAGCTTCAGAATCCCAACCTTTGCCTTGCTGCTTCCCAGGCTGAGTTCCAGGGCTTGCCAGCATGGCACAGCTTTGGCACAGGCCTTGTGGGTGTCTGGACCCACAGGTTGTCCACTCCTTTATTAACTCCTCCCTGTTCTAAACTTTGCCACACGTGCTTTTGTTGAAGCTTCAAGCTTTCCCTTGGAGTCTTCCACAGCAGGGCTGTAGGGAAGCCTCAGGAATGGCTCCACAAGCACAAGATGTCACACAATAAATGCCAAATATTATTATTATTAAACACAACTCCTAGACACACACAGGATTGGCAGAGGTGCTTAACTTTAGGGAGGGCCCCCAAACAGGCTCTGGACATGTTTAGCTGCAAGGCTCCAACGCTGGTTCACACAATCCTGGCAAGAACTGGGATACTGTCTCTGCTCACCCAGAGAAAGACAGGTTTCAAGTGAACTGCTGGGGGCTTGCTGGGGGCGTCCATGTGATCCCCAGCCCATCCAGATGTAGCTCCATTCATTCCCACTCTACAGATGGCCAGAGAAATCCACTCCCTGTCATGTGTAATGAAGGGCAGGAAGGAGAGAGGATTTTTGACATGTTTAAATATTATCCAAAACAAAGAAATAGCTCAAAAGCCAGGGATGCATTTAAATAAAATAAAGCTGCCAGCAAAATCCCATATTTGTTACAGTTCATTCCATTTCATCCTCAGAGCCATTCCTCTGCAAACATGGCAGCTCCAGTAGTTTGGTGTCCAGATGTTCCCTGTCATACACTCTGCACTGCATCAAGAGTTTTTTTCCTGATGTGACTCCTTAAAAACAGTGAACTCTGATTCCAGGACAACCCGAGTACACTTTTCCATAATGAGGGGCGATTGAAAAAACACGGTTGTTGACTTGGCTGGTGAAACACGGGCTTTTTTGTTCTTCTCCTCATCTTTTTTAATTCTCCAGCTGGCTGGTAATCCAGCATCATCAACATCTTTTTGCATTTTATTCCTTAAGCCATTCATATTATACACATTCCTGTTTTTAAAATACAGATTTTAGAAGTGATTTGATGTGGCTTGGAATAGTGACATGCTTACACATTTATAAAAAATTCATTAACTTGAGGGGAGGAAAAGAAAAGATTGCATCTTTTATTTTCTTTCCTTCCCTTTCTTCATTTCCAGCATACAAAATTATTTTCTGGTCATTTAGGAACCGCAATGTCGAAATGTGGTTGCCCCACAGGGAGGAAAAAAGACAGTTCATCTTTGCAGTTTTCAAGCCAGTTGTTAAGAAGTAGCTTTGGCAAAGGCCAAAGCCAAATTGATCCTTGAGCAGCAATGTGTAAAGGCAATGGGAGCAATTCTGCTCAGTTATTGAGAACACCTCTTCCCACAGTCCTTAAATCTGCCAAATCCTTACCAGAAGATGATGCTCTACAGAACCTTTGTTCCAGTCCCTGAAATACCTAATTAATGTAAGCCATAAGGTGATAATTTGGTGTCCAGTTAATAGAGGGATTTAAATGGCTCAACTCTCTCTGAACTCAGCTGGATTTTAGGCAACTAAAGGGGAAGTCTGGAACGTAGAAGAGAGCTCAGTGTCCTGTGCTCTTATGTAAAAGTTCTGCATCACTTTTAGAGTGTCCTTTTACATCCCTCGGCCATCTCCCTCCTTGTGCTTTAGTGTGCCTTATATGAAAACAGGACAAAATGACTTCTAAGGCTTTTGGAGGTTTTTGTTTTGTTATTGCCAGGACACTTCAAAAATTGACCAGTATTAAGCTTGAGAGAAAAATCAGAAGCCAAAAACATTAGTTCTGTTCAACTTATAATGTATGCAGGCCTCTGGCAAAGATACCCTTCAAATATGGGCCCAATCTCACTGACAGTGGGGAAAACCCTATTCCAAGGGTTCCTGTGGAAAAGCTTTTAGCAGCCTATCTTATTACAAGTGTATTAAGCCTTATTCTCTCACCACTACATAAAAAATATAAACTACTTTTCTCCCACAGCAGAGGAAAGTTTTTTGATGTTGAAAGCAATGAGTGATTGAAAGTTCTGCCAGTTTCTTGATATGAAATATAGTTTTTTATTTTTGGGGTTAATTTCATCTTCAGACAAAAAGCCCTAAATTCCAGACTTTGTCTTCTAGAAATAGTTGAACATGACTCACATTTTTAATTAAGATTATTTTATTAATTTTGTCATAATTAAAAATCCCACTTGATATTCATATTTATATCGAGACTTATACTAAAAGAATAATCAACAGGATAAAACTGAAATGTCATCTGACTTTTCCCGTTATTCCCCTTTATTGGAATCCTCCTGGTCTAAACTTGTTATGACACTGGAGTTAAAGACGAGTGGTGTAGAAATTCAACCTCAACCCATTTTGATACAGGGCAGCCTACAAGTCAGGTGTATAAGACAGTGAGGAAGAATTGTGATTGCTTTGTCTCTGAGCATGAATTTCATACCAACATCAACTTGAAGGCCAGGCAGACCACCACATTTATAAAATATTTAAGCTTCAGCTGAGACCTCAGGATTTCTAGATTGACCTGGCCCTCAAGACTTTAATGTGCTTTAGCTCTTTAGTAAATAATATAGCATTACATAGATGTCCCTTTTCTCCTGCTGGTGCAGTTATCAAAATCAAAGCATGAAATATTGCACTGTCCTGCATGATCTGTACCTTTCCACATTCAGGTCTAAACCAATGTTTTATGTAAAGATTTGATCTCCAGCAGTTTGCCTCTAAAGTGACAGGAATATTGCATGAAATACAACCTACATTCAAGCAGTATGAAGGCTGAAGGAAAAGAATATAAAACAGTTGTGAAGTCTTATTTTTCATTCACACACAAGGCAGGGTTTTCAGCAATCAGTTATCACTAAAGTGTATAATTTAATATCCAGTATGTGTAATGATTTCAAGCCAACCTGAAGTAGCAGGATCTGTCATTCACTGGCTTCACCCCTCTGTGGGATGGGGAGAGTCCATTGATTTGCTTCCAGCCAGGGTCTGTGGTTGTCTCATGCCTGTCTTAGATTGTTCACAAGATGACAGTCTAACACCATAAGATATTAATATTTGACCTATCCAAAACTTGGGGCTGTCAGTTTTTGTTTCAGCCTAAAATTGCCTTTGAGATTTTTCTTTTTCAGTCCATCCAAAGTCATCCAAAGATGACTTTGAAGATCACATGAAAGGGACACAGAAAGGACCAGCTTTGATCAGGACAATACAATGAAGCTATTAAGGGCTGAGGACAGGGTGAGTAACCCACATGCCATATAGTAGCAGTAACTAATAAAAACAATTAATAATAGTAAAGTCAGAGAGGCAGTCAGTGGCTCAGTGACCTCACACAGGAGCAATCATCAACTGGATTGACATTTTGGGCTGCCTGGAGTATAAAGGCTGAAAGAAGATTATCACTAGATTCTTATAATTGTTTTATGAACCCCCTGGTGAATGCAAATAGTGACTAAAAAAGAGCCTTTCTTACATAAGTTGACAATTAAAGCCTTGGCAGGCCAAACAGTAGTTTCTAGTCTTTCAGCAATGAAGTTTAATGCTCAAAGCAGATCTCTCTTTTTCTTTTTTTTTTTTTTTGGTCATGTTTTTTCCAGCTGGTAAACATGAGTCAGGAACAAAGTCTGGAGGAGGGAAGAACTGGCTGCTTAGAAACAAATTCACTCTAAAATGGGACCTCTTCACACAGATAAATGTTAAGGAAAGCTCAATCTGTGTTAGCTGATGGTACCTCTGACCTTTCAGAGCAGCTGGTCCTGAAATGGGATGAAAACCCATCAGGCCAACTCTGACTGCTGTCAAGTGACACCCTGAATTCTGACTTTTCCACCTAATGATCTCAGATCTTGCAGCTACAGAAGCCTGGACTTCATTGTGGACACAAACCTACAGGAAAGCACACCCATCCCACCCCACCTGCCTATTTTCCCATATTTCCAACAGATAGGAGCTGGGAATTGCAGTGGGAATTGCATATGCTTCCTCTTCTTCTTCATCTTCCTCCAAATGGAGCATCTAAAACACTGAGCTTTTCTAATAAGAAACCTTGTGTGGTCTTGGTCTTAACTCATGGCTCATCCTGCTCTGAGGAAATCCATTGAGATCCATTCCTATTGCAATTATTTATGCTCCTTTGAAATAAAGATAATCTGACCTGGATAGCCCTTTTCTTTTATTGTTGACTACAGTGTCCCAAAGCCACACGAACTCTTGACTTCTCTTTGTCTTCCTGTGGCTGTTACACACATTTTTTACAACATCATAAGAGAAATGAGCCCTTAGGCAGCACCTGAAATATGAGAAGGCAATGTCTTTGTGATACAGCCCCTCCACTTTCATGGTCATCTGTTTGCCAGACAACAAAGTTAAGTTTGGGCTCCCAAAGAACAGATTCAGGTTCTTTTGAAGGTTTCAGAGAAAGAGTTTGACTTAGGGATGATCCTTTAGCCTTCAGATGAGTTTCTGCTAACTATGGAATCAGTATGGAAAGACCTATTGGCTGACCTGGGAGACTAAGATTGGACAGGGAAGACATTCTGCTTGATTAAGTTTGCTGAGCTCCTTTCCCAAAAATTATCTGCAGAAAGGAAGAAGTGATCACAGACAAGAGTGGGAAAAGGAAATGAGGAAATATCTGACTAGGAGAGTTGGTGGAGGCAGGCAGTGGAAAAATATGACAAAAAATTGGATGCATAAAGATAAGAACCACAGATAAGACGCAGAGAATGATGTTTGTTATTTCCTTGAAGCACAAGGAAATTTTAGGAAAATATCAAACTTTTGTTATTGGCTGGTCCTGAATTAGCTTAGGCTCCTGAATGGTGGATTATGCATTGTGAAGGAAATTTCAAGTAGGAGCATAAACACAGGGATGGCTTCCCCTTGCAAGGCTCTTTTAGATGAAGAGGAAATCTGGGGCTCTGCATCTTCTCCTGAACTGGTAAAACTCATGTTTGTACCACTGTGTCTGCATGAATTCTGTCACAGAGAATGGCCAAGAGGACACCTCACCCTTTGGGTCAACATCTCCTCACAAAGTCCATTGATGCACAGGAAACATGAGAGGGACTGGGAATAGCTCCAGTCTATGGGAACAGAGAGAGGAAGCAAAACCCACCTACACTGTGAGGAGAGGATTCTTGCAGGGCAGGTCTGACCTCTCCAGAGGGAGAGGAGATGTCTAGGAGAGGACCAAGTCCTGCTCCTGATGCAGGTACCAGCTTCCTAAAAACACCTAAAAGATGAAAGAAGTGAGTTTGAAATGCTTTGCCTCCAAAGGGACAGGAAGGTTTGGTGTCTGTTAATTGGGTGGAGGTGCTCTGCTCTTTTATTGGCTTGAAAATGAGATGCATTAAGAGGTTTTTACCTCAGCAAGCCTGTGGCACTCTTTGTCCTTCTCAGCAGGGAACAAAAGTGGCTTGCAGGGAATTGGCAGGGAATGAGCATCTTTCTTGTCATTAGTTTTGCGAGCAGAACTGAAACTGATACAAACTCCCCAAGGGTGAGGCAGCCTGGGCAGAGTTACAGGAGGATGGTGAATTCAGAGACCTGCAAGGGAACTTTCCTGTTGCTCATTAATTATAGGAGCTGCAGATACTGAGTTTTCTCTTCCACTGGATGCTGAGTTACCAAAGCTGACTGAAAAAACAACAACAAAAAAAAGGGTTGTAAAGACTTAGCCTGAAGCAAGTGTTGGGACAGGAAAGAAGTTACAAAACTCTCAAGGAGTTCGTTCACCCACCATTTCATCATGTAGTGTTCTAACATTAACCATGTACCAAAAACGCCGGTCCCTTGCAGTCTTTCCCCAGCTCTGATCACTCCAAGAAGCATTCAGTCAGGCTGAGCTGAACAAAACCCTTCATTCATTATGGCCCAGTAGGACGCAAACAACTTCACAACTTGATAATCTCTTTCAGCCCTTATTAAATCAGCAAGGCGCTGCAGGTGGGAAGGCAGCCTGGAAAGGAGAGACGGCCCTTTACGCACTTTGCAATAAAGCATGGTTTTAGTCACCAAAAAAGATTTCCAGGGCTTTCCCTGCCTGCCTCCCCCTCCCAGGAGGCAGATTCCCAGTGTCCTGCAGCAGATTACACGAGCATCGTGTTTGCATTACGCGGTGGTGATGATGTGTTTGTTCTTGGCACCGAGGGGCTCTGACTCCGCAGAGCTCCAGCAATGACAGTGGAAATCTTTCAAGCCTCGAGCTGGATTTGCAGCTTCCCCCCCCTCCCCGTTGCAACTCGGGCTCGCAGTGCAGAACACAAGACTCTTTTGTGGAAAAGAAAAAGAAAAAAAATTAAAAAAAGAATCCCACTGAGATTTGTTTTCTGTCAAGAAAGAATGGATTTACAGCCCTCAGGACATGGCCCTGCTTTTCAAATACAGCCCCCAAGCCGTGGTAGGATGCTCGTATCAGAAGCCAGGCATGTATAGGCTGATTTTATGTCCACATTTGTAGATTTGATGTTCTATTAATGAGCCCAGCATATGGGAAGGTAGGAAAGGAACAACCCAGGGCTGGTTTTATTGACAGTGCAAATTTTCCCCAGCACGGTGCAGCCCCTGGAGCCACCTCCACAGCACTGCAACCCCTGCCAGATGTGGCCAGATGTTCTATTGGCTGACCAAATACAACAATTACTTTAAATTGAAGATATAACCATTTTAACATAAGCCTTCGTTTTGTTTGTTTTCCTCTGAAAGGTTTCCTAGGTTGATTCTACTTATTACGTTTCAGTCTTTTCTTCCTTCCCAATTAAAAATTGTCAGAAAAATAGGCAGGTTCTTTTAAAAACTGAAGTGTTAAAGGGAAATATTTAATTTGAAAAAATCTCAACAGGGGTTTTGATCTAAAGCCAGCATTTTTAGTAAGAATGTTTTCATGATTGGTTTTTACTTTTTTTTCTCCCCCTAAAATAAACAAAATTTCAGATTGAATTAAAAATTTCCATTCTGGTTGGAAAGCCAGCCCTTTTCTCTTGGAAAAATACTTTGATGCATTAAAAGAAAAAAAAAAAAAAAAACCAAAAAACGAAACAACCCTTTGAAAAACACCTGACTTCCATTTAGATGAAAACTACCCAGCTGAAAATCTCAAACCCCAAAGCATCAGATACTAGCTCTATATGCAGTTTGCACTCACACTGGCAGGCAGCAATATCTTTTTCTTCCAAAATGCCTTCAGCTTTCTGTCTGTTTGCAGGCTTGCCTGCATATGGATTTAAGTTTCAGGGTTCCTAATTTATATATATATATATACATACATATATACATGTGTCTATGTATATATTAAAGTCACTGTGGCTTCATCCTCAGACTGTACACAACTGTCTCCTCTCTTGTTCCTGGCATTGATATTTGGGTCCTATTTGTATGGGGACATTGAGGAAAGGAGCTGGAATGAATTTGCCATGAAGTGTCTTGGGGCCTACAAACAACTAGATATGTTTAAACTTGAATTATTTGTCATCTTGGGTCCAAAGAGGTAGCTCTGTCTGGAACAGAAGCAACTCTGTTTTGGGGTTGAAAAGGCACATTTGCACACCTTGTCGTTAATGTACCATTTTAGTAAAGTTTATGTTTCATGAGGTAAATCAGGGAACAATGACATTTCATAATCTACAGAGATTTGAAGAAGGACTCATGTGCCCCAAAGCAGTTTTTCTCTCTCCCCACAACTTCATCGGATGAAATCAGTGAATAGCAGACATTACCCTTTCCTGCAAAGTTTGCAGCCACTGAGATTTTTCAGGGCATTTTGAAAGGATTTGGCTTTTAAGAACGCTTTATCGTTCTATTATTGTTGTATCCCATTTTCTCCCAACCTTTAGGTGCCATCAAAAAAGAAGAAAAAGGGAAAACAGTACTCTTTTTTAATTGTGACAATTCAAGGTGAAATAACTCTTAGAGGAATTTTAAATCAGCGACCTTTTCTTGTCACAGCAGCACAGGCAGAACACAAGAGTCTGTATTCCCAATTTGCCTTTTACCTTCTCAGAGCATTTTAAAAATCATCACAGATTAACAGAATGGGTCTGATTGGAAGAGACTAGGGGAAATCATCTGACCTGAACTCCCTGACCAAGCAAGGTCATCCCAGAGTGCAGGATTGCATCCAGACATTTCTGGAATATCCCCATGAGAGAGACTCCACACCCTCTCTGGACAATCTGTCCAGCTTTCAGTCACTGCACAGGAAAGTTCTGCCTCATGTCCAGGTGGAGGCTCCTGAGCTCAGTCCCTGCCCGTTCCTCTGGTGTCATTGCTGGGCCCTGCAGCAGAGCCTGGGCCCTGCTCTGAGCCCTCACTGCACACAGGGATACCCAAGGATGAGGTCCTCTCCATGCCCTATGGTTCTTCATCATGCCATTTTGGTATTTGGACCACTTGAGTGACAATGAGCTGCAGCTGCTTTAGGAGCAGAATCCCCAAGAAGTTCAGGCCAGATGTTCAGGTTTTATTTGGTTATATGTACATGAGGCAAGTTCCAGGCATGGTGGTGGCTCACCTGGCCTTGAACCAGAGCAGCGGTGATTGGAGCTGGAAGATCTTTAAGGTCCCTTCCAACAAAAACCATTGTGCCATTCCATAATCCAGTGATTCTTACAGATGCTATTCATGGCTGATGGTTTGGTTTGGGGGTTTTTTGGCTGCCTAGGAACTGGTTATAAAATTAATTAATTTCATTTTTGTTAGCAGTTTGTTGGTTTGTTTCCTTCATGGAAATTGCATCTCCTCTGTTCTCAGCTAGCATGGGATTTGTGCATATTTCCTCAGAAAGGTCGGAGCTGTCTGGATGGATGTTGAAACAAACCTTCAGTCCTTTCTGTTTGCTCACAGCTGGAAGAAAATCTACATTAATACTGAGAAAGTTTTGTTTTAAAACCCACAAGCTTGGGGTCTTGGGGTAGGGTTTTCTCACCCGTCTTCTGCCTCTGCTGCCATTCTGAGACTTTTCCCAGGGAGCTTCAGGACATTTTGCCCAGTGAGGTTTGAACTTCTCTTGCTGCTGTTGGGAGCCTCGCAGATGCCATTGCCCCAGGCTCTTTGGTTAGAGCACTGAGTCAAGGCATCAGGGAAATGAAAAGCATTTGGTGAATTTTAGGTGAAGATGGGCTGATTTTGAATGTGTATAAAACTTTTCCAAAAATAAATACTTAAATTTTTCAGAGTGGACACCTCTAGTGAAAGGTGTCCCTGTCCATGTTGGAACCATATGACCTTTAAGGTCCTTTCAAATGCAAAACATTCTGTGATTTTATGTGTCTCTTGAAAAAGAAAAGAAATTAAAAAAAAAAAGAAATTTCACCATTCCTTTAATAAGTTTGGGGGAATTTCTCCCATGTACAAACAACTTAGCAAGTCTGTCTACAGAAATATAAGGTAAGGCTCCCAGCAATGGGCTGGGCAGAGCAGCAGAGAGGTTCTTGGAATGTGTTGAGCAAGGCAGATATAAACCAGATGAGGACCTGTCCTGCTTTATTCTCTTCCCCCATACAGACTTCATTGATATGAGCTAAAATGTAGTGATTGGAAAAGGCATTTGCAGGGGGAAACAGAATGCAAAAATTCAAACTGGGGCCAACCAAGGGAGGGAAAAAAAAATCACCTGCCAGTAAAACTGATACACAAGGGGAACAATTGCAAGTCTGGAGTGAAAAAAAAACATTCTCACTCTGTTCTCCACAGCATGGTATCTTCTCTTAGAGCAGAATGACTGAATTTATTGAGGTCATTCATCCCCTGGTAATTTGGCTACTGTAATATATTTCACAAGTGAGAGGGAAACAGCCTGATGAGACAGCATGTGAGAATCCAGATCACTGGGGGAGGAGGTTTATCCAAATTTATAGCCACCAGTAAGGATGTGGCTTTATAATTCACAGTTACTCTCTCTCCCTTTAGCATTGAGAAATCTGTCCTGTTAATGGCCTGTGCTTAACATTCTGGTGCAAATTCAGATCTCAGTGGTGCTGGAGTAAAATCCTTTGAGATTGATGGACTCAGTCTGGAATAAAATCACGATTTTCTCTATATATAAAAGCTATTTTGAACGAGCATGAGCTCTCACAGGCTGTGACGCTTTCTTAGAAATACCTAAAATATGAATGTGTGTGGAATAATCTAATCTGGGCAGGGGCATGCTCACATTTGGATGAGTTGCTCCATGTATGATAGAAATTTGGATAATCTGTCCTTCTGACCCTCCCCCTGGGCTGCCTCACACTGCACTGCCCACACCATGGTCTGCACCTTTGTCTTTTGCCTCTCTGAGGGTCCCTTGGGTGGATTTCTCTTCCCCACTTCACACCTGGAACAAATGGATCATTTTTTTCCCATTTCTGGCTCCTGACTCAAGCTGTCCTGCCATTCAGCTTCCATGGATGACCGAGATTTTTATGTTTATTTTTGGTTCCTGGGAGGAGAACCTCTCTTACTGCCACATCAGACCTCAAGATACCAAGATATTCCTGAGATTAAGACCCCAGGCCAAGGCTAACAAAAATGAAATGAGAAGGTATATCTAAAAAAATGTCAGAGACAAAGGCAGAACTGATGGCACAGATAATATTTTTTACAGTATTTAATGTCAGCTGCAAGAGTTGTTCTGTGATTAAAAAGCACGATTTTCTTTGCTCAGATTGAGAATATTCTTTCTAAATTTGGAGTAAATGCCAGAAAAAAGATTAAGAAAATGGATGCATTAGCCCTACAGAGGATGCAGTCTTTGGGATATACAGAGCCCTTAGAGCAGAAAATGGAAATAAAAGCCAATCAAGTACAGATAACTCGGATTTCTGCAAAATAAACCACTCAAAATTTTCTGTCTAAAGATATTACCCAAAAATATCACAATACTAATAACTTCCTATTAAACGCACCTTTTTTTTTTTTTTTCCAGTTGAAAGGGTCTGTTTCTGGCATCAATTACACAGGAAGCCAGACAAAATTACAGTGGTGCTTTTTGGTCTTAAAATACCTATTTATTAAAGCTTTGATTTCCAGCCTGCACATCCCTCCTTCATGGCAACCTCTGCTTGATAAGATTATAACTATTAATTAAGTCATGCTAATGAGGCCAGCAGGGAAGAGTTTTCCCAGCTCTCACACTATATTTTAAACATTGTCAGTGTCAGCTCTCTCTCCTATCTCCCTCCAGCTTTGCTGTCTCCTGTGTTTCTTTGGAGGGGAAAGAGAGTTTAAAGCAGCAAGTCATAAATCACCAGACATCCTCGTTGCAACAGGATGATCCCCTGTTAGAAGAGGATTTCCCCTCGCCTTGTGAGTGGGAGTAATTGTTCTGTGGCTCCTGGTTTCCCTTTGAAGCACGTGGGAGAGGAGCATCCCCTATTGAAGGCCAGCTGCGTGACAGGAGCAGGAGCAGAGGAGGGAGATGCTCTGTGGTGATGCTGGTCTGAGCCAGGGAAGTTGTGTGGGAGAGTTCCAGCTGTCTGCTCTGTTGCTCCTCTCCTTGGACATCACCACTGGGGAAAAAAAAATGCTAAAAGAAAGCCTGCAGTCTTCTGGAAAGGGAATTAAATGGGACAAAGAAAACGTGAATGCAAGGCGAATATCTTGCTTAAAAGACGTTCCTCAGTTTCCCCAAAATTTCTAGGATGAGGGCTTGATCTTATGAGACACTGATCATAGAATCATAGAATCACAAAATCATAGAATCACAGAAACACAAACTGGTTTGGGTTGGAAGGGACTTTAAAGGTTGTCCAGTTCAAACCCCCCTGCCATGAGCAGGGACACTTCCCATTATCCCAGGTTGCTCCAAGCCCTGTCCAACCTGGCCTTGGACACTTCCAGGGATGGGGAAAACACAGCTTCTCTGGACCAGCTCCTCACCACCCTCACAGTAAAGAGTTTCTTCCTAATATCTAATCTAGAACCACCCTCCTTCAACTTAAAGCCATCATCTCTTGTCCTATGAAACAAAAATACACAGGCTCTGGGTTAATCCATTGCCTCCTCTTCATGGTACCAGCAAAATCACTACATTTTTCTGCATTTCTGCCCTGTCTTGCTGCCCTGATCCTGTCTGTTGGGTTTGGGTTTGAGGTTCCTCAGCCCAGCTCCTCAGCTCACATCCTTACAGAAGTGGGATGTCAGTGCCAGCCCCATGAGGGCTCCAGGTGCTGTCACATTACCAACACACATATACAAATCCCCTCTTTTTTTATATATTTTTTTTTTATTTCCAGACAGTCTAGTGGTCTAAGGTTTAATTCATTAATAAAAGAAGTTTGGATGGCAGCAATGGCACAGCAGCAAGCCCTGATCCTGTGTCAGGAAGCAACACACGTTTTTCCTTTCAAAAACAAACAAGCAAAACTGCGGAGAAAGTTCCCCTGGGCAGCGGTGGAACATTTGAGCAAGGTCTGTGGAGATTGCTGTCTCCAGCCCCGAGGGGTGGGAATGCTCCTAGGGCTTGCTGCTCTGTTTTTCCCTGTTCTGGCCAACTTCCTATGTATAGGATAAAAATAAGCCCCGAGTCCTCCTCCTTCCGTCCACTTCATTAGAGACATCCCTCTGTGCAATAACAAAACAGGCCCAGAGGAAGCGACACAGACCGAAATACAAGAACGATAATTTTCCTAACACAAATAAGCAGGCGGAGGAACTCATCTAAGGAAACAAGTGAGTGAAGGCAAAGCCACAGATGAGCAAGCAATGGAGCCAAGAGCTATGCTTAGGCAACACAAGCCTGCCTCTGGCACGTCTCCCGAGCCATCCCAGCTGGGAAAGGCTGAGCAGTCACCTGGCATGGGCATCCTGCAAGGGACTGACCCTCCCCAAGCCCACATCCCACAAACAGCCAACCCAGAGTGGCCCTCACCCCACTTCTGGGCAACGTGGCCATGGGAAGAGTCTCCCTCAGGGTGGACCTGGACTGACCCTTAGCCAGCCCCAGTTAAGTCTTTCCCAGTGCTTCGGAATCACCAAGAAAAGGCATGGAACAGAGAGGCACAGGTTAACAGGAGGGATAGCATGCCAGAAAAAAAAAAAAAGAAAAAAAAAGGCTGGGCTTAGTTTACTCTATTATTTGCCATTTGGAGGCACTGACGCTGCCATTCTTCAAAATAACCTCAGCCCAAGTGTTTATTTATCTAGAAATTCATCGTGGATGCTTGCCGTGTGTTGTAGTTCTGTTTGAAAAGCTTCAATCATCGAATCAAGGACAGGAAAAACAAAAGCAGCTCTCTCAGCTGGCCAGTCCCCACTGCAAAAAGGAAGCAAAGAAAACAAACCGGAGGCTGAATGTTTCTTGCTGTAAATGATCAGTGAATGTCTCTTGAACGCTAACTCTGTCCAAGGAAGCCAAGATCGGTTTGTGAACGACTTGTTACGTGAAAAAGAACCATATTCATAATAAATAGTCTTTGAAACCATTCTTTCATGCACACTCCATTTTCACAAAGTCGTTTTTATAGGGGGACAGCCAAGCCCTCACTACCCAGGAAGTCAATGGCAAAGATAAGGAGACCTGAGGCTGTGTCTCTTTTAGAAAATTAAACATGGCCTGGACCATTCGCTGGCCTCAAGGCCAACTGGCACAGAAATGCCTGCATCCATTCATTAAACTCTCCCACTTTCCAAAACAGAGCAGCTGTATCCAAACTGCCAACTGGGAATGGTCCCTGGCCGTGCCGGCTGCTGAACGGTGCCTGGAAACTGTTTGGGCGGATGTCAGAGAGCCCAGGCCAAAAGGGAGCAAGGGACCAGTCTGAGGACCAAGAGCAAATTAAAGCACCTGAGAATGTTCCTTTGCAACGTGCAAAGCGTGGACGTTGCCCAAGAATTTGATGTCATGCCTTGGAGCAGCACCACTGGACCTGTGTCATTTAGCCAGAAAGCTTTGCTCCTTCATTCATATCTTGCCTCCACACATCCCCTTTGGGGAGGTGTTGGGAAACCAGCTGGAGCTTGGCAGGTCTGAAGGCTTCAGGGCCTCTTTCACGTCTGTATTTTCCTTTACCACTGGCCCCACTACCAAAAAGGGACACCTGGGACATGAGTGTTTCCAGGTAGGGGTTCAAACCTCACCTGTGCTAGAAAGCAAAATTTATAGGAGTCAAAAACCACAAAAATTTAGGCACTCCTGGGATTTTAAGTCTTATGTCTCATCCTTGTTAGCCAGCATGTCAACAGGCAACAACACTCATACTTCACGTTAAGGGTCCTCCTGGGGAACATCTCAGTGGCACAACCACCTATTAACAGGGGAAAGAATGGGAGGGGACTCAGAATGCTTAACAGCTACACAAGCATTTCCCACAACCACCATTACATTAAACCATTGAAAAGCCCCTCTGAGGCTGGCCAGGGCTTTGTGAGATCCCTGGTTTCCTCTGGATTAATGAATTATGCAAGTCAAGAAGGGCTGGAGAGAAAGGTGTGAATAAGAAGCTTACTAATTCCCCACGGTAATCACCTGCAAAAGTGTTTAGGAACAGCATCTATCAGGCACTAAGAAGTAAGAAAAGTAGTAAAATATCTACAGCCCTTTGGTAAGAGACAAGGGGAGACCTGAGCCAGGGAAGTGTCACCTTGACATGAATCTACTCTGGGCACAGAGCACACAGTACTCCTCAAATTGCTCCTCGTGGTCCCAGGATTTGTTCTGCTCATATGGCAGGCACCTGCACTTAGCTGGAAACTCGTTTCCATTCATGTGAGAGAGTCCCAGCTTCAAAGCAAGCCTCGTGATTTTTTGTTCTCGTGTGTGAGAAGGGTATTAATAAATGATGTATTAATAGATCACCCGCTTGCACACTTCCTGTCTTAAATAAAGAAGGTATTGGGTCAACCCCTTTTTCCCAGCACCTCCAGGCTTCCTGGATGCTTGCAGTGTGAGGCAAAGGCAATACAGCAACAGTAGAAATGGACTTTGAAATCCAAATAAATAAAACCTCAGACCTTAACGAGAGGAGAGTTTGAAGACCAGTTTATAACTGAGCTATAGAGGATGGATGGATAATTTCTCTTGAAACTGTCTGAATCCAAGCTCAAAATCTAATATTCATCCTTGCAGTTTATGGAAGCTGGGAATCAGAGCCAAGATCTGTTACTCTTCTGGGGTTAACACTCCTCCTGAGCCATTTCAGCAGGGAGGGAAACCTTTCTCCCTTCTTATTTTAAAGGTTAAAAGGGCTCTTTCCTCATCATCCTCCACAGAATTTTTCCAGAGGACAGGAGACAGCAGTATCCCAAAGACTGGATCCAGCAATGTCTCCATGGATGATGTTCTCATCCTACTACAATCTATTGAAAAGTTAGTGATCGTCTTTTCCAATATCCTCCTTTTTAAAAAAACTTTCTGTGACTAAATTGAATAAAAGACAATACTGGACACTTCATTTCATCATCCAGCTCTTATCTGCAGTGTTTAACTGCTGTTGATGGTATCTTTGCATTTAGAATTCACAGGACATTGCTGTGAATCATTTTTCATAAATACCAGATTTGGTTGGAAATTTTTAAATCATTTCTCATAGCAAAAACACAATTCCTAGTAACCAAAACAGTACAGGAAAACATTGGTTTCAGTCAATCTCATGACTCAACATATGTCCAAAAAGAAATCACTGAAGTGCTGTATTGTGACACTAAAGAAAAATTGAGAAGGTTGTTTTGAGAAAATGAGACTAAGTAGAGATAAAAAATAATTTTAAAAATCTAAAAATAAAATAATATTTATAATTAGTGGCATCAAATATTAAATTTAGTGCAAATTAATGTTTAAAATTTTTGTCCAGAGAAGCTGAAACTGTCCTGTCCCTGGAAGTGTTCCAGGTCAGCTTGGATGGGGCTTGGGGCAATCAGGCATAATGGAAGATGCCCCTGCCCATGGCAGAGAAGTTGAACTGGATGATCTTTAAGGTCCTTTCCAAGTGAAGCCATTCCATGTTTCTATGAAAATATGAGTTTTATTTTCTCAAAGCTTATGGTTTGTTTTTCTTTTTTTTAATCTTGTGTTTGTATCTTTGTTAGGATGCTGTACTGCAGAGTGTCAAATGTCGTAACAAAATGGCTTTTTTTTTTGCCCAGCTGTAGTGTGGACCTACTCTAGGGCAATGCTACCAACTACACCACAGAGGAAAGCACAGGGAAGGCTTCAAGGACAAGAAAAAGTGGTCTCAGAGAAAATAAATCTGTTTAGCTGACATTTGGCAGAGCACTCAGTGCTGTCTCACATTGAGGGAAACTGCAGTTGTCATAGCACGCTGACTTTGGGGGGTTATTGCTATGCCTTGCCAGCAGGTTTAGCCTCTCTTGAAGTCAGCCAGATTTCCTTAATGCAGCAAAATTCATCACCAATCATAGATCTGCGTGTCCTGCCGGCATCTTTGATCCTCAGCTCCTCCATCCATTTTGCTCTCTCTGTTCATTGGTCACAATGAGTTATGGCAGCTGTATCCTACATATTGTCCAAAGCTCTTTAGCTGTCCAGCACATCATGGAAAGTTCCCAGGAAAGCTCCCTAGTTGAAAAGTAACAACTCTGCAACATAATTCTCTGCGCCATGTGCAGTCATTCATCAGCAACACTTCTTCTGTAGAAACCAGTGGGCAGATCAGTTACAGGGCTGAGCTGTAATGTGACCTGCCAGATAGATGGAGATCCCCATGGAGAATTCACTGACTGCACAAAAGAGAACAGAGACTTCTCCAGTGTTTCTGGAAAGAGGAAGAGCTCAACACTCGGATTAGTCTGGGCTGAGGGCAAGAGAGTCCCTCTCCACTCTGCACCACCTTGTTGCATAATTCTAGAAATAAATAAGAAACAGAATTAAATAAAATTATTTTTTTAAAAGGAGCTGTTTTCCTCTAGGAATTCCAGTGACATATTAAAAGAAATAATTTACACACAGCTGCTCTGTGCCTCTGCTTTGGCTGTGCAATCACTCTCAATACTGTGCTAACAAGAGGCTGCATTTTAACAGGAGAGTCCAGCCAGCACACAGCCTGACATCCACTTTCTGAAATAACACCCAAGACCTGCCTTTTGTTTTATTTGTGTATTATCTGCCCAGAAATTTTCTCTTCTGAAAAATCAGTGTATTGAAGCACTGCCTATTTTTATTACAAGTCTTCATTTCAAAGAGATTTTCCACTTTTCTAGTTTTTAATATACTCTTTTTCCATTTCAACTTCACACTGTCACATCTCAAATTTTAACAGGTTTAATTTGTGACGTCCAAGTCTACTTGGTAAGGAGGTGCTTGCACTGACCCCCAAGCCACAAATAAGAGGGATATATTGAGAAATGTTGACTTCTATCTTATAATTTTGTTCTTCTCATAATTTCCCAGCCATAAGGCTGAACCCAGATATTCATAAGGAAGTCATATTACACGTGTCTTGGTGAGCATTTTGAAGGAAACAGTGGGATATTAAGATTGGTTAATTCAGTGTACTTATATTGCAAAAGGCTTAAAAAAGAAACTGAGATGTCATCTTAATAACCGAGTAAAAACAGAACTAATAGTCAGTTTATGTAATAGAGAGAGGTCACATGAAGTTCCACGCACATGAGTGTTGTTCAACATATTCATAAAATCTGGGAAACAGTGACTCATGAAATAACAGAGGCTGGAGATTATAGGATCTCATTAGGATCTCGTGACACTGAGTGATACCCTTTGTTGATGAGATATCATGGCACTGAAAGAAATTCAGTGTTGATAGATGCAAAGTAATGACTATGGGATAAAAATAACCCTAATTATACATAAGTCACAATATTCTTAATTAGCTATGACTGTTCACAGGGAAAATGGGGTTTGTGGCTAATACTCTGAAAACATTAACCCGTGCTCAACAATCATCAAAGAGGCTGATAAAGCACAGTGGATTATTAGAAAGAGAACAGAGAACAAACCAGAAAACCTCATTATCTCATAGTAGAAATCTGTGTGTATTCCTGTCTGTCCTGACTAAGCATGCCTGCCAGGCAGACTTCCTTGGAAGAGTGCAAAGAACTGGAAATTGTGCAAAGAAAGAACTGAAGCGAATGCTCTGTCTCGCTGCCCAGTTCTGTCTCTCTTTTGCTCTGGATTAACAAGAAAATGGGGCTCCCTGGACACTGTTCTGGGCCAAGACCAGAAAAATCAGGAGTTATTAGGATGTTAACTCTGTTACTTTCCTCCCCCACACCTCTTGTTACCAGCAACCTTTGCAGAACCCATTCCTACGCCATGCAACTCGTGCTAGGATTTCTCTTGTGCTGGGCCCACAACCTGCACCAATCACTCCACAGGACACAACAGATAAAGTGACAAAATGTTGTGTATTTCAGAGCCAGAGAGTTTCCCCTTTGTAAAGGGGAAACATGAAGTTTAGAAAGAAAACTGCAAATGGGGGAAAGCTGCTGAAAAATATTTGCTAAATGATGGAACTAGTGCAAAGCAGATAAAGACTTTATATTTAAAAAAAAAGTTCACAAAATTTTTTCTCTATTTTTTATATCACCATCACAGAAACCTTTTTTCCCCATAGACAAAAATCTCCAGATTTTTTAAATTAGCACATATATTCCATTCCTCTACTTGCCATGATCTTCCTTTACACTGAATACAGTAGACACTGAGGGCTTGTTAGAGTAAAAATATCTTCAGTCAAGAATTTTGCTGACATTGGGTGTAGAGAATTTTTCTCTTAATCCAGTTAATCATGCAGCTTTTACACCTGGAGAAGGAAGGCTGTATAAAACTTGCTTCCATATATAAAACTTGCTTCCAGTGAGCTCCTGCTTCCAACAAGTTTTGTGCTGGATTTGCTGTATTTCCAGAGATTTATGGTAAATGCATCAGGACTGTGTTAAAATCTAGAAGAGAAAAATGCTGCAAAAAAGGTACATTCCCAAAAATCTTTAACATATGGTGAGAGAGACAGAGAGAAGGAGAGGGGGGGGAATATATCTGTATGCAATAAGGATTGAGCAAAAATGAAAGGGATGCTCTCTCAGGGGTGCTTTAATCTCTTCAGGGATGCGTGCCAGGACCAGAATTAACACTTGTGAGATCGTCCTTGGCACTCTGCACTTGATGAAGAAATCTGGCATAAACCTGGGAATGAGAGGGCTCATCAGGCCACAACATGCCCAAGATCAAGGAGAGCTCCCAAAGTTCAGGAGCAGCTTTCGGAGCTGTGGTCATGCCCCACCAGTGGAACTGGTGCCACCACAGGGTCCCAGTCAGGGCCACCCCTCTGGCAGCTCCAGGCTGATCCTGGACACAGCCTGTGCTCTGATACACCCCATCCCACCAGAGCAATCCTACAGCAGGAAGGGACACGTGTTGGGCCATCCATCATCTCCAGCAGGGTCCTCCTTGCAGCTGGCACAGATCACTCCAGAGCAGATGGGACAGGTCTGTGCCTGCATCCCGCAGCTCAGAGCAAGAGAGGAATATTCAGATTAACAGAAATTTTGCAGTCGACCTTTTTTCCAACACTGATTTTCCTCCAGGGAAGCATGTGGTCCAGTTCAGGAAAATGAGAAAGAGAGCAATTTTTTTTTCTTTAATTTTACATTTCAAGTAATAACAGTTTTCTGGCTTCTTGTGCAGGTCACTAACAATGCTCCCCAGTGAAAAAAGTTAGTAGTTCCCACGTCTCTGACTCACTTGACTGTAATAAAACCTGAAGCAGAAAAGCTCTCAGACATTATGTGCATTTGCACTACAGCCTTTTTTTTTTGCTTTTTCAGTAGTATGAACTACCCTTCCTGCAGGCATCAATGCAAATCTCACACGCTATAAAGGGATGTGAGTGTAAATAAGACCCAGCTTCATCAATGTGTGTGTCACCACTGTGGGGAAAGATAGGAGAATATTGACTTCGGGTAAGAACTGCAAGACTTTAAGGCAATAGAGGCAGAGAGGAGAATTGGGACTGAGCAGAAAGAAATCAGTGCCAAAGCAGAGCCAAGGATGTGTGTGTTCCTGAGGGCACAGGACTGAAATTCTGATTTATAATTAGCTCGACGCAGTATCAGAGGAAGGTAAAGAGAGAAAATTTGGGACTGGGTGAGGGCGAACATTAATGGGGGGGAACCACAGAGGTTCTAGGGTCGTGCTCCAAAGTTTGGTGTATTCAGCATTTCTGTCTGTGAGCTCTGGAAATAAATTTTGCATCATTTTTAGGAAAACGTGTTCCAGGATCAGAGGAGGGCAAACTAAGAGAAAACAGGAGTATGACCAATAACTCACTTAATAAATCAGGTCAGGATCAGTGAAATTGTTTAAAATCTGCTGAATGTGAATGCAAAGGTCTGGAACCAAGGATACAGACCATGTTTGCAAATGGGGGTTGTCTCCTGTCCCAGGTGAAGGCTTTGTTAAGACACTGCCTGCAGGAGCTGCAGGTGTTTTGCTGCTGGGCAGGGAGGGACAGTGAATGTCATCATGACCTCAGCTTCTCATGTGGTTGGGATGGAAAGAGCTTCGTGTCACCACTGAGCACCTGCAAAGTCATCCAGTCTGAGGGCCCTTTTTACCTTGGTCTACCAGTGACATCAGGAATTAAAGCATTTGGCTCTGCTGAAGTGCCAAGTGTTTCCCCTTTCAGCATAGACCCCCAGGGGAAATGCAAAGCACAGCTGCTCAGTTCTTCTCTGGGCAAGCAACAGCAGAGCAGTGAGAACCTGAGGCCCTTCTCAGCCCAAGGCTTTTAAGGAAATAATCAGTTGAAGATCCTTGCACGGTTAATGGAGGAACGGAAAATGAATATAAAGAAATTGTAGGAATTTTTACTGGTAGGAGGGTAACCAGTGACTGCCATGGAGACATGATGGCAACAAATTTGTAAATCATCCTGAAATTAATAATGATGTACACATTTTCTGATGACACTGTATTTCAGAATAGACAAACTTGGTGATGTAAAGCAAATGGGGAGACTTCCAGTTTTATAAAATGAATGATGTGGAGACAGTGGTAGGATTCATTGTTCCCTGGCTATTCTGACGCAAAAATGATGGAATATCAAAGTTAGCAGTTGGCAAGTCCAAAAGAGAGATTTTATTTTTTTTTCCAGAGGACACAACATGTAGGACTTGCCAAGGGGAAGTTGCGGATGCTGAAAATTCACATCAAGGAGAGACTGGACAAATTCATGGAAAAGGAATCCCATCTGCATTACTAAAAAGAAAAAGAGAGTAATCTTTTGAGCCATAAATTGTTGAATTTTGGAAAAGCAACCTGGGGAAGTGTCAGAATGGGCTTAGCACAGCCTGCTCTGCTTGCTCTCTGCCAGACCATGCTCTTCTTGTTACTCATTTAAAACAGAAACATTTATTCTTCAACACCTCCACAGCCCAACACATCCCCATGACACAGAGATGAGGTTTTGTCCCCTCAGGACATCATCTGGGTTTTCCATTTTTCATGGTATGTGCTTTGCCTCTTACAACTGCTTTGCCAAAGGTGGGCACCAATCTCATCTTTAACTGTGCTGGCCTTCTCCAAAATTCCTGGTGCTGAAGCCTGGTGTGGTGCCACGTGCCAGAACAGGCACTTCTGAGCATATGTGTGGCTGGAGCTTTGAAAAAATCTCAAGACAAACCCAGAGATGCCTCCAGCATTCGATGCCAAAGAGCCAATCCACTCGGAGTGAATCCCACCCCAAGAGCCCAGGCTGTTGAGCTCTGTGATAAGGAGACTGAAAGAGATGACATGATTGCAGCACATTGACACCTCTGAGTGAAGAAATACCAGATACTACTAGGCTTTGTGGCTGAAAATGGAAAAGCACAGCAAGACCTGAAAGCCAGGGAAATTCTAATTAGAAATGAGGTACAAATTTCTAGCAGGGGTTGTGGTTAACCACTGGAACAAACTAGCATAGGGAAGTGGTGTATTCTCCATCTTTTAATGTCTTCAAAGCAGAAGAGGATGTCTTCCTGCAGGACAATAATTTGTGCTCAGTGCAGGAGACCTGGATGTAACTCAAGGGCTTCGGATATTCCAAAACTCAGATTAAATTACCTTATTGTCCTTTCAAAACTTTATCTTTACCAGTTTTAACTCTTGCAGAAGTCTTTTGTATGGAGTGGATCTACAGAGTGAGTTGAGGGTGATCAGTATAGACAGGACTGGGTTTATTAAGACCTTCTCCTTTAGGAAACTCCCCACAAAAATAGCTCAAAGTGAAGTTTTCAAAGACCAGCCTATCATAAAGTAAATGCAATAAAACATGAGAACATCACTCTGGAAAATCAGTTTACAGACATAAAATATATTCCTCTGGTGCTTGGAGCTCTGGAGACATTTGTCCCCAACACTTTTACAGCAACTCAGAGAACTGCAATTTCATGCTGTATATTAATTTCCAATGCAAATGGGAAAAACAGAGATGGCTTATACATGGCTGGCAAACCATATCTCACCTCTTGCTTTCATCCCACCAACCAACACAAGCAGCTTCACTCAAGACAGTAATGCCACAGTTTGCTTCTTACCTGTCTTTTGATATATTCCACAGCAGTTGGGTTTTCCCATTGCAAATGGGAAACCTCAAAACATGTACCTCCCACCCTTCAAACCACACCAGAGGAGCACCACGTCTTGTGCTTACCTTAGGGAAGGCTTCACACTGCTCAGGCCAAAGGATTTAGTGTAATTATATCTAGAGTAAAGATCTGTGATGAATTATGCAGTTCTGGTATCTGCAGATGAATCACACCAATGGAACACAAGGATGTGGTGTCAGAGCCAAGCTTGGAAATGGAAAATGCCTAATCCAGCATTTTAAAGGTTTAATGCAACCAAGATTTCAGAATTTCAAGTATTTTTTTTTAATCTTTGTTTAAGCCTGGATTTGGGGAGTGGATTGGTTATGGTATTTAGATTATTATTTTTGCTGTAACAGGATTATCCTTTTCAGTAACTGTTAAGTTGCCACGAGCTTGTTGCGTTTTCAGTGCAGGAATCAGTTAAGCATCACAGATAGAGAAATATTATTATAACTACTTTGCAGCCCATTTTGGCCAAGAATAGGATCAGGAATGCTGACTCTCAGTCACCTGCTTTCACAAGTAAGCTAATAAATAAGGTAGAAAGCCAATAAATGAAGGCACTGTGTACATTAACCCTTGTATAATAGTACTTATCCCAAGCTTGTGTTATATGGAGGAGTTCAGAGGAGATGAACAGAGAAGTCCCTGCTGGCCACATAACCAATGAACCTATTTTTAAACATGAGGCAACATTCAATAACCTGCATCAGCTTTGATTAACTGTTCTGCGAGACTGAAAGCAACACAAGCAGAACTAATGTGTACAGTGGGCAAAAACAGACATCAAAAGCAGAGCTCACGATGGCAAATTTTTACTGTAGAAATACTGGATGGGAACTTTGGCTGTGCAGTTCATGCTGACCCGTCTGGAGTAGTTCGTCATGTCCCCAGAACATTTTGGCCAAGGCTCTTACAGAAAAGCACTGACAACTGGGCACTGTAGCTCCCTTCAGGTTTCTAGCTAACCCCAGTCTCTACCTCTTAAATACATAAATACATATATGTATAAGAAAATACTATATATGTGCTGCTATGAGGCAACTAACTTTCTTAAACATGCAAACAAGCTTAGTATAAGGTGTATAAAACAGCTCTGCTTTTTCTGGTATTGATTTTGCTTATTTTTAAGTTAAGCATATCCATAAATATGCTCTATGGTCCCTTGAGGTAAGTTTCATAAGGTATTTAAAAAGGAAAAATAAAAAGGACGAGGAGGAATTTTTTGGCAGCAATTACCATCTCAGATAACCTGCCTGGGGTTGGGAAAGTGTGCCAGCAATCTGCTCAGAAATAGCTTTCATTTGGGCTGTTTATTTTCACATGCTTTGTCTGACACTTTACTGCTGTGGCTGGGTACTTAACTGTCAGCTTCCATTAAACGCTTTGTCAGTTGTTTCCACTCCAGGCAGAAACCAAAATTATTATCTCCCATTATTCATTAAAGCCAACACACTGGCAGGAAGCAAGAAGGATGACAAAGGAAATCATCCTTTTGCCAAATGGAGAGATTTCTTCAGGGTCCTTTGCTCCAGTGCTCCTCCAATTCCTTGTCCCTTCCTTTTCTTGACTGCCCCAGTCATCTACCTTTTTCTTATCAAGTAAATGGGGCACTTCTGTTCCAGTTAAAAGCAAAGCTGGGGGGACTGAACTCCTCTACAGCAGCTCAAAAAATTCACATATTCTGAAAGAGAATAATGTGTTTGCTTCAAATTAGTTTGGACTTTCACAGCATAATCATATGGGTGAGTAGCCCTTCCTATGGCAAGATAGAGTATGAAATATGAATGGGATGTTAATAAAATAGCTTTGGGAATATCTATTACATGATTTCTTGTTTTGCTGTTTTAGGGTGTGTGGATGGTTTGATTTTTAAAATTATTTAAACTAAGTTTTTCATGTTCCCATACCTAAAGAAAGGGGGATTAAGCAATTCCAGAAAAGGCAAAACGTCATTTCCGTCAAGCAAAACATTTTAAGATGACCCAGACAGATCCTCCCCCTTCCAAATTTGGTCCTTTCCAACCCATGCCATTGTCCCCCCAACACTCTCGTTCACCCTTTGAACCAGAGAATCCATTACATGCACTGCTCTAATTACGGTCTGGTTTTTTTAATAAGCACATGTGGAACATTATAATCCTGGCCCCAGGCTACTGAAATGGTGGACTCCAGCCTGGGCCTGGACCTCACATAAATTTGCCCCGTGCCTTGCCAAGATCCCAGACATCTCACACACTCCTGAAGGAGACCCCATGGTTTTTACCACTCTTTTTGGTGCTGAGCACCACCAAGCTGGCCCAGCTCAGGTAAAGCCAATGCACAGCTCCCCGCTGACTAACCCCTGGTAAGAATTAGCAGATCTCAAAAAAAAATTACCCACTGGGTCTTTAATAAAAATTAAAATGCTTTAGCTCAAGACTGCAAAGTGTTCACCTCTTGAGCAACAAAAGCCCCACCAAACAAAATGAAATATTCCTCAACAGAGGATCTCTATTGCTGTCTTTCCCTAAGAAAAACATTCAGTCTGAATGTACTTGTTCCCACTCACGCTCCTGGGGTTTTCAATGAAAGTCTTGATGCTGTCCAAGCAGCTCATAAGCTGGAGCCCCTTTCTGATTCAAGTGTGCCCTCCTGTTCAGATTTTGGGAAACAGGATGATTAATTGATTTCCATCATCAGACTCCCCATAAGTCACAAGCCAAGCTGCTATTTCAAGTTTCCATTGACAAAGATTTCATTATAAGAAGCCATAATTTTTAACCAGCGCTGTGCAAGCTTTTTTTAGTCTTCAGCCTGAATTAGGCCCATATGTTACAGAAAAACACAGTGAGGGCAAGTTGTGGGGGTGAAGTGGTGAGGGGAAGGGAAGGGAGCAACTGGTCTATCTCAGTGGCTGAACAAACTTCCACCCACATCACAGCATAAAGGGGCTCTGAATTGGGCGTCTTAACCCTTATCTAAACAAAATAAATCAAAAATACAATTTTCCGATTGACGCTGAAGGATTTGCTTTCTTAGCCAGAAAAGCAATTTTAACCTCCCTTGCTGAGTAAGCTCTGCCCAGATACTGAACTCCACTGAGAGCTCCTGGAGTCCAAGGTGGAATCACTTAATTCGCCTTCTCGTGTTCTACTGCTGGGATAGAAATGTCCTCGGATAGCACCTGCCACAGGATGCAGATGAAACCACACCTGAGTGCAAACCTGATGGCTGGGAGACTCTCCCTCCAGAGGGCTTGACAAGGCAGCCAAAAAGACAGGAAAAATGGGAAAGTGGCAGTGCTGCAGTCCTTATTTTGCAGAGTCAAACAGGCAAGGTACATCCCAACAAAGAGAACAGCTCACTGTCAATAAAACATTGAGCTCCAAATCATGCCAAGATCACCTGCATTGGTTAGGATGATAGCACAGTCCATGGCCACAAGCAAGGCTCTGTGAGTAAAATTTTTCAATTGCCACTCTGTTGAAGTGTCTTTAGCAGGAAAAAGATGGACATAAGGATGCAAAACACATTCAACCCAACCTGTTTTATTTAACTGCATAGACAGAGCCTTCGGTAGAGCAGAGACTTCATCTGCATTTTAGCTCCAATTCAGATACCTGGAGATAGAGGGATCTGGAGACTGAGCACGTCCCCTTGTATGATAAATGCATCTCAAAATGACCTCTGCTCCATTGTCAGGTGTGCCTGAGCTTTTTGGCAAGGTCAGATTGTTGTCTAATGGGATGGGAATCCTCTGGGTGACAGCAAGATCTGTGTTGGGATAATCCAGAAATACCAAGGTGGTAGTTAAAGGAGTTTACACTAAGGAGTTTACACTGTGTGACTGTATGATATCGCTCAGCAAAAACTACTGGATTTAGGAACAGATAAGTCTCAGTATCTCCTCTCTGATTTGCAATACAGCCTTGGACGAGTCACTGCAATTTGGTTTTGTCCCCTGCAAAACAGGGATAAACGATATCAGCCTGCCCATCTGAGAGATGTAATCAGAACCTGACGAACAAGTGTTGCCTACTAATGCTCCTGTCATCTAGAATGCCAGGGCAGCCTCTTGGCACAGAGCTGTCACACGGAAGGGCTACAGCACTCAACAGCTTGGGAAAGCCAGCCAAATTTTACATTCCTATGATGGCTGCTTCCAGAATGACAGAACTGTGGCAACAGCACAAGCCATGTCAGGATCTGGAAGGGCCAGAGGCTGATTTGAAATTTCCCCAGATAAAGAAAAATATTTATCAGTCATTGAAAACAAACAGCGATTTTTCTTCTCTGCTTCTTGCATGATAAATTTAATCAGAGCTCCAGGTCTTTTCTTATTTTCTTTCTTTCCTTATAGCCTAACCCAGGCTGGCTGGAAACTCTGGCACTGGCACAAATTCCTGTGCTTTGAGGAATTTGTCTCAATTCAGGTTGGATTGGTCAAACAGATGATGTTGCAATAAGGTTGTGGCAGACCAACAGTAATACCCCATATCTGACTTGTTTTCTCTCCTTGCTGAAACTGCAGTCTTCTCATGCAGTTCTTATCCTAGCAGCCAACATTTTTTTACCAAAAACATGAATTTTGCTGTGCTTAAAAAATTTTTGCCAAAAAACTAGTTGTTCTCATTTTGGTTCTGGCCTGATAGCAATGTATTTGATATCACAAAAATGTCACCAGTTTCAGTGAACTCCGTATTTTGGACAAAGTCAAGAAAGTTGGACAACAGAAGAGGCAGAGAATTTTGAGTACCCTCAGAATTTCAGAGAGTATCCTTCACATACAGGTTTTGATAAGAAACTTCTGGTTTATGTCTGTCAGACTTCAGAAAGAGGAGTAAATCCACACAGTTGAAGCCCAGAACAAACAATTTACCTAACACAGACCCTCAAAGATGACCCTCCGCTCCTCTTGCTGTGACTTCGATGCCTTTTGCTCAAGCAAAACATTTTTCAGAATGATACACAGCCTGATTAAAAAGACCAGAGATGAAAAATCCCCCATTTGTCTCCACTGTTGTTGCTAATTATTAATCACCCCTATAGTTTAAATGTGGCCCTTGTTTCTTGTCAGGATTTGAGGTCAGGTTCTGCTTTTGCTATCAACCTTTGATGTGACTCTGTGGAGTTGACCAGGAGGTCTCTGCTGCTGCTGTTAATGAAGATGTTTCATCTGGCATAACCAAACCACCTCACAACATTGCTTTTCACCGAAACAGACCAAGCTCTTTTAATTCTTCCACTGCAGCACATTTTCTCTGGCCCTTACATTATTTTTTTCCACTTTGTGACACCTTAAAATAAAAGGTGTGGCTGAAACTGGATCTCCTGTCTCACAGCAAAGCACAAGCCACTGGGCAGATCCATCATCTTGAGGAAATTCAGCCCAAGGTGTCAGTTCACATCCCACCTCATGATTCAGATCTGTGCTCTCCAGATCACGCTGACACAGGAATTGTGCATTTCTCCAAATTTCCATTTCTCTTGAGTTGCAGTTCACGGGTAGTTTCATCTCAAGGCACATCTGAGCCCAAGGTTCAGCATCCCGACCTCAGCAGGCTTCGTGTTGATGTCTGAGTCTTGGGAATTGCAGCCAGTCAGTAGCAAGAGGTGGATCCAGCCAACCCTTTCAATTCTGGATGTTGGCCTGGGAAGACAAATCTCCATGGAGCTGTTTTTGTGTCTCTGGTGCTGGCACAGGCACACGTAATGCAGTGTATGCCCTTCCCTGCGGGACTCTCCTCCATGAGTTCATTCCTGGCTTAGCTGGAGGAGCTGGATTTTACATTATTAGGTATTGAATTGCAACACGAAATTACCAAAATGTAAAACATGGGAAAACATACTGTAAATCACTTATTGGCAGGTCTCTCACCTCTTTACAAGTGCACGACTGGATACATACGAGTCTTTTGGAATTTCCAAATTAGAGCCCAGAAGACTTTCCCAACGAAAGGTATTTTCTACTGGCACCAAAACAATTTTATCTGAGCTGAACAACAGAGTTAATGTTTTAGCATTCACACGGCCATTTGCAGGCTACAAATCCAGACTTAATTTCACCTCCTTCTTGTACTGTAGCCCTATTATTATTGCTTTTTTTAAATGAATGTTATTTTTCTTGTAACCCTCCTGCTCAAAGCAATTATACAGAGACCCAAGGGACTGACAATGAGAATGCAGAACCTTTCACACTCAGGTGAAAACACTGATATCTTGAGTGGTCTATCAGGAAATAAGTTTACATAAATATATGCTCTTACTCTTGTGACCTCCAGCTCTTCTGTCCCCACCCCTTGTGACCCTCAGCTTGTGGCGACAAAGGATGCTCTGATGTGAGGAAGGAGTGACTTAAGGCACTAAACTGTGAATCAGAAATCTGTGATTTATTCCAGGCTCTGCCATAGTCTGCCTGTATGCAAGTCACTTAATTCTTCTCTGCCTCAGTTTCCCATCTGATGGAATAAATAAAAATAGTTTATTTTTTCAGTTCCTTGCCATTCTTGTCTCTGGGGCAAGAAAGACATCCATCCCTGGAAGTGTTCAACGCCACGCTGTTCACATGAGCACCAGAGCCAGCCGTTCTCATAACACAATGAACACTGTGCACCTTAAAACAAAATTCTCCCTTCTGCACGAGGTTCCCCATCAATTCACAGGGCTGGTCACAGCAGGACACACTGAACACTGAGATAAAGAGAGAAGGCATCACCAGGAAAGGCTCCCAAAAGCCAGAGCCTGGTTTATCCTTTCCTGTGCAAAGGCTGCAGCTCGGAACAGGGAAGACATAACAGGTTTGTCAAATGCAAGTTCTGCCAAGCGTGGAGGCAGGGTTTGACTCCGCACCTGTCAGCCAGCACTACAAGTGCCTGTGCTGGTAAGGGCACCCCATAGCCCATGGAAAGACACATTTGTGGAGTCTCCCATATCTTCATTCAGCTCGACATCCATGTAATTTTTTCTCTACTTGTTTTACTCTTAGAATCTGGGGAGCTGAGGGCATGGAACCTGGGCCTCAGTTCTGACACTTTTAGTTTCTGCTCTCTGTGTTTGGAAGATCCCTCCTGAGCACCCTTCTCCTGCAGGAGGACCTGGCTCACACAGCATTTAAAGAGAGGTGGGGAGCTGAAAAATAACAATGAGCACAGCCTTATGGAAAGATATCCATTATCACAGGCTCTGTCTCTAAATTCTGATAATCCTCAATCTTTTAAAAGAAAGGAGGTTATTTAAAAGGAGTGACCAGGTGCCTGCACAGAGCGGGTTGCTTTCTTGCTGCTGCTCCAACCAGTCATTTTCTCCCTAAGTGAGACAGACACATCTGCTGGCCTTGCAGAGAGCACATCAGATCCCTGGATTAGCAGGTCTTTCCATGGATAACTTGACGTGAGGCTGGCGTCCCACAGGAGCTCCCAGATCACAGCACTCATTATGGAGAACACTACACTTTAGTGCTCAACTTGCATGATGTTTTGAGAGATAAAATACAAAGTTATCCATAAACCATCAAATGTTTCAGGCCTTTCAGAATACTATTTGCTGATTCCCTCGGAAATTTATTAGCTCTACCAATATTTTCTTTCTTAGTTTTGTAAATCAAGCTCCAAGTCAGCTAGTACTGACTATGCAGAGCCCTGAAACCACATGTTTATTTTCCTAAGTTATAAAAAGTTTATAAGGGTAGCTGGTATCCTTATGGGCCACTGTACAGTGATTTGCTGCTGCATTCCACACTGATACAGAAGAGCTCTGTGTTTTATACCAGAGGGAAATCCTTGTGATACAGCTGTCCAGCAGCCAACAAGAGGGCAGACACCTTCAAAAATATAACCCTGATTAAAAAGAAAAAAAAGATAAATAAAAGAAGAAAAAAAAGAAAAAAAGATTAATAGCTGAAAAGGCAGAAAACATCCCTTCTGAGAAAAAACAGTTTGAAAAATATGATGACCTTGGGCACCACAAGATCTGTGTTGTGATACCCCAGGGAACATCAACAGAATACTTTCATCACAGGTAGAGTTGGTTTGTTTTTTTTTTGGTTTTTTTTAAATCTAGATCACCATTTCTACCTGAATATGCTGCAAGATGACAATAATTTTCAGAAGTACCATGCAGTGGCTACTTTTTCTTTCTCCAGCTCACATTTAGCCCCAGACTTTCAGTTTTCACAACTTCATGTCGCTTCACTGACATGAGGAGGTTTTGCTCAATTTACTCTGGAGAACGAAGAGACTGTTATTCATTTATCTCTTAAAATAGTGAGTACACAGCTGCACAACCTGAAGAATTAGGTCAGTATGTTGCTATGTCTGTCCTGGAATGAGAAATTCAGAGCAAACAAGGTAGATTTCAGGAGAGAGCCTGGAATGTGTGAAGAGTTAGCAAAACTGATACAGATTCAATAGCAAAAATAAGTAATTTTGCAAATCCCCAAACCACAATGGTTGGATTATGGCCCTTGTCATACAATTCTTGGGCATGTGAACAATCCCTTTTTCACTTGAGTTCATTTCATTAGCTTCTCTCAGCTACATAAATACTCATACTCTCAATGGGAGTACTCACATCAATAAAGTTCCTCAAGCGAGCAGGGATTTCAACCCAATTTTAGTGGAATAAACCCAATCTCTGACTTTGATTGCATCCCTCACTTTTCTAAAAAAACTTTGTTTCCAGCAAGAATGAGCCCACAATCCCTGTGGAGCTTTCTTTCACCACTTCCAAGCACAATCTCTGTTATTTTTCTTGTCAAATACAAAGGCAAGCTGGGCTCTTCTAAACTTCCCAAATTCACCTTCCTTCATAAAAACACTGCCGGGCCTAGAGCAGGCCAATTTGGATATCTTGTAGAGCTCCTGGGCTTTGCTGTGCTCTGACTGATAGATCCCCACTTGGGTTATCCTGCTCACATTGAATCCCCACGTACCTCAGCCAGCCAGCAACATCTGAAAGTCAAAATACTGCTCACTGTAATACCACAAGTAACGGCAGGAGTATCAAAGCAGTGATTACTCAGATGTAATTTGTTTTCTGATGACCTTTGTAGTTTTTTGTTTCAAGCCTTTGACACTGTTGGACACTGTTGACTGTGATTAATTCACTTATAGTCAATACAAATGTCAAGGAAAATTGTCTCTTTACCTATTAGTTCCTACCATTATTCTGATGGAGTTCAGTTGAAGTTTTGCTGCAAGGGAGACAGGATGGGCACTGCTGGAGTGAGAAGTGCATTGCACTGCTGGAGGAAGCAGCAAAACAGACAATTTTTGCCCCCAGCTGGCAGGAACCACCACAGGGATCCCTAAATCTAAAACCAGCACATATTGAGTTGGACATTTCCTGTATATTTTTCAAGCAGGTTTTTAGTTAGTTCCATTCTGCCAAAAGCAGAGTAGGAATTTCTCTTTTGTCTCCAGCTCTCCCTGATCATCCAAAAATACACATAAAGGGCTGAACAGAGCAACAAGCAGAATTGAAATCAATAAATCGACTTGCTGGCTTCTTGTGTCAGTATTTATCATCTTATCCAAAATAGACAATAAAATCAGGACATCTAAACTCAGCCATTTCCTCTCAGGACTGTGATCTTGAAAACTGCTGACGTGCCTTGCTTCCACAAATACCCACCAGATGTGGCACATTTCAGGTAAAGGCTTCAGGGGAAGGCATGAACTCTCCCTTTAGCATCCTCTCTTCCCCTCAAGGTGGAAAAAAAGAAGTGGGAGGACAATGAGGAAGAAGATGAAGCAAAATTAACTCCTTCCCCTCCCTTTCCATTATGTTCAAAGACTAAAAGGTATCTTCAAAAAACTTTGCAAAGACTGTCAGGGAAGATAAACCCACAGAAGTGTTTCAGTCCCAGAATTATCAGACACAAATTAGTAAATAAACTCGTACTCCACAAAGAGAGACAGATGGAGTTGTCTCTAAGTGCAGCTATGTTGCACCAAGTACAGGTTGCTGGAGAAATCTCAAGGTTTGCAAAGGGCAGGGGAAAAAAAAGACTTGGTAAAGTTGAATAAGCAATGGATTGTTTTGGGATTTTAAAATTGTTTTGTAAGTACAAAGACAAGAACATAGAAAAACATTTTTATGGAACAAAAGGACAAGGACACCTGGGGCACTGGGAACCCTGACCGACTGATTCCCTCAACAGGATGTGAGTTCAGCATGCAACATTCATTCCATCCAAAAGGACATTTTTTATCCAGAGCTAGGAGTCACAGAAACCATCTGCAGGGTAAGAAAATTCTATTAACATCCAAAGCAGCTTGCCCTCCAAGATCCTGTGTGTGTACAGGCTTGTTGTACACGAGTACATGAATGTTAAGATTGTGTGTTCCAGGGAAAGGGAGAAACCTTTTACATTGTATTACAGATGTAATGGAATGTAATTTAATATATATAAATGTGGAACTAGTCTCTGCCATGAGTTTCTTGCACAGAACAGCATCTTACCATTCATACATTCAGATACATATGCAGCATATATATATTCACATACATAAACATGCTGTATTATTTAACTTAAAGCATAAACATGTGCTTAAGAGAGACAAGTCTGACAGCCCAGAGACCTAATCTTTCCATTAGCATCCTTCCATCTCTATTACCTTGTCTCACTGGATTTCCTTCTGTGCGCCAGTGAGAATGGCTTTTGCAGCAACACAAGCAGAAGAACACTCAGATTTACATAAAGACCTCGCTTGATGTTCCAAGATGCAGCCACACCATCAGCCAAGGGATGGTTTTCTCATCCAGGAGGAATCTCAGCTGTAATCAGCAGCCTTTCACAACAGATTCCTGGGAGTCTTCGCTTGCAATTTGTCCAGCTCAGAGATTTACATGAAAAGATTGAACTCAATATTGAATTTCACGTGGAAATGCATGATCTGGAATATCAAAGGGTATCTCTGGAGTACAACAATTTTGGACATGTCAAAAAATGAAATCCTTTTCTTCAGCCAAAATACCATTTACAAGAAGGTCACTTAGGTTGGTTACCACTACAATTTCTTGTTCTTCATCCCATTTACCTCAAGTGCCTTCAGACCAATTAATACGAATGGTACTTTTAGCATTTTAGGAAGTGCTTTGCTAACTAAAGGGTCCCATTAGTGGATTCCACTCCACTGAGTTTCACAGCCAGGACTGAAAACTTAATTGCACTGCTGGGAGTGAATTTGGATCATCAGCCTTGTTGGAGTTATGGGTTAGAAACTTTAATGGAGCAGAATGGAGTGCCAGCAGCTGTAGATTAATAACCAGTAATGCAGATATGAAGTGAGAGGTGGAAGTGAGATGTGGGTTATCTCAAATGATTAATACTGCAAATAATAAAAATGCTTCTCTTTAGCCACGTGGATGAAGAGAGAACAGTGATAGAATTGTAGAGTCACAGAATCATAGAATACCCTGAATTGGGAGAGACCCACAAGGATCATTGGCATCCAACTCCTGGCCCTGCACAGGACAACTCCAAAAATCCCAACACGTGCTTCAGAGCGTTTTCCAAGCACTTCTTAAACTCTGGATATATCAAATAGATAAAATATGAGGTACAGACAGACCAGAGAATGACTGAAGATATTAGGATTAATAGGCTATTAGGATTTTCCTTTTATTTTCAGTGGCGATGATGAAGAACATTCCTGGGCCCCATGGCAGCAGAAGCCTCCCAGGCAAAAACACATCTATAGTGGGTGACACCAAAGGCTCACTTGGGCCTTGAGCCTTGCAGCTTGGCCAAAGCCTGGAGACTTCAGCAAGTTTGGGCTTCTCTGTGATTTCCTAGAGACTTCCAGTGTATGTTCATCCCTGACACAAAGGTCAGCCTGTTTGCCAGATGTCAAGCCCTTCCTGCAAAGTACAGAGGACTAAAGAGCCGTTCACATAAAGGCTGTCAGATTTTTTTATGCATATTTTTTCTGATTTTGGCTGACATTTTCTAAAGTGAATTCAGCCCGAGGCACACACTCAGCATGAAGAATTTAAATCCAAATGGTGAAAGCTTGGCAAGGCTCTGAGCAACTGAACACAGGGTCTGGTAATGGGAAGTGTCAGACAACCTCAACAATAGGGAGCCAGGCCTGTGAGCAGCCTGTGCTGGTGATGGATGATATCAGACTGGAAATTTCACAGTTAAGTGGCTGCAGCACCATTCATTCCTCCCTGGCAAATGTCGGTGTTAAAGCCCATCTGGTCCATGTGTACAGCATCAGACTATGCCCATCACAACAAAATGAATTAAGGATGGAATTCAACCTTTCTTTTAAAGCAAGGAGCAAAATTTGGGCACTGGTGATTAATTTGACATCACATAATTTGTTTCAAGGACAAATCTGAGGTGTGGCAGCTCCAAATACATAAGTTGCTGAGTTTTGGACTGTATTTTTAAATAAGTGAATAGTTCTTATGATATTTTTCTAAGGAACTGGTTCAGCTTCCATCTGGACATTCCTATGAGTGAATTTGAGAGTCCTAAAGAGGCAAGGATAGGACATTTCAGGGTTGAATGGGAGAGCATCAAGAGGAACAGGACCTTAGATGTGTGCACCTGGATATTTGTACTGGAAGACACTGCAGCAATATTTCAATGAAATAGGCATGAAAAGCACCATGTGACTGACTTGACCAACACATCTCAAATTTTGTTATTCATGAATAAGCCAGAGGGTGAAAAAGTTCCTAATGATATTTGTCCAAGCAAGTCCAGCATAGGAAACTGCATTTAGCTCAGAGCTATTCTCTCAGCAGGAAAAAAAGGCTACATTAGAATAAATTATTTGCGGTGAATTATTCCATTAGCAGTAGTCATCATAATTCCACCCTGATTTTTATGTAGCATACATAAGAAAATTCTCCTTTCCATACTGTATCTTCACTTAATTTGCTGTGGCTAGAAACAACAATTAAACATTAGTTCTAATGACTATGATTATCTGACAAATGCAGATCTTAGCTAGTATTTGCTCCAGAGATGCTGCAAACAAAAGCAAATCTTACAGTGAAACTGAATAATATTTTTTTTTTAAGTTATGCATTAATAGCTCTATGGGAAAAACCAGAAATACAAGGAATAGCACTATGCTGAGTGAGGCTCATCATTGTTAGAACAGCTTTGTGATTTGTTATCTTGTGGATTACAGGAACTTAAAATAGCATCAGTTTGCAGCAGTTTTCATAGAAAGATGGAACGGTTTGGGTTGGAAGAGACCTTTAAAAATCATCTCATACCAAGCCCCCACCATGAACACCTTTCAGATCAGGTTGTTCGAAGTCACCTCCAGCCTGGCCTTGGACACCTCCAGGGATGGGGCATTTTTTTCTGAATTCTTTAAAGAAGGCTTGTGTGAAAGTTTAGACACAAATGCCTTTGCCTTGAGCTGGCACCAGCAATGCTGAGAGAATGCAGGAGCATTTTTACAGCTCTGTCCACATGTCAGACCAGAGCCAAGGTGTGGAGTGCTAAAAAGAGCAGAGCAGCAGAAGTGAGCAGAAACAGAGACACAGATAGAGCAGAATGAGACTCAAAAAGACATTTCATCTCTGGAGAAGCTGGTTGCATTCTTCTGTTCAAGCCAGTGAAACCTCCAAGTGGGGAACACTGTGATGGCACATCCAGGATGCCACCCCAGGGCTGGAACACCTGAGCTGAGGGGAGGGAGGTGAGGGGTAACTCAGGTTCAGCCTGCAGGCTCTCATGCAAATCCCTGCTTTTGTTCTGGGTTGTGTGGGCTTATCCCTGTCTGATTTTTGGTTTCCTGCAAACTCTGTAACTCTCAGCCAAAGCCAATGTGTTCTGCCTGGCTCCAGGTTTTGCACAGTTCTCACCTGCAGCCATAAACTGGCCCAGCTGCACTCAAATCTTGGCCTACAGCTGTTTAAAAAAAAATATCATTTTCCTCATCACAGCAGACCCAAACCAGATCCTAATGGGATGATCACAAGAATTAGAAACAGAATGTCCATTTCCTTGGCCTTAAGTAAGTCTGGCAGAGTCTTCTAGAGAGAAAGGTACAGCAGATTTGTCCCACACATGGCTGGATGCAGTCACAATTTGGGATGATCTCCACATTATATGGTAGAATTGCCCCAGTTTCTTCTGCACAAATCTGGATTTAATGAAGGCAGGAATCCATCTGGTGATGACCTTTGCTTAATGCCAAGGGTTTACTCTTCCCCCTACTCTTCAATCCCCCATTCTTTATTCTTCTTATGACTGTGTTGATAACACCCTGGGATGAAAAATCCTGAAAATTATAAAGCATGTATTTCTATTTGGTAACATACTGACTTCACTACCTTCTCCATGGGTCCAAGCTCTGAGAAACAAGTCTTATGAGTAAGGGGATGGAGATTTATATTTTTTCAGGTTTTTTTCTTTTTCATTGATTTTGGCATTACTATCAAAAGCACTGCAAAAAAGAACAAATGATAAAAGCATGATTGAAAGCACAGATTTCCTGGTGTGGGTGCCCAGGTAAAATCCTGAATCAGTTTTTACACCTGCAAAGAATAACATGTTTATTCAACATGCTCAATGGCCACTGGTCTCTGACAGTTGTGGGGTGCTCTGAACTATAAAAAAAGATCAGGTGTCCTTCTTTGGGCTGGATTTAATCTCATGTGTCTTTATAGGTGTAGCTATCAACCACAGAATTAAATTCCAGACAATCTGGGCTCCCTCCAGTTGTTAATAATAGTGCAACTAAGCTGCTTCAGATATTTACCATCATGTGGGATAGATTCCATACTAAAAGTCTATTTATTTGCTCTGATTATGAAGAGATTCTACCCATCCAGGTTACACCTAGACATGCATCATCTGTCAGATGCATCCCATCACAAATAGGTTGAAACATGGCTTGAAGGGCACATTCATCTGATCAAGTGCAGGCAGCTGCAACGGTGACTGCTACATTTACTCTCCTTTTGTACTCAGTGCAAAGAAAAAGGTGTCTTTAGGGTGAAATTCATCTAACATTAGAGCAGAAAATTAAAATAGGTCAGACTTATGACTTCCTGAAAGCATCTGATTACACTGGCTGAGGTGTGAATGCTGGGTGGGATGAACTCCACACTAAAAGTTCATCTAATCCCTCATTTCGGTTGGTCAAAGAACCAGAAGTTGCCAAAAATTAGAAAGGTCATGATGTGATCAAACCTGAGTAATGTGGGAGAACCAAACTTTCCAAGATTTCTTGGAAAAACACAGGTGCATGTGAACTAGCTCAGCACAAACACCTCCACTTTGGCAGTAATATCATCTTACTTGGGGATCAGTACACAACCATTAGCTAAAGCTAATAAAACAAACTCCTCTGATATTTTGTTAGCCAGGTAAGAATGTGCAGTTGTAGAAGCTGTAATGAGGATAAAACCAGTAAGCGCTGATTCTGTCCGATATGAATCTGAGGAAATTAATCCAGCTAGAAGTGATTTAAAACATTAAAGCTCCAAACCCTCACAGGATCATAGCATTAGGCAATTCCTTAGCAGAGTGCACATCACCCAAAACTTATGAAAATATTTTTGGAAGGAGTCACAGGAAGTGTTACATCATTGAAGACGGCACAGACTGTGACAAGTCAGGAAATGTGACTCCGAGCCTGTCTCAGCCTGGTGCCCGAGCCCTGCCTGCCTGAACCCAGGCAATTTCTCCCCTGTTCCTCTTCCACTCTTTGCCTGCCTTGCCTGTGTAGGACTGTGAGCTCCTCCCTCGTGTTTATCTAGAGCTCAGCCCTGTGACGGCACCTCTCATAAAAAACAAGGAATCAGGATCAACAAGGATTGACAGCCTGTCCTCCTCTGACAAAAAACCCTCAGCCCCTTATTATTGTCTTAGGGGGTCAAAAGATACCCTGGGGACAGATAGACTGAAGTCCTTTTAATCTTACTCCCATAGGAGATGCAGATTGTGGCAGGCAAACTGGTAAGGAAGTGTAAATAACTGTACTGCAGCTGCCAAATCCTTGCTGGTTTCTGCAACCAGACACATTCTCCGCAATAATAATTTTGCCAAATTATTTTTCTACATAATTTTGTCTGATCGGAACCACAAGTTTCTTCCTGATGTGTTTGAATGCAGGGAAAGGAAGTTTTGTCTCCTTGTTGCAGCTTAATGGGAGGAGGGAGCCAGATTTAAGATTTCCAGGTCAATCTCTCAGATGTAAAAGTCACTCTAGAGAATGGCATCCCCAATGTAGAGCCACAATCAACTTGAAATTGATTCCTCCATAGTAAACACAACCTTATAATCACAGACTCAGTTTCTAAGTCAGACAACATCATTTATGGCCACTTTCCCAGAACAGGTTTTTTTTTCTGTCTCATCCACAGTTTAGAGTGTAAAATAATTTCTATTAGATTAAAAAAAACTAAGAAACAACAAAAAAATCTACAGAGATACATAACCAGGGAAGCAATGCATCAGAAAAAACATGATTTCTCATCTCCTTTTCCAAATTTGCCTATTATTTCTGATTACATCTCTTAAGGCATGCAACCTCCCTAAGCCCTCAGGTCTCCAGATGCATTGTAGATTTTGCCATGACAAAGATGTCAAACTGATGCCTCAGACTCCTGATTCAGAAAAATGTCATTACAATGAAGATCTGGGTTGAACATTTGTTATGGAAGAAAAAAGAAAAAATTACTCCCGACTTCAGTATTAAGCCTCAACATCTCAGAGCCTCATGATTCAGCTTGGTTTAATCACAAAGTAAGTACATTTTAATACAACAATGAGAAAATTGTCCTATGTTTTTGTCAAAAGCAATGTTTAAGTGGAAGTTGCATTGTATCTACAGAGCTGTGGTGAAACCCCACCTGGAGAAATGGAACATGAAGTTCTAACATTTTAATTCTGCCTTGTCTGGCTGCAGGTAGTGCCAGCACAGCTTGGTAACAATGGCTATTTCAAGGAATAAGATGTGCTTCAGCCTCAGCCTGCATTACAAAAAGGAAAAGTTCTTTTCAGATGCACATTGATGGTACCCAGTTAAAGAAATTGAAAACTCCTGAACAAAACAAGCCACGTATTTTTTCTATTTCTGCCCCTAGTTCTGTGGTGTGAAGTATCTCATGACCATCAGATTCAATCCTTATCTTTAAAATTTATTAAATAATGTGACAGTTAAGTCTGTAAAATATGTTTTGGCCTAGGAAATAGAATCTTTTATTTATTTTAAAATGGTAAAGAAGTAACTAAATTACAGGCTATATGTATAGAATACTCATGATACTGTGGTAGGGGGAGATAAAACATTCATCGCTCAAAATTGACAAAATACTGTTGTGGAGAAATGGGGAAAAAAGACAGTCAAAGGAAAGTCTAAATTTTGTATTCCTGCTTAGCACTAAGATGATTTATCCAGGCATGAAGAAGTACTTTTTGAAGACCTAACACCAAGATTAGTCTGTATAATCCCATATAAAATCATGGAAGGAGGAAGAACCCTGGCTAGAGTTAAAATTAATTATATTTTGATTAGAGGAAATTTCCACAATTGGTGACTATCAACATTAAACTTCATCCGCAACAAAACTTTTGTCTACAGGTATGTCACTTTTTTATTCACCTTCCACACCTTATTCTTTACCTTTTAACCAACAAAGAACATCATTCTCTCTGTCCTCTCCTATTTGGAGTATTTCCTTTCCACCCCTTTCATTTCCTTTCAAACCAAGTGGGACACTGCTCCAACATTAATGTTGCTTTTGGCCTGCTCTCCTTCTCCAGTGTCTCTCCGTTATAAGAAGATGAAACCCTTGTTACTGGGTGCAGTCTGCCAGAGGAACTTGTGCATTTTTCTCTTTCCCTGCAGCCCCTATGGCTAAAGGTTGGTGATAAAGGTGATGCTTCAGGCCTCAAGTTTGCCACAACCCTCAAAGAAACAACATTAAGGTCTCAGTTCTACAAAGCATTGAGCAATTTGTGTCTCCATTAGAGGGCAAATTATCTAATAAACACAGGATGGACTAAATTCTTGAGAGGTGACAGCTCTGCAGAAAACACCTGTAGAACCTGCACACCCTGACATGGGCCAGCATCTCTCTGCACAGATTTTTATATCTTCGTATGCTGACCATTCAGCCACTTCCAAAGAGAAAATTTCTCTCTTGCTCCTATCACTTTTCTAACACGCAGTTGCCTCCACAGGACTCCTGCATGTCCAGTCCTTTGGACAGTATCAGCATCAGTGCTAAACTCAGGCAACCTTAACCATATTTAAGAAATCACTTGTCTTTCTCACTAGGATCCTATAGGATTTGGTTTTCCCCTACTACAGCCTCTCCATAGCCACGTTAAAAATAGGCTTGGTAATACTTTTCACATTTGTAGGCTGTCACAAATGGTTAGCAGGGAAGAAGTCATTCAAACACACATGACTTTATAATTAAGGCACCTAACTCTTATAAACCCCATTTTTCACAGAAGCAGTGACTTTTAATAAAGTGCAGTGGAGCTGTGGGGGATTCTGTGGTTTCTGTGTGCAGGCCTTGTGTGAACATTTCGACCCTCAGCCCTGACCACAGAGACCACAGTCGTCAGGAGGAATATTTATTTCCACCCCAGCACTTGTCTGGTCTAGTGGACAAGCCCCTGAGCATGGAGTCAAGAATGGCAGTCATTTCCCTTTGCTGAGCCTCAGTTTCTCCATCTATCAAACTGGGATGATGATTTCTTCATCTTTTGCAAGCTGCCTTGAGAGCAAGGGATGAAGCAAGCAAGGTGGTAATTTTCCAGCTGGGGTCACTGAGGTGAGCAGAGGCGATGGTAACACCGATGAAGTTGGAGAGAGGGCTGGAAAATAAGCCTAGGAGCCATGAATTCCATTCCCATGTGTGCCATGAAGGATAGAACTCCTTTTATCCCCTGGTCTTATTTCCCTGGAAATTAAACTGTTGAAGCTCTTTTATATGGATCAGGAGGAGGATCACATGATGAGAGCACTCTGGCTCTCTCCATGCATGTAGTAACAGCACACCCAAAGCTGAAAATCCCAGATATAATTAAAAGAGCCACTAGATAATCACTAGAAATTAATTTAACTTCACTGTTGGTGATATTCTTTCCAGTTCACCTGCTGGGCAAAGTCAAGGGAAATACCTGATTATCAGCATGGCAAAAACAGGTCGTTCACAGTGTGAATCAGGAAGTCAGATGCTGCAAGTGCTGCCTGTCAGCATTCACTGACCTGACCCAGGTGTGAAAATGGGAAAATGGGACACTGGAGAGACGTGGTCTACATCCTGCAGGTCACGGTGCCCCTCTCCATGACTCCAGCACCTCAATTTTTCTGTTGCCCAGCTCACCACCAGGCTGAGTAATCCTTGCTTTTAACTAATCCTTTGTCTACTCTTTGACTGTACTCAAGTGTGACTTTTTGGTACCATGTGAACCCTTGTTGTGGAACCCTTGTGACAGGTAACAAGCCTTCGGGTGAAGGAAAAGGCAATAGATTCATCACTGGCACTTGCAGACCTCTGACACTGCCTCATATTCACTTTCCTAATCAGGTGAGGGAAACATGGGTCTAGATAAAGCTGCTGGAGAGTGGGGACAAGGCTGCAGATATGTGCACCCAGAGAGCAGTTATCAATGGCTCATTGTCAGAACAGAAAGCGCTGCTGGAAACGCAGAAAGTGCAGCCTGGGAGGACAGATTGATCAAGTTACATTTATTAGCCAAAGGAGAGCCTTGGCGGGATGTAAGTGCCTTTGAGCACAGAAAAGGCTGTTCCACAGTGCATTGCTACAATCTGTCCTCACCGTTAGGATAAGGAAAGCCTTTACACTACTGCAAAATAAAAAATATTCAAACCAGATAGGAAAAAAATTTATGAGGATCTATAACATCAGTAGACTCAAGACTGTGAAATCTCCATCCTTGGGGGTCTTTAAGCATAGGCTGGATAAAGCTTTGCCAGGAAAAACAGGTTTAAGGGACTCTGCTTAAGATAGGCAGCGCTGCTAAGGGCTGTGTCTGTGTGAATGATGCCCTGAGGCTGGATGTGCTTCTGGCCAGGCTCTGTGATCAGCATCCCTTGGGTATAGGCTGCTGGAAGCTCAGTGCAGCACACAGAGATAATCCACTCTCAAGCTGCCTAAAAAATGGGAGCTTATTTTACATCAGGCAAGACCGGGGCTCTTCTAGGAGATACAGTGGCTGCGTGATGCTACTGAAAGGGCAGACAGGAAAAAAGCAGCAGTTCAGCCAAGACTATGAGCTAGGGTCATGTGCAGATTTGAGCCTTTTCCCTGTGATTTCCCCAAGGTCATCCCAAACCAACTCTGGAACAAGAACTTGGATCTAAGCTGTGTGGATACAAGGCAGGGAGAACTGGAAAATCATATAGCAAGGCATCAAATACTGCAACTCACCCTGTAACTGATGCCACATTCCTGACCCAGCCCCTCTGCTTTCATCTTTTGGCAGGTGAGCCGATGTGGATTTCTGCAAAAGAGTGTTTTTGACATTTTCTGGGATGCATTAGGAATTTAAGTTGGATCTTTGGCTTATTGGGGCTGAGTTTAATGCCCAGCTAAATAGCAGCACTGGAGAGTGGGAAAGGAAGATGAAAAAATTCCCCAAAGAAACACTCAGAGGGCAGGTAGCACAGAATTCACAGAATCAGAGAATCATGGAATGGTTTGGGTGGGAAGGGTCCTCAAAGATCATCTCACATTCCACCCCCTGCCATGGGCAGGGACACCTTCCACTATCCCAGGCTGCTCCAAGCCCCATCCAGCCTGGCCTTGGACACTTCCAGGGATCCAGGGGCAGCCACAGTTTCTCTGGGCAACCTGTGCCAGGTCTCACCCTCTTCATGGTTAGAAGATTTTCAGATTGGTAATCTCAGAGTTTTGCAACAATATGGGACTGAAATCACTGCACTGCCTTCACACACACACACACACACACACACACACAAAACATTTAAACCCCAGACTGAGTCTTCATCTGCTCAGTCCAGTGAGTGACCAGGACCCTTGAGTATTGCACTGGCAGAGGGGAGCCCAGTGAAGAGGAACATGAGCCATGACTGCTGATCCCAGCAGTTCTCAGGGCTGGTGCTGCTTTGGGATAAACCCCCAGGGACACAGAGGAAACACTGTGGGCTCTGCTACAGCTCCCTGGAGTTGTTCAGCCCACTCAACAGAGAACTCATTACAAATAAATACATGGGGTTCATTCATCAATCTACAGGGACAGTTCACCCTAAATTAAAATTGTAATGTCAAATAGATCTAAATATAAAATAGATCCAAAAATGTAGACTCTTTGGTCTCTTCAGTGACCACTTGGTAGCAGCTGACCTCTTTGGGGAAGGTGCTTTGCAGGGATTAACAGCCAGATGGGGGTTAACAGGCCACAGCTGTACTGAGATCCCCAATTCCACCCCCAATTAATGATCTTCTGAGGACATATCCTTAAATTAGAGGAAATGACAGGTTTAAATTGGCATGTGCCACACACAGAGCAGTGGCAAGCCCAACAGTTAGTATAATTTTTAATACGGCTATAGAAAACACCTTTTTATACTAATGGAATAAATCATGTTCTCAACACCTGGAGTTTACACTGGCCAACCTGTAATAACGTATTAATGCAGAGCAGTTGCACATCCTGTTCCAGAGCAGCAATAAAATGGTGAGGGACCCCAGGGTACAGGTTTGAGCTGAGGGCACCACTCACTGGCGGCTGCAGATCACCCTCCCAACAGTGCAGCTGCACCTCTGCACCACACAGCACAACCTCAAACTTATTTTCCTTCCTAGATGTCCACAGGCTTTTCTTTGTTTTTCTTCCTCTTTTTCTTTTCCTGATTATCCAGATTTCAGTTCAGGTGAACATTATTTTTTCCAGTCTTCCTTTACGAGTGTCCTCTAATTACACCAAATATCAAGACAGTTTCAGGTCAGATGGGTGGCAGATACTGCTGATCCTTGAAAATGCAATGATGGTGGCAAATGCCCCATCCGTGAAGTGTCCAAGGTCAGCCTGGATGGGGCTTGGAGCAAACTGGGATAGAGGAAGGTGTCCCTGCCCAGGGCAGGGCGTTGGAACTGGATGATCTTTAAGGGCCTTTCCAACCCAAACCATTCCATGATTCTGTAACTCAACATACTTAGCAATGTAAGGGTACTTGTGAATAGGCTTCATGGAGAAGTAGGTGGACAAATGGATCACTTTCTCCCCTCAGAGATGCTCCTCCAAGATGTCACTGGTGTCCGGCAGACCTCAGTGAATTGGTTATGCACAGGCTCAAGTGGTACTCTGAAAGCAGCACCTTCCTTTCTCAAATGAAAACCCAAAATTCTGATTTCAGCCATGAAACTGCTGCTTCCAGGAGGAGATTGTTGTACATTTACAAATATCATCAGTCAAGAAAACTCAAATATTACCTCATGTGTGGTGCCTTTACTGTTCAGCAAAAAATCACAGATCTGGAGAGATTAAAACAGAGTCTGTTTTGATAATTATGGAGTGTTTATATGACATCACACTTTAATTTTTTTGTTTTCTGTTGTGTAGAATAGAAGAATTGTGTCCAAACCACAGTGGGAACTCTAAGCCAGGAGCTGCCTTTATCAGGACTCAGTGTCTTCCTGAGGCATTAAAATGTTTGGGGTTTCCAAATCAGAAGAAACAAACACAACACTTGATAAAGCACCTGCTGTGGTGAATTCATCTTTCTGTGCAAGAGCAAAACTGGTTTTTCAATGCTGTGGTGGTCAGTTTTTCAGCCGCAGAGCTATTGCAGCTTCGCTACCTCCCTCTTTTCATTTGAATTTTGGGACATCTTACCATTGGTATCAGTACTATTTTTAAAAGACTGGGACCACAAATTCTGTGATAACTGTGATAATGAATTGAGCCACTGAGAGATCTGGATGGGAGCCCAGGTCTCCAGAAAACCATTTCAATGCCTTCACCTTCAGTATGTGTTGGTAAGGGGGGAGGGTGAGGGAAGCATCTGCTTTCCTTAAAACATAAATGAATCAGTAAATGTTCCAAATCTGATATGATGCAAAATCAATGCAATAGCAAAGGGAGCAGCAGCTAGTTAGGAAAAGCAGCAAATCCCCTTATTTCTAAACTCAGTGATATCACCAGTGATGCCTCTGACAAGGAGGCAAACAGGAAAAGCTGAGTTGGCTGAAAGTCTGTAAGGAATAGGGAGGGAAAAGCCCATGTTTACCACATGGAAAAGGACAGACAAAGGCAGCACAGAGCTGAATGTTATTTTCAACATTCCCAAAAGAGGATGAGACAGGAGGGAGGGCAAAGACACAACAACACTTAAAAAAGACTTTAAACAAGTACTTACTAGTGTTTCTTTCTGCATGGATTTAGACTCTGGCTCTCTTTGTCTGCACAAGGCAGGGAGAGAAAAAGCCACCAGATCATGGATGTTGTTGCAGTGGAAAATTTTGGACAGGTTTTGTATTTTTTCTTATCCCTGTTGCTAACCTTTACCCAATATGAGAGGGGTCTGATCATGCTTGTGTCCCAAAGACATGTATTTAGGTTTACTGTCCCCACAACCTGACAGTTTTCCTCCTCTGTAAACACATTAGAATTGCTCTCCTCATGGTTATACAGTTACTGAATTTGGATGAAACAATTGATCAGGAACTGACCAAAGAGGGAGATTATTGGTTATCTAGGACACAGTACTGCAATCAAGATCAATACAAAGTCACTGAAATATGATAATAACTCTCTTGACAGGTTGAAGAAATTTGGGTTGTTCAGTCTGGAGAGGAGAAGACTCCTGGGGGAACTCTGAAGCCCTTCCAGTATCTAGAGGGGCTCCAAGAGAGCTGGAGAGGGACTTTTTACAAGTGCATGGAGTAATGGGACAATGGGGAACACCTTTAAACTGAAAGAGGGTAGAGTTAGATCATGTATTAGGAAGCAATTTTTCTCTGTGAGGGTGGAGATGCCCTAGCACAGGGTGCCCAGAGAAGCTGTGGATGCCCCTGGATCTCTGGAAGTGTCCAAGGCCAGGCTGGACAGGGCTTGGAGCAACCTGGGACAGTGGAAGGTGTCCCACCCATGGCACGGGGTGGAACGAGATGATCTTTGAGGTCCCTTCCCACCCAAACCAGTCTGTGATTCTGTGATGGTTAATGGAACATAAGTAGCAGGGTCCTGCATGGTATCCATGAAAATTAGCCAGTATTAAAAAAAATAAAAACATTCAGCCTAGAGCTTCTGAGCCGAACCTGTGCCTCTTTTAATTTGACTTGACCAGAGATTTCCCACACTGCTTAATCTGCTGGTTATCAAATCAAACCTGGGGCTGCAAGATGGACTTGGCTGCAGCTGGTGCTGCAGAACTGATGTTCCCCATGCACAGTGAGGAGTCAGCTGCCTTCCCCAAATAGAGCATCAAAAAGTGAAACCTCAGACTGGGCTTCATGGGTCTCACTTGGCAAGGAATCCTTTCTACCACAAGAACAACAATTTACTGAGCTGGGTGAGCAGAAAACCTCCACTCCAAGTTGTGGACTGGAATAAACCATCCCACCAACCTCCAAAAACTCCCAAGCTCTGCACCTGCAGGCTGCCAGCTGCTGATCTGGAAAATGCTCTGCGGGGCTCACTGCTTTTCCCACCTGAGCCTCAAGAGCTGCCATTTAATTCAGTGAAAACAAGGTTTGACCCATGAGTAATTTTTTTAAGGAAAAAAATTATACCTTCTTTTCTGATGCAAGTTTGTATCACTATAAGATTCAAAACATATGAGATGATTTAAACTTTAAATATATATATTTTTATATATATATATATATATATAACATGCAAATTGAGAGACTATCTCTGACCTTCCCAGCAAAGTTGAATAGTAATGGTTTTAGTATCCATAAATTTTTGGGTGTCACTTGCTAGTAAAATGTTGGACAGGAAAAACAGGGGGAAACAGCCTATCCATATGAAAACAATAATCATGTAATATTTATTGTCTGGGATTGAAATGTTTCAAATATTCAAAGCAATAAAACGTCAGGAAAAGCTAGACTTCCTGATGTAAAAAGGCCATAAATTTCTTCCCTCATAAGACACAAAGAGAAGGGGAAAATCAATGTAACATTTAAAGCTAAAGAAAGAAAGAAAAAGAAAGAATGAGAGAAAGAAAAAGAAAAGAAACCACACCACACTTAAATCTAAGTTAAAGCAGCGGAGAGCCCCCAGAGGGCACAATCCACTTACCTTTGGGAGGCTGCAGGAAGGAAATGGCAGCCAAGAGCACAACTCATGTACTGAAAAATATAAGGACATTTCACAACAATTTAAGGGAGCAGAGAGGTATCTGCAGTGTCTGGCTCTGACAACTCTGTCCCAGAACTTTGAGATCTCTGCCTCTCAAACCACATTCTGTTGGACTTTAAAACACCCCAACAAACCATTATCAAAGGAAAAAAACTCAACAATTTGCAGATTCAAAAATGCCTTTTTCATACAGGTCAAAGTTGTTTTTTCTAAAACTTCAGGATGTTTCACAATTTCTTAAAGATTCACAGCATGACGTTAAACTTTGTGCAAGAGAAAAAAGACAGACAGCAAAGAAACCAAAAGTTACAACCAAATTACTTCCACAAGATAAATTTTTTATCTTCACAAGGATAAACCACTTTCATTGCAAAGAGAGGGAGGTATCATTATCAAAACAAGGTTATGTTTGCTTTTGAATTTAAAAAGAAGAGATGGTTTTTGGAATTCAGTCTTCATGAAAAATTATGACTACATATATATTCATATTTATTTAATATATATGCATATAAATTAGTACATTTTCTATGCTTCTCCTACTCACCTATGAATAAGGTTTTAATAACAGGCTCTTTAAGTGCTGCATTAATTTTGCCCTTCCTTCAAGACCACCAAAGAAATCAACTAAGATGCAAAATCCCTTCAGAGCATGCACCACAACTACATACCAAAGTGCAAATTAAACAAGCCTCAACAAAATAAAAACGAATCCAGCATCATCTAAAAGCCCAACTTCAACACTGTAAAAAAAGCACCTATAAAAACCAGCCGTGGTAAAAACTGGGAAGGTTTGGACATTGGCCAAAAATTCTAAAGTTTGGCTGCTTATACCAAATTTTATCTTGGGAAGACTGTAACCTGCAAGGGTGGCCAATGGAGCAAGGTGGACAAGCTTAGATGGCTACACTTATTTATTTGGGTACTGTGAATAAATGCAACTAACTTAGACTCTGCCCCAAAACACACGTGCCCTTAAAGTGGGAGAGGTTTTTAACCCACTGGTCAAAAAACATCAGTTGCAGAAGGACAGAGAGCTGTTTACCACTGCACTGGCTCTGAGAGTTGACCGCAGATGGGAATTAAGTATTCTTAACTATTTCACTGCCAAAGGTCTGATCACCAACGTGTGGAAATAATCATGATGTAATTGTCAAACAGGAAAAAAAAAGTATTTTCCCAAGCGACCTGCTGCTGAGCCCGCTCAGACCAAGGTTATTTTATTCTGCCTTACCTTGGAAAATTCAGTGTTGTGGTTCTTGATCTTCCAATGGAAGAATCTCTCATGTTTTTCCTCTTGGGCTTGTGCTTGACTTGCACAGTGAGGAGACAAGTGGGATGCTCATGAGTTGGGAGACCTCAAGGTTGACCTCAACTGTTTTTTGTACAAGTTCAAGCCCCACAAGAGCCACAAATCAGTTTTGCCACCATTCCAGAGAAGATGAATAAAAGCAGCACCTTCCACAGAGAAACTGACTGTCAAAGACCCTTTCCCAGGTGCTCAAAACACTCCTTAATAATTATTGTCATTTACTTGTGTTCTGTCTACACCAAAATCTGCAGTGAAAATGTAGGACTAAGTCAATATCATCCCAAAACAGAAGACTATAAATTCTTTTAATATTAAAGTAAGGGCAAGCTGACATGGAGAGCATTAGAGGGATTATGTCTAGTTTGCGAAAATCATTCAGGTGAAGCTTCAACGAAATTTGCACGAGCAGCATATTTAGGCACTGCTGATGAGCAGATACACAATAATCTGAGCAAGGGAGCTCAGGGGAAAGCTCAGCTGGAGCTTTTCTGCTCTAAACACCCTCCTTCTCCTTCTGCAGTGATGTTTCAGATTTGTTTTCACCTCGGCTTGACACACAGTTGCTGCCATTTCATTTGCAGATCTGAAGAAATCATGTCAGTACAAGAAAGGCAATAGTTTCTTTGGAGTTTATTTTTTGTTTTGCAGATTAATTAAATACTTATGGTAATGAGAGCTAAACAGAACTGGTTTGAGCCAGTTATTGACTGCTGACTATCTGAAACCCAGTACAGCTTCTGATATCTTACACCTTCTCTTCTTCCAGGTCTACTTACAGGATGAGGATCAGTGGCATTTTACTGGGTTCAGACCCAGTTCATCTACTAAAAATTAACATTTTACTTTATCTTTGTCAACACTCATCACAGCTGCTGCTCCATGTTAAAAAAGGACATTTATGTTTCTTAATTGTGTTTCTCCTCTCAGTTCTTTGTGCTCTGATGCACTCTACAAAGGCAGGCTGGGAGGAGATGAAGGTGAGAATGCTCTGGCACTGCCAAAGCAGGATTTTCATAATGAGAAAGTCCCTCATGGTGATTTAAGAAGTCCAGCATAGCTTGGAGGGAGGAAGGTGTTCATGCTTTGGTGAAAATCTAGCATTTGTGTTTTACCAAGTGGCCATGGTACTTCAGCCAGAAGCTTTCAAAGCCTTGAGCCCTGGATTGGAACCAGACTGAGTGACTGCATTCTTCCATGTCCAGTTCCTCTCCTGGATCCTGCCTTTGTCCCATTCTCTCCTAACCTGCAGGGCTGGGCTGTGTGCTCTGACCTACCTCCTGCTTTCATTGCAAAGGGAAGATATTTCAGAACTGAGAGCATCATTATGGATTTGAGAAACCCAGGTTTCTGAGCTGTCCCAGGTTTCCCAACATGCAGCCTATCACTTGGTCTTTCCTCAGAAGAAATGGAGATAACAACAAATTATTTTAAAGTTGTGCTGTAGGCATAAACACATGGAAACCTGTGAGGCACCCAGGTATTGCAGTAATCAAAGTCATACAAGGACCAGAGATCGACAGATTACCAAATCAGAAAGAAAAATCTTCACCAAATCAGTAAGAAAAATCTTCAAAGCATCTCGATGAAGACATTCCAAATACACAGACATTGACACAAGATTCTTGTGCCAATATTTCTGTCTGATGGGAATTAAGATGAATTATCAATCACAAATATTGAAGAGAGCTATAAAATGTAAAATGAAACTGTATTATTATAATTTTAGGGTTTTTTTCCTTATTTATCTTTCCATCTCTCACTACTAATCTATCTTGTTTAAGAAAAATAGTATTTAAGTACAGTGGAGTTTGATTACTGAGGATAGCTATTAATGTAGTGTCTCAGAGCACTTTCTAGATAGTTAAAAAGCTTTTAACAGTAAAATATGAAGGTTTCCTTCAAATTTGCAGCCATCTACTGTCTCAAACTTTGTTTCATTTGCCAAGATTTCAGTGATTTATAGAAGCCAAAGTATCTGATTTTGTCTCCCCACAAGAGATGAGAGCTATTTTTCTTATTATTTTGTAAAGGCAACATCATTATCTTAGGCAAAAGAAAGAAAAAAAGTTGAGCTACATTAAAGATACAGCTTTCAAAATAATTTTTAAGGCATCTGGCCTTATTTAAACCATCAAATTTACATTCAATTCCTTCAGGGATGGCTTCGCTGCTTTGTGCTGGCTCCGTGCCCTCTGAATAAACCTGGATTTAATGCATGCCACCACTGCATTTCCCTGGCTGCACTGCTGCCCGGGGTAGATATATAGCAGAGGTATAAAAAGTAGAGGTAAAAAAAGCCCAGCTTTGGACAAGATGATTCATTAGGCAAAAACACCCCCAACCCTGTAACTGTTTAAGTTTCAGCTAGAGGCTGGACTTGTGACTAATGTCACTATCTATTTATTCTGAATTTATGATTGGAAGTGTTTATGTACTATGAAACATTCTCTATGAGCTGGACGGGAAACTATAAACCATTTTATGAGATCTGCACATGGGTGACGGCAGAACCTTAATGCAACACAAAGGTTCATCCACACCCAAGAAATGCCAAAACACATTTTTTGTATTTCCCCCCTCAGTGGACCCTTAAATAAGAGAAGTGTGCCCTGAAAATCCAGTGGGGCACATTTTGGAGGGTCCTCAGTGTCTCTGGAGAACTATCTGGAGTATTGTCAGCTTCTCCCAATTTCCAGGCAACGACAAAAGTATTTTAAAGCGTTTGTTTTTCTTAGAGGAAAGACTGACAGATGATGGGCCAGGAAATGAGATGAAGCCAAATTAGAAATCTGGGTTGTGGCTTCCTCACCTCTGATGAGTTTTAAACTGAATTATTATTCCTGTTGTGTGGATGGCTGAATAAAAACTGAAACACCAGGTAATATAACCATAGAGGAAGGCAGGCACTGAGCTGAGAACAAAACTCACACTCCCTTAAACGTTATACAGCCTTATTCCTACTGAAACTGAGGTTTCCCTTCCTCAGATAACTAACGTGAAATAATCAACATAACCTGATTCAGTACCTATAAATCCTGGCTAAGAATAGAAATTATTTGCAAGCTGAAATTACAGAAGTGTAAAGCTATTCATATGCAGGCATTAACTGAATCCCAAGCTGAATCTTATATATATAATAAAAATGTGTAGCACCAGCCTAAACATACATCTCTGTTCCTGCAGCCATGGGAGGTGGTGCTAAGACACACTCCAAGTGCAGCACAAGTATTACTGGTTGCATTTTCATTTTAAACAGAGTTGAAGAAAACTCTGAAGATGAGAAAAAAAGTGATTACTCCCCAAAATAAGAATAAACTGGGTTAGTCCAAGATAGGGAGACATAACCTACCTTGTTTGACTCTAAATTCAGCTCCCTGACTTGTGCAGAGAAGTGAAAGGTTATTATATGGGTTTACTGGGCAAACCCAGATTTTATAAATAATTGCCTGTCAGGCTGTTCAAGATAGACAAACACACAGCAGACCAACAAAAACATGATCTGTCATATTTCTGAGAGAAATGTATGTTGAGTCTTCATTCTCTGGGACTTCAAGGAGACCAGTAAAAAATAAATGCCAGTATTTTTCCTGCTTATGCATATTTTAAAATGTAAAATCTGGGAGAGAAACAGCAACAGAAAGAATTTTGATTCCAGTACCCAGTGCCTGAAATGGTTTCTTCTGTCTGTATCCCTGCAGATCGAAACCAAATACAATAAATGCTGGTGTCCTTTTAAAAAAGTCTGGATGTTTACAGCAAGCATATAATTTTCCACGATTAAGGATGCCAACAAAAATAAAGAGTGATGATAAAAAGAAAATTTTAATAATATATTTCAAGAAGCACAGATGGAACATCAGAAAACTTCCCCCTTCCCTCGTTTAATACATTGTACACGTTACTTTTAGTCCTTTGTACACAGAAAATTTGCAGAAAACAAAAGCTTAAGCAGATAAAAGAGCAATTTATGAAGGGCAGCAATACTGGACGTACAATGTTAACTTTTACAATATTTTGATAGCAGACACTTCCATTTATTTAAAAAATATACATATATTTAAGGTTTTTGCAAGCAGGTCCAGGAGATCAGGACAACAAAACCACCTAGAAACGACCACAGGAGCACAGGACAGGAGTGAAAATTAAGACCTCACATACTAAGCACAAAGGAGGAGGATGGCTGCACTATATAAAACTGATACTTTGCTGTTCTCCTCTTGATCCCTTGAGTGTTCTGTACTAACTTGAGGCTTAAGTTGGATTCCAAGCCTGAGCTCAAGGCAGCTGAAGAAGACCCCTGACCTGTGGGTACCACAGGGACACCAGCAGGACGTGCCAGCAGATCCTGGGGATGGGCTGAAGCAGGAGCACTTTTCCCTGCTCAAGCATCATCGTGGTTAGCTCTATATTTGTACAGTTTTTATGGGAAGAAATGAATGTGTTTGTGAGGCCAGCAAAGGCTGGAGGAGCAAAGGGATGGGAACAAGCATAGAAGCAGGGACTGAGATTAAAAAAAAAATCTTGAAAACAAACAACGTTAGCTAAACTATAAAAAAAAAAAGGCAAAAAGAGCTGGTTTCTTCTTTAACCAAATCCAACAGTAGTGCTGCCCTTGTCAACAACAGGGACAACATCTGCTTCCTGCAGCAAATGCTGAGAAGTACACGTTAAGCCCTTGCCTAGAACCACTGAGACAGACACAGTTATTGAAACACTTTAGAATGTATTTTTCCAAATAAGGGTCCGATCCAGTGCCAAGTCACTGCAAATGCTGTCTTTGATTCTGGACATTGATGGCTCAAATCTTAGGAGATGCCAATACTGAAAATTTGGAGGTGAGCACTTAGTCCATCTTTGGGTCTGCAAAAAGCCAAGACGCTAACTGGTAAATTTTAGTTTAGCTGAACTTTTCCTGAATATCTTTGTGTCCAAATTAAGTATGGCTGTCATCAAAATCCTCTCACTGGATTAAACTGGGTTATACTCTGAGAACACTTTTATTAATTGAGAGAAACAACTTGAAATTAGTAGAAAATAGAGGGAAATAATTTTTGCTTCTGTAAAAATTGCAAAGAAAACTACATAACTTTTATAGAACCTAATAAACCAACACAACCCAGTCTATCTCTGGCCTCTTCCTGCCCCATCCTGCTTTGCAAAAAAACATCTTTTGGTGAACATACAGACTTCCAGACACTTAAATAAAAATGACATGGCAGTCAGAAAGTCCCCTGCAAACTCCAGCATTGTCTGAGCTGCATTCTTGTCCACCTACACCCTATCCCAAACATCCTGCCATTAATTAGCTAAATGTTCCAGCTAGTAAACAAGAATAACGATTGAGGGGGCTGGAAAAAGAGACAGAGACAGCCAGCAGATAGTCACAACAAACCAGCCCACTCACTGGTACATGGAGACACTGGAGCTTGTATTTTTTTTCCTTCCATGGAGGGGAAAAGAAAATCACCTTAATATAACACTGTCTTTCCTGTTGCTGCAGCCACATTCACATCAGCAGGCGAGAAAAGTCATCCCGTTCCTGCGGTAGGCACTCTGTCAGGGAAAGAGAAAATCTGCAGTGAATTATCACATCAGCTTAAACAAGGGAAGGAGGCACAGAGAAAGGCAAGGCTTTCTTCCTGTTTTGTAGGCTATTCTGGCTGCAATCTAATAGTGTGCTTAATCTGAACATTTCTGGTGGGGAAGCTGTAAGCAACCACTCTCTCTATTAAAAAATCAGTGTGGTTAACAAGTGGTTAGTGACTCTATTTCAGGAGAGCCAGAGATAGGCAAAAATGTAACATCCTACTTTGTTAATTGCCTGCAAAATAGATGAGGCCAAAAATGCACCATTATGCTGAATCTGTTTGTCTTTTATAGGCACCTATTCTCTATTCCCCATGTTCAAGAATCAATTCTAAACTGCCTGAATACTCTATAAATTATTGAATAATTGCAGTTTTACAAACTTAATTTATAGTCTGAGTCTAAAGTTATATAAACAGACACTGGTATAAGCCCCACCAATCCAAACCCACATTAATCTTAAAGACTTTCTGGTCAGTAGGAAATAATTTGGTATCCCATATATTGCAACCTGGGATGAAGTGTTTCCAATGGTAAAGAGGCACAGGAGTTAAGCAGCACTTGAGAAAATAATTTTAAAAGATCCTGTGACACTGTCTCCCTAAAATACCTTTCATGAATTTTTAACAGCTCTTTCTGAATCAATATAGGAAACTATACCTTTTAATGCTCCTGGAAACCCTATATTGTAAGGAGATATTCTCAGTTTAAAAAAAACTTTTTTTTTTTTTTTAATGTTAATATCTTTAAAAAAGCAAAGTAGTTTAAATAGTTTTGCTTTATTTGGTTCACCTTCAACAACCATCCTGTTTTAAAAATGAAAATGTAGCCTTCTACTTCATTACAGCTAGTGCTTCCTCAGATTTATTTTGTGCCTCTTCAGTCCAAGCACTTAGGAAGTGCCATATATAACCACCATTTTTAGAGACTCTACCAATTTCCTAATTAATTTCAGACAGATCAATTTCTCCTCTCTTAAACTAGAATTAGAGTAACATTAGGAATAAAGGATAACCTCAAACAACTTTGGATATAAATAGCATTTATACTGAACTGCAAAGATAATTTCAAAACCAGCAAGGATGTATTCAGACAGACATTTTAAAGACAGTGAATATGCAAAAGGAAATATGTACAAGATGTTCATTACAGCATCCTTTACATTAACAGCACACTTCAGTCTAGAGATCTAGCAGCATATGGCATTGAAAGAGCAGAGCATCAGCTCTGGGATATACAGCCAAGACATGACAGTATCACCACAAACAAAACACAGAATAAATCCAAAGACTCTATACCCAAACATGAAATGCCCAAAACAGACTAGCCAATAATTTTGAAAGCGTCCAATATATTCCCACAACCACAAGCAAAAAGTCCAAGGCAGTTTGGATGCTCAGCTTGCCCAAACCATTATGGCTGGCATTTGGAAGTCCATGCAAAAGAAATGTTTTTAGCTGCTTGACCCTGAGAGTTTTACAGGGCTTTATAAGCCAAGTGACAACCTTTAACACATAAACAAAATATTCAGGACTACTGTGCAGTTTGATCGAAGACAAATGATTCCAAGTACAAAGCTGGATCTACATGAAAGATGAAAGGTTGAATTTTGGAAAAGGAATTTGGTTGTGAAGCAAAGTTGGGCTTGGCTGGGCTCACCTGGGAAATAATGAAGTTTAACATTTTCCAACATGGGCAGTGTTGTAGTCAGTTGTATCCCTGCAAAGGTTATTTCAGAGCCAGTTTCAGGGCAGGCAGGATAACACCTTTGGAGAGTTGGGCACACCCACTGGTCTATATTTAGTGATATATTATAACAAGTGTGGCTGTAGTTAGGGTTGAAAACTATTTCCTACTTCACTCCCCCTTTCACATACTTTAAACTTTCTGAAACATTTGCCCTTGGGCTGAAATTTCCTCTGCTTTAATCTCTGCCTGAAGTTCACTTTCTTTGGAAAGGACCAACAAAATTCCTGAAGCCATTTTGAAGTTCAGCAATAATGAAAACAACACATTTTTCCTTCCCAAGCCAGACAAAGTGATTCTGATATATGTACATTTTGTTATGGAATTTAGCCATAAATTGAACCATTTTACCCAGAAACCATCCATACCTTCAACCTCAGCATACAGGTAACTGTTTTGAAAATCAGTATTTCAGAGGGGGGAGTTTGATTCATCCCATTCCATAACAAGATAACACTTCGTTCTCATTTTGATACATTGCTAGATAATAAAGGTTAACCTCCAAAACGCTTTTATGCAGGGCAAAAGTATTCTACAGACATCCCATCTTTCTGAGTTATACCAGATATCTTTAAGATCTATACAGCTGAATTTGTGATACTGAAAGACAGATCTTTACATGCCAAGAACTGTCAAGAGAAACAGCAAGATGTTTTTCATAAAACTCACATGTGTATGTGCCCTTGCAAGAGTTTAGTTGTATGTGGCAGACATTTAATGTGGTTTGAGATAATTTAGAGGGTTTGGATGACACTTCTGGGTGCTTTATGCCACTTTGGCAGCATCCACATTTTTATTTTTTTAAAAAATATGATTATTTGGCTCAGAATTACAGATAGAGGATGATGCGGGCTCTTGATGTGGGATTAAAATAGCTGTATCCATTTTGCTGCATATGTCTTGCTGTCAAGAGATAACATAAGCCCATGGTTCCTCCTGGAGCCCGTTTTGGAAAAGTGTCTACTGCATCCAAATTTTCTGTGTGTTCTCTCTTAAAATTTACTACCAGGCTGTGCTTTGACTTTCCTGCTGTGGGCTGAGTCTCTGCTATGGTTGAAGTTCTGTCAGCCTCCTGCTGTACCCAGTATGTGCAGGGGTGGTCAAGGGACCACCTTTCAGACAGGGGGAATCACCCAACTTGGCACAAACTGCACAATTGGCCTTCCCAGAACGGCTTCCATGCCCTGAAAAGTTGATCTAAACTTACTTTGCTGGTCTAGCTCTTAGAGAAACTCTTACTGCTCCTTGATAGCAAATGACAAGATTTTTCCTCCTTTTCTCTGACTTCCTTGAAGGTGGAAAGGCAAATTGCAGCCAACCACAGCCAGAGGCTGCATAGGCTGGGACAATGTAAAATCGGAAACATGACCCTCATCTTGTCCAGGCCATTCTTACCACCTGCTCCCATTTAGGGGAGAGCTGTGATGATTTTGCTTCTTAGTCCTTGCTTCCCAGTCCTACCCTGACCCACTGGGTCCATCCCTGCCCATGGCAGGGGGGCAGGAGCCAGGTCTTTACCACCTCTTCTAACTCCAACCATTCTATCATTCTATGCCCTATGAAGGCACCTTGTGAAGAGCCTTCTCAGACATCCGCTATATAGGAATGCTCCCTTGGAAATGTTCCTCCTGCAAGTTGTCAAGGCATATTGGATTCTGACACAAGATCCTCTCCGGCAATACTGTCATTAATTAATCAATGAAGGCAGGCTTTTTTTCCAACAATCTGAAAGGAGGCACAATGAAGCACGAAAGATGGGCAGGGCTCTCTGCTGTCAGACACCTAAAAGCAACATCATGCTTTGTCCTTAGCTTGGTGAAATAAGGAAAAGTTTTAAAATCCAGCACAGCACAAAGGAACTTGGCCAAGCAACTCCTCGAATTTCATGAAAAATCATCCATTTTCTACTCCTTTTTTTGGTCCCATTTCTCTCTAGTAGCGGTAGCCCAAGGCAGTGTCATTATGAAGGACCAAAAAGAACCACTCCAAGAAAATGGTAGCAGAAGTCCTGTCCTCACAGTAGGTCCTATGAAATGGGACAGCTTACTGAAGAGTTCATAGGACAAATTTAGAGACCGATAATTGTGCTTATTAGCAATTTAGGGCTAGGAAAATGGCTTCAAACTGAAAGACAGTAGGTTTAGATTGGCTATTAGGAAGAAATTGCTCCCTGTGAGGGTGGTGAGGCCCTGGCACAGGTTGCCCAGAGAAGCTGTGGCTGTCCCATCCCTGAAAGTGTCCAAGGTCAGGCTGAACAGGGCTTGGAGCAGCCTGGGAAGGTGTCCCTGTCCATGGCTGGGGGTTGGAACAAGATGATCTTTGAGGTCCCTTCCCACTCAACCATACTGTGATTCTGTGATTTACAGAAATAAGTCCCAGCCAAACATGAAGATGTGTGAGTACTCCTCAATGAGGGAACAATGTAGATTAGAATACCAAGAGTTCTGAACAGGAACCTCAGCTAGAAATGGTTTCTACTTAACAATTTACACTACTGCATAGTTTCACAGCTGTAGCTTGATGAGAAAGAATAATTTTGGCAGGAGAAAGAGACAGCTGTGATTTTTGAATGGGCTGATGCTTAATTTGTATTTGGGATAAAATCTGGAAAGTCTGGGGTAAAATATCTCCAACGGGTACCCGAGACACCAAAGTTTATGGGGCCAAATCCTCCACTGGTTTAAGTCTGCAGTTCTGCTTGCAATAAAGTTAAGCACAATGTCACACTGTAGGCCTGTTGTATCACTTAGAGATGTTAAATCCTGAATTATAGGCCCTGTATAAGTGAGTTACAGAACAGCATTTATAAAACTTGAAGTCTCCCTTTCTTGGTGTCCTCTTGTATGTGTGTGGGCAAGTGGTTTAATTACAGTGCATAAAGTGGAATGGCAGACAGAGACATCCAAATCAAAGAGCAAGCCTTGGCTGAACTTCATTAGCAAACATAAATGCAAATAGGCACATCTTGTTTGTGACATGCCACGGTCCTTTCCGCCTCAAGTAATTTTACTCTATTCTCTGACATTTGCATAAATGTAAATTGAACCATATGACTTGTGCAGGTTTATGATAGAGGAATCATATGCAAAACTTCTTTCCATTAAATAATTCTCTTCATGCAGCCTTACAATGTTACTGTGAAAATCAGGGAGGGTTGGATCTCAGACAGTGAGAGCCTTTATTTAAGAACAGTGGAGGGAGCCCTGCCCTTTAAATCAGAGGCATTCTTGGATCAGACACTGGCTGGCAGGATGGAAAAAAGGATGTAGCATTAACTTTCATTCCATTCCAAATAACCTGGAACCCATAAACCACCAAGATTCTCTAATTTTGAATCTGCTCCTTTTCTCCTTGTCTCTTCTTTCCATTTTATTTGGGGAATGTTAACTTTGAAATTTCATTAGCCTGCCATAATATCAAACAGGTCACCCCGGACAGATTCATAACTCTTTGTACATAAAAACATCTAGATTAAAACCCCTGTGATTAAAAGTTTACTCCTCTAATTTTTCCCAGCCTGAACAGACCAACCACATGCAAAGAAGTGTCAGCTTATTTAGAGATTAAAATAATAATTAGTTTAAGAAGCAAAGTATAAGCATTGTTTGAAAAAGAAAATCCATGTGTTGTTTAGAATTAGTTGCTTCTGTTTAAGTTTAAATAAATTTGTGTGGATATAAACTCTCTTTATTAAAAGTGCATCCATGTTACAAAAGAAATATAATGGACAATTCTCCCTCCAATTTAAAACAATGGCACTGAAGGCTCTAATTCCACAAACCCATCTTTTAATCAGTAGCCAAAGCACAGATGTCTGATATTACTCAAAGGATGAGGGAGTGCTTTATGTATGTAATGTCTTGTACATGGTCAATAATGAGTAACACACCCCAAATATGTATCTATGGACACCCAGGTTTAGCACGTTACAGGCTTGTCTGATGCTCTGGCTGACCTGCCCTGCTGTATCCATGAAATCTCATGGATTTCATTCATGATGAGGCCAGACCAGCATACTGAGAGCTACAGCATCCATATATCCATGCTGTAACAGTCCCTCTGGAAGCACAACCATGCTGGTGATTAGATCCCAGGAAACCTCAGCTAGGTGCAGGAAACAACAACAGCTGCATTCCTCAGGTCTGTCCCCTGCATCCTCAGCCTGGTGAGACAGCAGGGACAGCAGCAGTGTCCATGCCAAGTGTAACTGCCTCAGGAGGGGGCTGCAAACATCACCTGCTGCCAGAAGCACAACTCCGATAAACCACCCATCAACTTCCCAGCAAAGTCAGCTCTGGGCTTTGGTTGACCTTTTATCTGCCAGTGGTGTAAACTTTTTAAATAATCGTGTAAAACTGGGCTGCTGTGTACAGGAATAGGACACATTCAGGTTTTATCATCCAAGTCTGTTCAAGGACATAATCTAGATCTCAACTATCCAACTTTTGTATTGTTGTCCTTTGCTTCTGGGATAAATGACATTCCCAAGGCTGATGGAAATGTAGGATCACTGGAAAACAAGGACCAAATTAATTTCTCAGACACCCCGTGCAGTACCATCACTGGATGGAGAAGAAAATGTAGGGCTTGTACTGCTGTCCTCCAGTGTATTTGGCCAAATTTGCAATGCTGTAGTCAACCAGCAAATGCTGTTCTCAGGGCTGGGCTGTATTGTAAGAAAGAAAAACAAGGCAAAAGGATCATGGCTTCTGTTGCAGCAAGAACTGGGGTGTGGGAGTGGGGTACCAGTGTCTGCCAAGAGAAAAAAAAAGAACAAAATTGGTGGGGAGAGAGGGATCATTTTAAGTCTCTCAGAGGGTACTGTAAACAGTGGAGAAAGAAGGAAAAAACGGAACTATAAAACAATACTTGGCAGCCAACTTTGCAAAACAAACATATTTTCACAAAGTCCTTCCCATCACTGCCACCAGCTTTAATGGGCTTTATTTGTCTGAGAGCAAGAAACCCTCTTTAATTGTCAGAGGAAAGGCAACGCTGCTTTGCACACTGATAGAAATTCCTGCTCTGAGCCTGACTTCAACCACATGCTGCTCTCCATTCACAGTCAGGGAGAGGAATCCCTTCCCCCAGGCTGCAAAACCTGTAGCAGGGCTCCATCACCACTCTTCCCTGGACAGCATCTGCTGCTTCTCCTGTGGAGCAAGTTGAAATCCAGCAAGTTCCTCCTGCCGGGGGTCTAATGGCCCATAACTGTCTGCCCAGGACACGCTGCTGGCAAAGCACACAGCAGGTCCCCACGAGGCACCAGACCTTGATGGATATGACCTGTTGGAATCCAGCATAATTGGAAAATCTTAATCCCCTCACCCCACTGAAAATGCAGTCGTTCCTGAATGTCCCTGATCTCCTCATGAGCAGTGAAATTAGCTCACCCCTAATTTTACTGCCTCACGTCAAACTGGTGAAAACACCTGGAGTTGCTCAAGGGTCAAACTCTCCTCTCCTGATGTGCCTCAACTCGCTGCTTTAACTGTATGGCAGCAATAATGCACACAGGCAACTTTATTATGTCTGAGAACTAAATTAAAACTGGAAGTCTTGAGACTTTAGGTATGGCTGGACTCTGAAACCTCTGGTTTATGACTCAGGGCACTGCACAGTCATAGCATTCCCATGTGAAAATATACCGCTAACAATAAAAACTCCTTCAGCTTGAAAGCAATCCAGCATCAAACAACCTGGATGGCTCCCTGTCTCCTGGGATGACTTTATTTGACCTTTTAAGGTTTTCTTCTACTGCTGTAGAAGCTCAGGGTTTTTTTCTGTAGGAAGTGACTGAAGAGGTTAAATTCCCCCTCTGTGTCACCACTGCTCATGACCTCAGCATAGGAGCTAAAGAGCAAATTTATTTGGAAACAATATGGTGTGGTACAGTCGTCTGAGTACAGGGGCAGGAGCCAGGGCTGGGCTCTGCTCCCAGCTCTGACACTTACTTGCTGTGTGGCCTCAGACAAACCACTTAGTGCCTCTGTGCTTCAATTTCCCCTGCCTTTGAAACAGAAATACTATCACTCACTGAAAACCTTTTTTTGAGGATTGCTTGATTACAGAGCTAATACACAACATTTTGAATACACTGTGCCATAATTATTATTTTCATTGCATTGTATTGTCCATTGTAATGGCTAAAACACGAGATGTAAAGAAAAGGATGCTGAAATTGGCAGTTATTGCATAGGGGAAGCAGGTATTAATTTGAAATTAAATTATTTGGGCAAACCCACAGAGTCCACCTACGTTTTCCCCTTAAAACTGTTGAAACTGTAATGAAAAGCAGCATCTAATGACATTTTGCAACACACTTCTCCCCCATCTCCTGAAAGCATTCTGCAAACGCTCTCTGCAGAGCGCACAGCACCTCTGCTCTGCCTTTGATCCAACAGAGCATTTTGGTGGGGAAATGAGAGCCCAACCAACAGCTTGGTCTGTGAAGAGAGAAATTTTCTCAGGCTCCGAGGCCCTTTGCTGGTGGCAACTCTGGGGTGTGGCCACTTCTCGCCCTGCTCAGCCCTGACTGATGTGCTCTGTTTGCAGCAGGGTGCCGGCGCACCGGAGCCATGGGAGGTGAGAGGAATTAAGGTAATGCATCAGTGGTTGCCAGTGAAGGAGATGGGAAGAGGAGGGGGGGGGAAAAAAAAAAAAGAGAAAAAAAAAGGCAAAAGAAATATACTATTTCAATCAAAGTCTGAAATTTGTAGAAGTGGTTTTGGTCTCAATATAGAAAAAATATTTATCCAAGAAACTCCTACTCGGGTGCGAACATCCTACTTCTAGTGGGATTTTGTTTGGCAAAGTGCTGTGAAAGAGTGGAAGCTAATACAGAACATGTCTATAAACAAATATATTTATTTAGTACAGATTGACACATTCACTAGAGTATTTCAGTGATTACACGTGTAAAACTATTTCCTATAGTGGTTTCCTTTTGTGATTCTGCTAATTTATTCAATCCACCCCATTTTCATGCATTGAATGTTATGAGCCACCCAGAGTGAAACACGTTTGGAGACTACATGCCTGTTTTTTCATTTCATCATCTACACATAATTATTTGGTGATATTAGGAATTTGAGCTCAAATGGAAGTCAACCAACATTTTAATAGCTTAAAAATCACACAAAATGAAGTCTGCCCTGAGGTTAATGAATAAGAGCCAAATCTTGAGGCTCTTGCTCAGTTTTTACTCACTCCTTATTCAGGCAAAAGTTGAATCAATTGGAGTTGGACTGATTAAAACCAGAAGAACATATATTTGGACCTTTCTCTCAGGTAAAGCTGAATAAATTACCTAGGATTAGGCTGCAGAATGGCATCTAATCGATCTTTCACATGTATTTCTGCAACACACTGGAGAAAAAATCCAACTGCTGAGGCGGTTTAACCAGTTAAACCAATATTGTAGCAGCAGAATAAATTATTATACACTACCAGGTTTTATGACATTTATATTAGAAATAGCCCTGAATCAAAATAGGTTTCCTGGTCCCTCCTGGACTTCTGAAAATCAGGATCAAATCCAAACTTAAAAAATTGTTCACTAAGTATGAAAGCCAAAAGCCCCTCTCCTTCAAAACAAAGCTCCATCCCTATACTGAACTTTAATCCAGGCATGTATCGATACAGGTATTTGGTTTTTGATGATGGCAATATTTCCAATATTATATTTATAATTTAGGAAATTAAAGGTTATTCTGTAATTACATGCAGGATGTCCTATCCTTAGGCAAAGAATGCAACGTGCCTGTAAGAAATACAAAGCAGAGCAGTTAATTCCTTTGAACAGTTAACACTTCACTAGTAATTGGTGATAATCACAGAAGGATGCCTCTCCCTTAAGTCACAACCCATTTAAGTATTGGGCCAGTCTTGGCAAAGTAATGACACATTTATCCCATTCAAGCCAGACTTAAGCATGAGGATTTGGAAAAGAAAAGAGTATGAATGACTGATTTCTTCAATACATGCAAAGCAAACAGAAGAAGGAAAAAAACAGGTATCAAGAATTAAGTAGTCAATGTGTAGATGTGGCACCTGGGGATGGGTTTTAGTGCTGGGCTTGGCAGTGCTGGGTTAATGGTTGGATTCAATGACCTTAGAGGGATTTTTCAACCTAAATCATTCTATCATTTGTGAAAAATACCAGATCCCGACTGGGTCTGGGTGACAGAGGCCCTGCTCACTATCTCCTGACAGCCTGCAATTCCATCTCAATGCTGAAATAGGCTGAGCACATGAAGAGCTGGGCTTGGGGACGGCTTTGCTTGTAAAGGAGTGAGTTGGGACATGTGAAGAGAGCAGTCCCCTCCTGGTCACCTTTCATGCTGCAGGGCCTGGTCCTGCTCTTCCCAGCATGTCCTACCTGCAGGGCAGACAAACTCCTTCCTGTGTTTAGCAGGGTCTGATGAGCACAAACCATGCCAGTGGCACACTGGCAGTGTGGGAACACTGCCCAAAACCTCACAGGCTCCTGTGTTGGGCAGCCTGCACATAGAAGAGTCCTTGCTGCACTTTCAAGGAGCTGCTGGCAAGTTATGAGCTGCAAGAATGCGCCAAGGGACTTGGGATCCCATGGAAGGGCAGGCTTTTTGTTATATTATACTTTTTAAATTACTTTATATCCACAATCATATGTTGGAAAAGCTGGTTCACAAGTGGAGATACACTCCAAGTCTCTCTAATGTAAAACTCAAGCTATCTTCACTCTTTCCAAATGTCTTTCTGTACATCAGTTCCTTACCTGCCTAACATCTTGGCCAAATGGGTCATCCCAGGGACACTATATGGCTGCTGAGAACAGCAGGATTCCACAATTCCTTCCTAGAAGTGACTAAAAATTCCTTTTGATAGTTTCTGACTGGGAGTGGGCAAATAATACTTTGTGAAGTAAATTAATTAATCCAACAGACTCAGAACCTTCATGTTACACCTCCTCCAGAGATCTAATTTCACATGTCACTTCCTATGGCATATGCTACTTAAATGAAACTTATTTTGAAAGGCAAGGACAGAGAAATGCCATCAACAGTATCTCAGTGGTCTGACCCATCACATCAAACCCTCTTTTCTTCTTTACTGCATCTCATCTTCTTCCCCTGTATCCAGTTTAATAGCAGACACACATTTATATGCAGATCTATAAAAGTGATACTTGTCTGAAAACAAACTGGCCAGGCCACAAGATTCTTCTGGCTGATTGCCATTGTTCAGTCACTAAACATGGGTTTAGGAATAGGGAGATGGATTACTCGCTTGCAACCCCACCATGGGCTTTTCGTGATATCACAGCCCATATTTTTTTAATAACATCGAGGAATATTTAAATCCTGTATGGAAGTTTTTTCATACGTCCTTCTTTGATGTTAGAACATTTTGATTTGTGTGCATGCTGACACCAGAACATCTCGATTACTGCATGTTCATTTATCAGAGAACGCGGGGTCGGTCCCATTTGGATGTGCAATTATTGCATCAAATAGATAACATGGGCTAATCATGCTGACAGCAACATCCCCACTTCCAGAGGCTGGAAATGAAAGAACACTAAATTATTACTGTAAATGAAGAGTTAGTCAGGTCTCATTAAATGTTACTGTTAATTAAAACAATAAAAGGGTTTATATTTTAAAAAGCAGAAAGATGGTAAGGAAGTAATTGAGCCCCAAAACTAGAACACGTTGCAGTTCCTGGATTTAAAGCTAATGGGACCCAGTGGATCCAGGCTTCAGCAGAGAGAGAGTTGTTGTCTCCATCACATTATTTATTGTAATGGTGTAACTCCCTTTTCCTTTGTTTCTCCTCTTCCCCCTAGCAGAACGGCTGTTGGTAAGATGGGAATGTGAAATCCAGGTTTTTGTCTCTCCAGTAGCTCTGAATTTCCTGGCTTTTGTGGACTGAAATCAGACCCCGAAGTCGCTTATGTGCATTTTGTTTTGGGTAATTGACATTAATTTTTAGGTTGCATCACTGACATCAATCAGCGCTGCTCTCAGAGGACTAGAGTTAAGGGGCCACAATAAAAGGGCATGATATTGTTTCTTTTGTTTTATTTTTGGAGCTCTTTGACTACTCTATACTTTTCCAGTGGATGTTACATTCTTTTTGGGTGAGACAGTTCAAAACATCACTGACTGTCTCATTTAAAAGAATACTTTGGCATTACAGGGAATGCCTGACTCCAGAAGCTGGGACAGTCAGTGCTGGTAAAAATTCAAGTTGATACCTTTTGTCTATGCAACACTTTGAAGAAACTATGAAATGGCAACAGATTTCTTCAGAGAGATCTCTGCTGCCCATTACAGATGTTTCCCATCTGGTGAGGGGAAGGTTGGTCCCTTCCCCCTCCACTCATCAGTGTTCTCACATCGTAGCAGGAATCTACAAAGACAACAGGGCTGTAAATGACACCGCACAGAAGCCTCCAGCAGCACGTATTGCCAGGGAAGAAGCTGATTTTCACTGTCAGGGCACGAATACACTCCCCTGCAGCCCATGGATGGGAGCATTTTGAACCCTTCAGCTTCCTGTTTCACCAGTGTATGGCACAAATACCCCGGAGTAAGTGGCCAAGAGAAGCCAGACTAGGATGAAGATGCTAAAATGGTGAGATGGAGAAAACAGATTAAAACAAGAGATTACTGGAGATTATCATCCTGCATCAACTGGTGGGATCAACACCTTCTCCCTCAAACCCTTATGGGTGGGAAGAAAAATTCTTTCTAACACAAGACCAGGATTTTTAGGGAGAAAGAATCTGAGGCACTTCAGTGGGGCTAAGACCTATCTTTTGGACACTGGGACATAGTCTTATACACAGATTCATAGGTAGGTCTTGAAAACAGTAAGTAGGGAATTGGCCTGTTGGCCTATATTTTGCCAAGAATCTCATCACCCTAGGTGTAGTCAACATGTTCATAAATCCCAATACTTTTCTGGATGCTGGAGCTATCCGAACACTCAAATCTTGCATGCAGGTGTGACTTTCTAAGAGTTTAATGTGTAATCGAGACATTTTGTCATCCCACCCACTCCTTTCCCAGAACACAAAGTTACCTTTTTTCAAAAGTAAACTCCAAAAAAATAAGAACGTGGTAAAAAAACCCCGAAACACTTAAAAAAACCCCCCACCCTTTTTTGCCTATTTCCCTAGGCTTTTTGTTTTAGACAAGGTATGAGACCATCTGTGCTAGTCTATATTTAATTTATAATGGGCCATTGTTTCTTCATGACAACCAATCTTAAGAATATACATACATACCACTTGGTATATTTTACCATTGGTTATTATACATTATTGCATAGTAGTAATATAATATTTAACATTTCTGCAAAATAAACTTTAATAGTGAGATTTTGAAAGCCAGGTACTGATCTTACTTGATCATTTCACCAGTAGCTATGTCGCTAAACCTTACATAGACTAAGAAATAAACCTTTAATAATAGCTGCTTAAATGTTTCTTCTTTCCTTTTTCATCATTACTTTCTTCTCAGCTTTCTATAATGTGCACCACTATTAACTCATTTCTTAGAAAATAAAAGGTATTTCCCAATAAACGGAACAATTTTCATTTTTTTCTCTCATCGTATCTTCCTGTCCACCTTTTCCTGTTCCTCATAACAGCATTTCTTCCTTGTTCTTTATTACCAACTATACTCTGTTTAATTAAATCTATCCTTCTATTTATCTGTCTTTGCCCTTCAGTTCAGCCTATCCACCCCTTGGTTTCCAGCCCTTTCTCCCATCTTTCCATAACTCATCATTTCCACTCACTTTTGCCCAGCCTATCTCTGTCTCTGCTGTTTTTCTTTCCTACCTGATTTCTGCAGGTCCTTGTCTCTTACCAACATCATCTCCTCTGTACAGAAGTAAAGAGCTTCTGTGTCTTAAAATAATTCCATCCAAAATTTACTTCATCCTCTCCCAGCCACATTAGGGGTCTACAACTGTATCAGCAGTTGTTGCAGAAACTGTACAAAACCAGATCTACTGCTCGCAGCAGGACACACGAAAGGTTTTGGCAATACCAAAGGGGGCACTGCCCACACAGGAGAGAAATTCAGTGTTTGTGAACAGGAGCAGGAGAACCCTAAACACCACTTTGGAGCAGCCAGCAGTTGGTACTGAGGATACAACAGAGTCCTCGAAAGCTTGGAGGAACTTTCCTACTTCCCACAAACTAAAGTCCAATCTTGGATATTAAATATAAATGAAGTATTTTTCCTCTGTAATTATTCAATTTGCTTAAGGAGAAAAAAATAGGAAAGAAAGAAAAAAAGAAAAAGAAAGACCACTCGCCACCTTGGTACCACAGAGAAGCCTGCTGGTGTCCAGTCCATTGAAGGAATTGCTCAAAACCACTTCACCTTTGTGGGAACATTCTCCTGGTGAAAGGCTGGGCTTTCTGGGTTTGCTGAGACTAGATGAACTCACAAGCCATCTTTACCACCAAGCTTTTATTTATTCTTGATGAATTGGTGTCACTTAGTGTTACTTAACTGCTGCATGTTTCTTTCATTTGTCTTTAGCTGGACATGATTCAACTGAAATACATGACTGAGTCTCACAGAGCCCTTAGCAAATGAAGAGATAATGCAGAAGAGCATGTTCTGGGGTGATATTCCTCCAGGGGTGTTGATGGGGTGAATCAGTGATCCTGACCCACTGGGAACCACTGGTCTCTCGTGGGAGAGGAAATTTTCATCCTCAAGAAATAACTCTTCTTTGCTGTGTTCCATGTGGTATTTACAACAGATGTTACAGAGAAAAAAAAATGGAGACAACAAAATATAGCAAAAAAATAAATTAATAAATAAAAAAAATTGATGAGTAAAACATCTTTGTCCTTATCTGGAAGAGAAGACAGCTGCAGATTTCAGCTTTGGCTTTTGAAACGACTGGGCCAGGAAGCCAAACGGGGGAATATTTTTGTCTTGTGGGCATATCTTATCAGGCACCAGGCAAAGCCAACCGACCACTTACTCACAGGCCACTTGCCCAGTCTGAAAAGGGAACAATTTCCAGTCTTTGACAGATTGGACTTGAACAGGCACCAGAAGTGAAAGCGACTATTGTCCATTATCCATCCCAACCCTGAGACTTCCAATTTCTCATTGACCATGTAGCCTGTTCAGAAAAGGTTTGTCAAGCAACAGCCTCTCTAAACAAATTACATTGAAATTCCTTATACTACGCCACATATTTGACTTGCTGTTCCAGAAAGAGCCACATAATAAGTTTCTAACAAGGACACTGGTTATTAAAGCACTCTCAATTTTCTAGGTCAAAGAGGTGAAAGGCAAAGTCAAAATAATTGAAACAAAATATTCTATAAATCATGGGTGTTTACTTAAAAGAAAAAAAAAAAAAAAAGAAAGAAGAAAGAAAAAGATATGAAGAGACTTGCTGCTACACTAACCAAAACTCAGCTAGCTATTTTGAATTACCATGTTCTAGATGAAAGCAAAATTTAAGGCGCCGGAATTGGCTTTTGGAAATACCCAAACAGTTCAAAACCAAACAGAGCTTAGCAGCAACTGGATCCTTCCTCTTTTCCCACTTCTTCCTCCAAAATGTGTAAGACAGACATGGCAAAGAAATACACTGGCAATGCATACTGTTCCTTTTAAATTCAGTTAAATGTGAAAAGTAGATACCTTTTTAAACATATATGTTTGCTGAGGTAACCCAGGGATTTAAACTGAGAAGTGTAAAAGTTCTTAATGCATTTTGTGAAGATGACATTTTTTAGAATTGCCATCTGTATCTCCTACTTTCAAGAAACATTAAGAGCTGAGCTTTCTGAAAAGAACCTTGAATCATCTCAGTGTATTTTGAGACATTCTTTTTCACAGTGCTGCAGTTTTCTTCTTTAGGAGACACCCCTTATTTATCAACTTTTCAAATGTGTTTGAACCCATACTTACTGTGAAGACTAACACAGTTTATCCATTTTTCAAAGAACATGCTTTTTCAAGAATACAGCTAGAAACATCTCCCATTTCTTAGCTTTCTAAGTTTTTTTTTTAATCTGTGATAAAATGATGATTTTGCAGTGGTTGAGTAAAACATTGAGAATGAACATGCACATAGGTAATAAAATCATAGAATCACAGAAGGTTTGGGAAGGGCCTTAAAGCTTATCTCATTCCAAACCCTTGCCATGGGCAGGGACACCTTCCACTAGACCAGGCTGCTTGTTGATTTAACAGTAAAAAAAAATAGGCAGATTGAGGATCTAAAAGGAGGGCAAAGGAGCTGCAACCTGCCTTCTGATTTGAGGCATGGACCAGACCAATGCAAGTGACACTGTGAAATGAGAAGGAAATGGGTAAGAAGAGCCATGGATGCTCCATCCCATCAGGACTCAGAGCAGTCACTGTTGGTGGGCTCCAGGGACCCCCAGATGTGATCCTGCCCCACCCCACATTTCCTGGCAAAGAAAAAAAAAAGAAAAAAGAAAACAGTTGGGGTTGGCTGTGGTACCACTTGCCTTCCTTCTGGGTGAATCCAGAGGAGGAAGGGATCAGGATAAATTATAGGTCCCTGCAAAAGCTCAGTGTGTTTCTGTTGCTGCCATCTGGAAGCAGTGATAATGCCACTATTAGTGGAGGCGTTACTACAGAGGATCTGCTGCCTCTATTGAAACCAGCCATGCTGGGTGCTGGCTCATGATGCATGTTTGCTCTAATTTCCTCTCTGACATTTCATTCCTAAAGCTGTCAATATCCCGTTAACCTTCCTGGCAGCGAAACTCCAAAACCAAGTCCTGTTTCAGCTCTGATTTTGAATCTCAGCAATACCAAAGGCTAAGTTTACAACACACCGCTGGCCTAATCTAAATCATGCTGTAGGTGATGGGGATTTTTTTCTTGCATACACACATCATAAAGCAGGACACAAAAATGTGATACCCTAAAATTAATTCCTTGATTTGATGGCAGAATAGCAAATGTTCTTTACTGGTAACTGACAGCTCGATCCTGCAGATTTCAAAGGCCAGAAGTGTCCTGTAATCAGGGGAATTGCTCACATTCAGTTCATACAGTCAGAAGGGAAAATTAGATCATCTTGTCTGACCTCCCACATACCACAGACCACAGAATTTCAGCCAGTTGCCCTTAATTTGGGCCAGTAACCAGTTTAACAAAAGCATATTTTCCAGAAATTCATTTGACCTCCACTTGGAGCCATCAAGAACTAGACAATGCAGAACTTCACTTGGTACTTTGTTCAACTGTTAATTGCCTTGTGTTTTATTTCTAAGTTGAATTTCTCTGGTATTACTTTTCTACATAAATACAAGTTACAAGAACAGCAATTACAACATTCTCCACAATAATGGTGACATTACTGTGCAAAGAGCATGTCCAAGTGGGATGCTAAGAAGCATTTTGGCCACATGCACAGAAATATTTAAGTACCAGCTGGTCCAGATGAGGCCATTACTGGATTTACTGAGATGTCTGAGTCAGATACAAAAGTGTCCACCTATGGGAGTATTTTAGTTTGGATCAGGGGTATGTGTTTGAAACAAATCTCCCATTCATCCTCACTTACAGTGCATCATTTTGTACTGTACCATGATTTTAGAGCACACTACCTGGTGTCTTTTTGGGTAAAAGCAAATCAAAAGATGCACTCCAAACAGGCATTCAGTCAAACAGGCATTCAGTGCTAGACTGAAAGTAAACCCCACTGAAATGCTCACTGTGTGTGTGCATGGAGGGTCAGCACTTTTACACATCTGCTCCTATTTTACTGCTAGTGAAAGAAAAGAATCATGGAATCATGGATTGGCTTGTGTTGGAAATGACTTGAAGTTCCAACCCTTCTGCCATGGGCAGGGACAACTTCCACTAGACCAGATCACTCAGTCACAGCCTGATTCCTAAAATTCCTAAAGCAGTCACAGCCTAATTCTCCTCAACTTGAAAGAACCTCATGCCAGCAGCAGTAGAGAACAGAAAATAAAGATTTAGCAAATCATTTCAGAAGAACAGTAATAGGTGGAACTGATTTAGTTGAAAATTAGCTGGATATCAGTCCATAATCTGGGCAACAATGGCAGTGATCAAAAGGAATTACTGTCAAGAGAATTCCTTTTTTGTTTTCCAGTGGTTTCCTTACATTTAGGAAGTAACAAATATAGTAGACAAATTCACCTGGCTCATCCTGCAAAGATCAAGTCAAAAACTAAGGGGCTCTAGGAGAACCACCAAAAGAAACAGGAGACAGAGACATGGAAAGAGGACAACAAATCTGACCTAATAAATCACAGAATTCATGATTCAGAAATAGCTATTCCACAAAATTTTAGAGATAATTTGGATAGTTGTTCTAACTCCTTACCAGTCAATGACCTTCAATACACTGTCCAAGGGAAGAAGAACAAAGTAACATCTTCAAAACTTGCACGCATTTACCCAGTCAAGAGACACAGGACAATTAAGCATTTTATGCTAAAGAAGGCTTAAAATAAGACATGCAATTCCACACAAGACCACTTAGGAAGTTGTTTTTTTTTGTGGCTGCCAGACCAGCAGTGCCATTCTCAGCTGTAACTGTTTCTGTGTGGGGCAGAAACTACCAAGAAATGAGCAAAGAGCAGCAAGAAGATGGACAGATCAATGGCCACTTCAAAATATTTTTTTATTTTTCTTGATGAAACATCCTGGAGAGAGTATAAAAGCCAATGCATGAGTGACCAAGGCAAACCAAGATTTATTTTGAAGCTCTTGAGGGAAGTGACTGTCACAGCAGAAGTAGGTCTTAGTTCACCACAGTTTTCCCCATTTTTCAAATCAAAATTCCAGTAAGTATTACTTTGCAAGAGTTGAAAGGCAGAAGAGGTATCAGATTGGCCACTATGACCCTTTTATATCTCAATTCCTAATGATCCGATCTTTTCAGAACACAATAGTAGCATAGAACTTTTATAAAGGGAATTAATAGAAATTTCAGCTTGCATTTTCAGAAGAACACAACCCCACATTAGTTTTCTTGATAAAAGAGAAAAGTCTTCTATTTTCTTCTAATATTTGTAACTTTTCAAATGATTGATCTATTTCTCATTTCTTTTATTTTTGGGATTTCTCTATTCTGGGATGAAGAAATAAAGCACTGAAATATTCCAAAAACAATGAAAGTACTTGTTCCAGCCAGCGCCAAGTACCAAGACAAAACACACAAAAGCTTTGCTCTCAGCCTCCCAGCAAAGGTCTGTCAATCCCCAAGTCTGAAATACACTTCAGAAAAGTGCAAACAGAGTTCACACTGATCTAATCAAGGACATTTTGGATATCCAGGACAGGAAATAGGTGCTAATTTAAAATGAGATTTTAGGTTTTGGACTATCTGTGAAGGTAATTAAAATCTACAACAACTTTTCAAAACATAAACTTGGCCTTTGAATACTGATACAACTGAAAGAAAAAAGAAATTCCAAACAAAATGGGGAATAACAAGGTGATTTTGAAATCCCTGTAAGGTTCCGAGAAGTCTCTTTGGTCTTTGACTCTTTGGCTGGTGATGCTGGATATATGCAAACAGTAATCAGTTTCAGGCCTGCAGTAGCAGAGCTCACTCATAATAGAATAAAATTATAGCTTACATAGGAACTCAGAATTGAGAGAAATCTCTGACTATTTGGCAAAGAAAAGTATCAGGAAAGCAGAGGGGTGGAGAAGAAAGGTTGCAAGGAATAAGAAAAGAAAATTATACTGTTCAGACTAATTACACAACATAGAAGAGGGGCAGAAGGACAGCAGCAGCAGACGGATTACAAAGAAAGCTCAAGAATAAATGGATGTGGCACAAGTCAAAGAATTTGACAACGGAGACATTCAGGGATCCTGGTCCACACATCATTATCCATAGAGAAAAGTCCCTGCCACTGCAGTTACGTTTTCACCAGCAGATCAACACATTGTCTGATGGACTGGCACACATAATGGCAGCCTTCAAAATGAAATTCAATATACTCCTGTTGCCACTGGAATCCTCACCTTCTTACCCAGTCCCTGCTAATGCAACCAGTTGGCCTGGAAGGATGCCATGTGTGATCATCTCCTGTGTTACAGCTTTCTTTGTTAATGCTGGAAATGAAACCTCAGGCATGATAATACCAAGAGTTAACACACACCAGCACATCTATGCCAGCTCAAACCAGATACATTTTTCTGACTCTGTGGTGGTTTTGAGTTTTCCTTCTCTCCTTCCACCTCCTCTGATCAAGGACACACATGGATACCCAAATGCAGCAAACCCTTTCTACCAAAATTACTTTCCTTTAGTAACGAGACCACAAAAGGCTGAAACACACAACACTGTCTGCCACCACCCTAATCTGGCTGATTGTCTTTTAATAGCTACAATAATGTTGTACAAAGGAATAATATTCCACATCCTCAACTCACTGGTGAAGGCTCTGGAGCAGAAGTCTGATGAGGAGCAGCTGAGGGAGCTGGGGGTCTCAGCCTGGAGAAAAGGAGGCTCATAGGGGACCTACTCACTCTCTACAGCTCCCTGACAGGAGATTGGAGCCAGGTGAGGGTTGGGGTCTTCTCCCAGGTAGTAAGTGACAGGACAAAAGGAAATGGCCTTGAGTTGCATCAGAGGAGGTTTAGATTGGATATTAGGAAAAATTTCTTTACGGGAAGCACAAAGTACTGGAACAGGCTGCCCAGGGCTGTGGTGGAGTAACAATCCCTGGAGGCATTCAAAAGACGTGTAGATGTGGCACTGAGGAACATGGTTTAGTGATGGATTGACAGTGCTGGGCTCCTGCTCGGACTCGATTATTTTTGGGGTCTTTTCCAACAGAAATGATTCTATGACTCTCCCAGGCAGTACATGGACAATCCCAAAGGAAAGCATGCCTTAGCTGAATCTGCTACTTTATGACTAAAACAGGAAGTTCAGTCCCCTTTTATCGTACCTTTTTATTTTTGAAAGGCTGCCCAAACAGTTCCAAGCTGAGTTGAAGCAAAGTTATTGATGTCAAGAAGCCAAGATCTTTCACCGTGCCTTGCTGAATGAGGAAGGAAGAAACTGTTTGTGCTCAGCTGTCCTTTGCCTCTCCAGGCTAGCTTTGAGCCAAAGAAGCAGGAAGAGGAGAAAGACGAATAAGTGAAAAGGGATAATGTTTATCTTTTAACAAAATCACAATGTTCTGCTCCTAGCTCTAGCAGCCAAGACTCACTGTTGCATCTTTAAGACAGATAGTCTCTTCTCTGAGAGACGACAGGCTAATTATAGCCCTCCTGCCAGAGGGAACTCACACATGCAAACCATTATGTAAAATATAATTTTTTTCTTTAAGAATACTCAAGATCATTAGACATGGTTTTTTCAATGCTAGAAAATCAAGCCAAAAATGAAAATAAACAGTTTCAAGTATTCGCAACATAATTCCCTCATGCATTTATGGAAATATAGTAAAAAGCGCCTTAAAAATGTGATTTGACATTTCATGCTGCTCTGTTTTTCTGTTTTTCCAGTTCTCAACATTTGCCCTCTTGTCCTGTATCATTTCAGTTCCATGGCAGCTCAAAAAAGATGAGGATGGCAGCCTTTGTCATTTCTACAGTGCTTTTCAGCCTTGTTTCAATGGGTGGGTGACAGGAAACATCCCAAGGACTTGGTGCAGATGACAAAAATGCTTTATAAATTCTACCCTGCACAAGCCAAATCTGAATTCATTGTATGCAAACACAGTAGCACCATTCACAGAGATAATTACAGGTACAGCATTGCTTCCCTAACAATATGCTTTGGTAAATTAAGGTTAAAGAGATGATCAACTTAATTTAACAGGGAAATATCAACCTTTTTTTTTTTTTTTTCCCTTAGCTGCCCTTCCTCCAGAAGGTTTTCTGAGTGCACTATCACCTTCAAGAGCACTTTAAGACTAACACGGAAAAAATATGGAAAAAACCCCAAGTTTGGCTACAATGATGTGACACGGCTTCATCTCTGTTTTAGGCGGGGAGAACAGAACTCCTGCCTATCTAAACTGGTTTGTATTTTAAAGTTTTTTTCCAGTTATAAAGCATGGGACTATCGACAAACCGAACAACATGGTCTAATGGATTAAGAAAGCATCTGCATGCTACAAATTCCTAAATTTTAATCCAGACTCTCTTGGTGTTCACCTTCTTGTCCATAAAACTGAGATAATATTTATCCTCTCCTTCAGGAGGGTGTCGTGAGAGTGAGTAAATGTTTGGACAGCTCTTCAAAAGGTCAAGTCCTAACCGGGCACCTGTATTTTACTGAAGTAAACTCTTTCCTCAGATTCCCATGATATGATCACAGCACCTTCTCCAGAGCTTCTGAGATCACTTCAGAATAACCATCCACATTCATGACCATCTGCCTGTATAAATCACAGAATGGTTTGGGTTGGAAGAGACCTTAAAGATCATCTCGTTCCAGTTACTCTGCCACAGGCAGGGACAAAGTTATGCACTGATTTAGGGCTTAAGAGTGATTTCACCTCTAAACTCACATATATAAATTATCCCCCTGACACAGGAATAATTCAGAAAAACTACGTGCTGAGTAGCTTTTCATTCATTACTGAAGCAGAAGTGCCACGTCCCAAGGTGTTGCTAATGCCAGTTGATTTTAAAATTGTCATCCAATATCTGAATTGCATAAGAATACGGAGTAGAAAAATAGTTTATTTGTAAGAAAATTTTTTAGGAACTACTTTCTTCTAGATATGTCAGCAACTGATGCTCTGTAAAGATTTAAAACAAAAACTTTAAAATTCCCTGCTTTATTAGAATGGCAATTCCAGAGACTTGACACACTGTATAATCCCATCAGTGGTTAGTTCTCAACAAACAAGTCACACATACAGAAAAAATACTCTAGACCAAGGCAAAAGGGAAAAGAGGCTAAATCGGTCACAAGCCAGGTTTTTCCTCAGTTTTAACTCATAAGTGATGACATAAAACCCAGAAAAAACCCAGCTCCAACTTGAAAATGATTTAAATTTGCCAGCTCCAGCCATTTCTGGAAGCGAGCCAGCCTTAATTTGGATGTAGGCTTCTCAAAATTTGCACAACTCTAACTTTAACCTGCTGCAGCCTAAAAACTGGACCTGGTGAAGAAACACACAAAAAATATTCCACATAATTCAGCACAAGTGATGGTCTGTTCTCTCCACGTACCCGAGCTTAGGATCAGCTGCTTCGTTCCAGGAGCGGACGGTGCCATGTCTTTATGAGCAAAACTGTCCACCTTCAAAATTCCTTCTGCACCAATCTAATGCTGCATGAGGATAATGCTCACAAGAGGGAATAGGACTTGTTTTCCAGGAGGGAATATTTTCAGAGTCGAGCTTGTAATTTCTATTTGCAAATCTCCAAATTCAACAATTTCTCAGCCTCTATAAACTCGCAGATGGAAAGATCCTGTATTTGGAATAAATAAAGTCTGAGCTTCACCTTCATTACAGGGCATTTTCTGTTAGAAGAGTGCTATATCCTGACTCCTGGAATACACAGAAGCCCTTTGTGGTAAAGCTATCACACTGGGCTGCTCCAAGTGTGCAGCTAAGGGGGTTCATATTAGTAGTACTATGGAAGGACTGGGGGGAAAAGAAAAAATAAAATATCATGACAAGCATTGACTGGGAATGCTGGTAGTTCTCTCAGGATCCTGCCTAAAATTCAAGGCGTTTTTAAAATTTTAATATGTGAAAATGAGCTTTTGTACTTGTTAAAAAAATCTCAACTCCAAAACATAAGTGCATTTATCTTTTTACTATTTTTCCAGCTCTTTCCCCAAAATCTGCTGGTTGTTAAAACATTGCTGCATAAATGAAAGCGGTTCTGCTTCATAACTTGCCTTCTCCACTCCCTGTGTACACACACACACACAATGAGGTCATTATTTGCTCATTATGCTCATTCTCACAGGGACAGGCTTTGATGTCAAACAGCAAGTGCTGTGACTTCATTGTAGGTGTCCAGACCACAGGAGGACTGTGTGAAAACATTACCAGTCCACACAAGAGAGATTCAATGCCTGTACCAAAAACCAACCGGAGCTTTGGAGCAAGCTCTGACCATCAGGAACATATAACAAATTTACAGACCACACTGGGGCACACAAAAACATCCACTGTAGCCACACAGCGTTTGATCAGAGGATCTCAAAGCATGGTTTGACATCAATCCTCCCACTCATGGAATCACAGGATGGTTTGGGTTGGGAGGGACCTTAAAGGTCATTTATTTCCAGCCCTCTGCCATGGGCAGGGACACCTTCCACTAGACCAAGTTGCTCAGTGCCCCATCCAACCTGGCCTTCAATGAAATTAAAGAAGACCAAAGATGCTCTTATGGGAAAGCAAAATAGGGAAAAAAAAGTGCCATCAACATCTGCAGTTCAGACAACCCTGAGTCAAGCAGCCCTGATGTGTGCACTGTGCAGTAACTACCATGATTAATAAGTATCACATGGCAAAGGACCAAGTTGTGCCAGGAGAAGTTCAGATACTAGGAAAAAAACTCTTCACAGAACAGGCTTCTCAGGGAAGTGGTGCAGTCACCATCCCTGGAAGTCTTAAAAACATGTGTGGCTGTGGGACTTGAGGACATGGTTTAATGTTGCAAATGGTGATGCTGGTAGGTGGACAGTTGGATTGGATGATCTTAAAAGTCTTTTTCAAAATCAACAATTCTGTGATTCTATGTATCAAGACATCTATGAATCAGATACTGAATGCTGTTGAAGAGGATCTGACATGCCAGTTCTTCAACTGGAATTTCTATATTTCAGCAGTTAAGAATGACTTATTTCTAAAACAGAATTGACCCCATAAAGCCACTGAGACAAAGGTACCTTTTTTAATAGGTCAAACAGCACGTGGTAACCCCATAAAACCATGTCTGTGACTGCTCTGAGGGCCAGGGTTTAAGACTTCAGCTTCAGAGAAGTCAACAAATTAAGACTTGACCTCAAGTCACAGGGAACACTCTCAGGGAATATTCCTGAACTCTCAAAAAACTCCTTTACACTTAAACCATTTTACTAGCCCCAGGAATGCTTTTGGCATGGGGCAACTACCATTCACCAATGCCAGGACACAGTTCAGAGGTATTGGGAGGTTGAAGTCAATCTCAAAACACAGTCTAGAGATGGTCAGTCTGTTCTGGAGAAAAAGAAAATGGAATAATGTGGGCAGAGGTCATGCCATGCTTGTTAGCCTCATGTCAGAGAGCACAGACACAGATAATCTCCTGGTACAGACACAGCTTTATGCAGTCAGCTCCTCTGAAAACCTCAGCCCAGATAATTGGAAAAGTATCCTAATAGAGATGCTAAAAATCACAGTGGCAGCCAGCAGGCTTTCTACCTTAAAGGCTACTATTTTAATAGCCATACTAGAAACATACTTTGGTGCAGGAGTCGAATGTGAGGCAAAACAGGTATCTTTGTGTTGCCATGCAGGCTGTGTTTCTATGCTGATAAGGTCTTGTTTCACTAACGATGGGGAAAAAATAGCTTTCACTTCCAGAAAAGCTAAGGGCTTTATCTGAAACAGCCTCCCAGGAAAGCAGTGTCCTTGTGCCTCAGGACGGGCAGCCAGCCAGCTTGGGCTAAACTGCCTACAAGGCAGAAGACATAATATTACAGTTAATATCAGAAAACACTGTAATTTACTTTTTGCTTGCAATTTTATCTGACAAAAACAAAGCAGTTGAGGAAAAAGAAACAACAGAAAGTGTGCCTAGCTGCTGGCTACTCCTTCAGCCCGTCTAGCAGGGAGTGCTCTGCTTGATTCAGAGCAAATTATCACAGGATTGATAAGGACAGGAACAACAAAAACATTGGGCTAAGATAGCTGTGGATCAAGATATGACAGAGAAGAGCCCAGCACGGCCGAGTTTAGAGAAAATAGAACCAAAAGTTAGAGAGAGGATAAACAGGGATCTACATGTAAGAGAAGACAGGAAAATAAATAGATAATGACATTTGACAGAATCATGGAGTTGTTAGGGATGGAAGGGACTTCTGGAGATCATCCAGTCCAAGTCCCCTGCTAAGGCAGGGCCACCTGGAGCAGGTGACACAGGAATCTGTCCAGGTGTGTTTAGGATGTTTCCAAAGGGAGATTCCACAACCTCCCTGGGCAGCTGTCCCAGTGCTTTGCCACCCTCAATGGAAAGAAGTTCTTCCTCATGTTGGAAATGAAATTTCCTGTGTTTCACCGTATGGCCAATGCTCCCCATCCTGTTACTGGGCACCACCAAAAAGACTCTGGCACCATCCTCTGACACCCTCCTTGGAGACATTTATTGGATTGTTGAGATCCTCTCTCAACCTTCTCCAGAAAATCAGGCCCAGCTCTCCCAGTCTCTTATAAGAGGTGCTCCAGACCCCCTGAATTCTGGTATTAATTATTTAATCCTATCACTGAGAAAGTTTAATACATGAATACTTAGATCAGACAGAGTTCTGCTACAATAAAATCTCCTTCTTTTAATTATTATTTATTCCTCCATTTTCTCTGTTCAGTCTCAAATGCTATGAGTGACATTCTTTACACTTCATGGCAATATTCACATCCCATATTTGAGTGTCTCGAAGCATAAGAGACACTTCCAGGATGCAACACCGTGCTGAATAATCAAATCCAAAAAGAAGGGAGAAGAGAGAAAAGTCAAAGATCATGACAATAAGATCACTAAACACAGAAGAAAATGACACTGCAAACTGCCAAGGACTTTCTGGAGCTATTCTAAATAAGAAGGCAAATTTTCTCTCCAGCTTGTGGAAGAGCATCTTGAACTCCATATTTAGTTTTTTTGGGTTTTTTTTGGTTTTTTTTTTAAGTATGCACATCACCTAACCTGGTTGAATAATCTATTTTCGGCATATATGTAATGTACTGAACATTTTGGTTTAAGCTGTAATTCACAACAGGCAGGGCATTTCTGGACAATTATAACATGTCTCTGATAGCATTTTAAGGCACGAAGCCAAAAGGCCGGATGAGTTGAAATACCTGAGATGTGCAATAATCCCTTGAAAATGCTCTGGATTGTCTTACAGCTATTACAGAAAGTCATGTATAAAGTCAAAGAGTTTGGCTATATATTTAGTAAGTTTTATTCACAGTATTCAGGTACTTTGGATATGGTCAGTTACACATGGGAACAAACATTTTATGAGGGCCTGTTGGGGTAGAACAAGCGGTAGCAATTCTAAAGTAAAAGAGGATCGATTTAGATTTAATGTAAGGCAGAAGTTTTTCACAATGAAGGCGGTAAAACAATGTCACAGGTTGACCAGAAAGATGATGGGTGCTCCAACCCTGTAAACACTCAGGGTCAGGTGTGAAAGGGCTCAGAGCAACCTGATCTAGTGGAAGGTGTTTCTGCTCGTTTCAGAAGGCTTGGACTGGATAACCTTTAAAGGTTCCTTTCCACAAAAAACTATTCTATGATTCCGCATTTTTAAAATCCAAGCTTCCTTTAGCAGCCATGACTTTATCCTCTCCCCCACTCACCACCCACTTCTCATCATCCTTTTAGGATTTCCCTTTAAAAAACCTGCTTCTTCAGTCTTTTTCCCTGGGGTCTACAGTAATTCAGCCTTCTTCTATTTATCTATTCCTAGGTAGTTTCTGTGCTGGCTTCAGCTAGTGACATGTGTACTGATAGTGATCTTACACCTGCATGCAGACTGCTTGCTCCTCTCTTCTGTCTGAGCCTCCCTCTCCATCACGATCCTTGGCAGCCCCAACCAAATATTTCTCCTTCTAATTCACTGACACACCCAAAATGAGGGTTGCATTCATACTCTGCTCAACTCAGTGAGGCTTCAGGTTGCAGCTAAGGACCTTGGAGTGTGACTGTCACAAACTGTGACAACAAATGAGAGCAGTCTCTAATACTACCGTGAATTTTCAAATACCATATTTTCCTGTATCTGCGTATTTTTCTTGCAAGAAAGTATCTGTCTATCCATAACACTGAATCTGATTCCCATAAAAGATACTTTGTAATTTTTCTATCTAATTTTTATCTATTATTCTGTCTAATTCTTGACACATAACTTGCTTAAAGGACTGGGATGTAATAGCATTACTTAAAAAAGATAAAAATAATCTGTACAAAATACTTAGAAACAAAATATTCTGCTTCTGAAGAGTTTTCAACAGTTACTATTAACATGAGATGGTAAAGCCTAACAGAAAAAAATCAACTTTTACCTAAAAGTATTTTTACAATTTACTTTTATAAGTGAGAGCTCCCATAGCTGCAATTGAAAGAAAGAAAATATATTAATGTAATTAACAAAATTGGATTATGAAATTGTTAAGGAAATTCAGATCCATAAAGGATACCAAACTCACTTTTCAGATGACTCACAAATACTGAGATAGGAAACAAAAATCCAAAAATAGTAGTCTAAATATAAAAATTACTAGCATTATCAGTATTTTAGGCTTCATAAACAAAATTTTGCTGCATCTAGCAATCCTATTACTAACACCTTACAGTGCTGTCTAACATCACCTTCTAAATCAAATAAAACATTCCAAAATCTATTTCACTTATTTAACATGCATTGATATAAACTCACTTTTTTCAGTTTTGACCACAGACATCTCTCAGTCTGAGCTAAATCACTTCCCTCCACTTACAGTCAGTGCTGAGAAATATCTTGTTTAGAAGGATGTGCAGCTCTGAAAGCATCCTCTCCTACATGCCTGCATTGGGCAAGATGAAATCCAAACTCCCTGTTCTGGAAAATCTGAATTTCTTTATTTTAACCACATGAAACTCCACAATTTATTTGGTTATAGATGTTATTTGAACCCTGTTAGCCATATGAAGTTGAGCTCACTGAAAAAAAGAGTTAATCATGAACACATTCCTCAAATGATTCATTATTACTGCTTTCCTTTAAATATCAAGCCAGTTGTCAGCAAATCAGACTGTTAATGGAAACTCCTACAATTGGAGTTCCTGTTTTTTCAATGACTGACAGAGGGAAGGTTTGGTTTAGGCATTAGACAGAAATTCTTCCCTGTGAGGGTGGGGAGGCCCAGTGAGGGTGCCCAGGGAAGCTGTGGCTGCCCCTGGATCCCTGGAAGTGCCCAAGGCCAGGCTGGATGGGGCTTGGAGCAACTAGGGATTGTGGAAGATGTCCTTGCCCATGGCAGGGGGGTGCAATGAGATGATCTTTAAGGTGCCTTCAAACCCAAACCATTACATACTCTGTAATTCTAGACTTTACAGCAGCCCTCCCAGCTTGCTGCACCTTAAAGACAGGAGCACCCAGTATGAAAAAAAAAAACAAAACTACACAGATCTACTTTTACAAAGTGGAGGAATTCAGGTCCCAGAGCATGAAATGTTCTGAATTTATCCTATTTGAAAACTGGAAAGCGAACAGTTCAGAAAAGCAAACACCTTTCATTCCTATGTAGGATGACAAATTTATAAAATTTGAAGCTATAATGAGGATTTAGAGAACACCCTTGTGCCTCACTTAGACCCCACCACCACAATATATTCAAGCTGAGGCTCTGGACTGCATCCTCTGCAAGTGCATCCCACAATACTCACCAACCCCCAAATATTGTAGTATTTAAAAACATGTATAAGATTTAAATGAGCTGCAGCAGTGCCCTCCTACACCAGGAGACATCTGGCACAGCCACCTGTGTCCCTGCTGGGTGACAGCAGATGGGTGGCCCTGCAGCCTGGTCCAGTTTGGGACACTCCTTTCTGCACCACCTGGGGATGTGTTTCTGGATGAGGTCTCGTGCTTTTGCAGGATAAACAACACACCTTATAGTTAATAAAGTACCATTTTCAATATTCTCCTCAGACAGTCTTAGGGCTGGCATTAGTAAAGGGCCAAAATTAACCTGGCTTTACAGCAGAGAAAAACAGCGTTCAGATAGAATCAATAATAATAATGAGTCATTTTTAATTTTTTAAAATTAATTTTTCAAAGAAGGGCAGACACACAAGATTTATTTTGTTAATGAACACTCTGCCCAGAAAAGCGCACAACTAAGTGTTAAAGCCTTTTAGTTTGGTTTAGTAAGAAGCGACAAGCAGATAACCAAACTGGTCCTGAAATATTTAATCCCGGAAATAATATCTCAAAAAATAACCTTGAAGCAATGAAATAACTGTTTCCCAGGGCTTGCTCCACTTTGTTATGACACTTTGAGTCGGTGCTAAATTAGGAAAGCGCCTCAACAAGGCGAGTCCGTAAGATACGTTATCGAGTTATAGGGCAAAATACAGGCATATCTTGCACCAGGAACAACAACCTCATATGAAAGCCTCTCAGAAAAACACCTCTCCAGCTTTTAGTTTTGTAAAGAATAGTCTTCCTATGAAACTCTCTCAGAAAAACACCTCTCCAGCTTTTAGTTTTGTAAACGTTGCTTTCTGACTGACCTTTTCTGGAGCCCAAACTCCTGCAGAGGGGCCAACAGAACTCCTTGCTGCCCACGGATCCCTGGTATTGAAATTATGGCATATTTTGTGCTGCCTCTATAGAATCTACTTCATAAACATGAATGACATCCAGGACACTCCAGTAACTTGAAAAGTAGAATATGACAGCAAATTCAGCCTTTTGCACATCAGCTCAAATTTCAGTCCTCATAAAAACCTACAGTTCTGGGAGGGGAGGACCATCTTTAGCACATTTAGAGACCAGATGATGACAGACTGGCTGAGCTTCCTGAGAAGTCCTATCAACACTTTGGTGGCTGACAGCACAGCTACTGGGACCAATTAGGTTAATTAAAACTACATGGCATGCAGGCTCCATGTGCAACTCCCAATGTGTTTAGAAGGGAGGCAAATGTGCTACAGGGCTATTTTAACTACAATGGGTACATCTATAAGGTCTTTGGACTGAAGGTCTTGAATCCAGGGGACTATGAGAAGACAGAAAACCTGAATTTACACACCCCTAAATAGGTACCCAACAGCACTGTGAATCTCAGACTCACTGGGGCTGAAAGGACCCTCTAGAGATTGTCTAATCCTCCCTGGGCAGGTTGCTATTGTGCCATCGTTGTAGCCAAGCAATGCCACAGTAATTAGAACAAAACATCAAAAAACTATTCAATCCTGTCTCCTTTCAATACCAAACAATACCATACATAGAATTTCCCATAAACTATTCAGGAAGGGGTGTGGGTGTGTGTGCAAGTGAAACAGGACTTTATTAATTAACTCCCATCACTGGCACACATTTGGTCTACACTTTACACACATTTTTGTAACCATTAAAAGCTTCCATCATTGGAGACATGAAGCCTGAGGTTCAACAGCATCTTTGACAACTGGTCTAACCACCTCAAATTACAAGGAATTTTGCAAAACCCAGAATCATTCAGGTTAGAAAAATCCTTCTGGTTGTACCATTTCTGAGGTCCTCAGGACAGGAGGGACATGTAGCTCCTAGAGTGAGTCCAGTGCAGGTGACAAAGATGATGAAGGGACTGGAGCATCTCCATGCCCAGGACAGGCTGAGGGAGATGGGGCTGTTCAGCCTCAAGACAAGAGCCCCAGCTGAGAGGGGATCTCATCCCTGTGTGTCCCTGTGTGCAGGGAGGGCTCAGAGCAGGGCCCAGGCTCTGCTCCAGGGCCCAGCAATGGCACCAGAGGAACAGGCAGGGACTGAGCCCAGGAACCTCCACTTGGACATGAGGCAGAACTTCTGTCCTGTGCAGTGACTGAGCATTGGACAGATTGTCCAGAGAGGGTGTGGAGTCTCCATCCCTAGAGAGATTCCAGAGCCTTCTGGACACAATCCCGTGCCTGTGCTCTGGGTAATTCTGCTTGAGCAGGGAGGTGAGAATAGAGGATCCACTGTGGTCCCTCCAACCTGAGCCATTCTGGTGATTTCCTAAAACAGCCATGATCACTGTGCTACCTGTAAAAAGCAGGTGCTTGAATTCCTCCTCCTCCTCCACTCCCACAAATCCATTCCAGCATGGTTAGCATGGAAGACAAAACGAGCTTTAAACTGTGATCTTGCTACTGCTCCCTGTACAGGAATTCCTGCCATTTGTGCAGAAACACAGCACACAGCTGCTGATGTTGGAACTGAATGTTATTCATACCTGCACTTTAGATCTACCTCCTCGACTCGTCTGTGTGGCTGCTGTCAGGATTTGGGCAGATACAGAGTAAAAATGCATGTATATGCTCAGTATATTTGGCATTTATATCTATACATAAAATATTAATGTATATTAGAAAATAATACTGAGCCAAAATGTTAATGTAGTCTCTTCCATGCGCCAAAAACTCGTGTGGGTATGTGCATAAAGAATGTACATACTCAGAGAGACACTAACATCTTGTAACGCAATATGTTTCTGTTATACACACTCCAGACTTCCTAACAGCTGCATATTTTAATATACATAAACCCATACTTGAAAAATAATAAAATGTATTAGTTTTCCACATTAGGCATTTATGACCTAATTTAGGAGAGTATAACATCTTTATAACTTTTAAAAGACCCATTTTGATAAAACATCCCCATAAACAGACTGAGAAAATTGGGGTAACAAGCATCTGTTGCTGCATTGTTTTCTTAATGGGGTAATAAACTAATAACACATTTTTATAACTTTTCACAAGAATATAAAGTATTAAAATTGAAACTGATATTGAAAAATGTTCTCATGGTCCATTTTATTTTATTTTTCCACTATGTAAAGTCACAGTACTTACCAGATTAATATTAATATATCTTAATTATGTTGACACAATGGAAATTTGCCAAAGACATTCAAAGAATGGAAATAACTTGTTATTTCCACTACTCTAATTAAGGGGGTGTATTTAGCCCATTTTATTCATAATATAGGAGTAATATGAATATTTATAAGAATGTATAGAGATTCCACATACCAAAATAATGACCCAACCTTTCTGAAGGTTCTAAAAAAGGGTTACTGCAGTGGCTTTTCAGAGCAATGGTGATTTTTTTTCTTTCTAGTCTACCTGTTTTAATAAATAATTACCTAAATTTTATTTCTAAAAAAAAAGGTCAGAAATTACAAACTCAATATCTACTTTCCAAAACCTTATGTTCCATTGTTGTGATGTTTATTTTTCATTTTAGAAAAAGAAGATCAGACTATGTTGAGTAACACAAAATTAATGAAAAGGTATTGAAAATTGTAACTCTGAAATGAAAGTGCTATATTTAGGACGTCAAATTTTGAATTATTTCCTCTGAAACTATTAATGTGAACAACAGGAATTCAAGCCGAATGAGCTGCTGACCTGCATTCAAAGTGGATTTTCACATTACAGTTTACCAAAGCACCAGCAAAGGATGATTCATAGCTCTTGAGGATGGAAAGGACCATCTAACCTCACTATGCTCATAACACAGCCCACACAATTTTCTGGAATTGGCTCTCCAGAACCAATAGCTGTGGTTGAACTTAAGCATGGCTTTTACAGAAACATCTCCTCTTGATTTTAAATTTTCCAGTCATGGATAATCTGTCACAATCATTGGCTAAGTTATTTCAGCACTTAGTTATGTTGTTATAAATATATATGCCTTATTTCTAGGTTGAATTTGTCTAGCTTAAATGTCAAGCTGCACGAGAAGGACTCCTCAAACACATCATCCTGTCAAGGTAGAGAAAAAGGCACTTCCACAGCATGGTCCATTTGACCCCTCTTAAACAGCTACCTTAGGAAGAGATAAATTACAGCTCAGAAATGCTTGTTCCTCTCAATTGACTATAAAGGAAATCACAGAATCATGGAGTGGTTTGCATTGGAAGGGGCCTTAAAATCCATCTCATTCCAACCCCTGCCATGGGCAGGGACATCTTCCACTACCCCAGGTTGCTCCAAGCCCTGTCCAACCTCGCCTTGGGAATTTCCAGGGATGGGGCAGCTACAGCTTCCCTGGGCACCCTGTCTTAGTTGTGCTCACAGGTGTTTGTCACTGTGCTCAGACATAAGTATTTGGATCTATCCAGAGGAGCCCCACACTGAATATCCACATAGTTTTGCAAGCAAGGACTGAAAAACACTAAAACATGAGACTTTTCTTTTTTTATGGGTCCTTAATGACTGGCTACACAACATGTTCTTCAATTTGATGCACTCCTGTCTCTCTGTTGGTATTTTCTAGCATTTCACCCAGTTGTTGAGGTTTTCACTATAACACAAGAACACATTTAGCTGTGCATGCCCCAGTGCAGCAGAAAACACTTCTATTTCCTATTCCCTTTCCTGCCTGCCAAAGGACTGCCCAAGGACTGCCTCAACCCCTTCAGCTACAGCACTGGATTGGCCCCACTGCATTCAAGTGATTCCTCAAGACTCCAGGACATTCTTTCAAAATCTCTACTTTGCAAGATACAGCCCCTGAGACTGTAAACGTTGCCCATTTGCTTAATTTGCAGATGAAATACTTAACATCTAGCTCCTCTGGAATGAAAATGACTTGCTTACACTTCATTTATCAAATGGTAACTCAGTAACTCTTTGTCACTACCTTGTCCTCTTCATTATTTTACAATCCTCAATTAAATTCACTCCAAAAATATTTGACAAGGAAACTGGACCCTAAATAAACTGCTTTTGGAGAAATGGAAAGTTGAAGAGTTTGCAATGTAAATTTTCCAAACCTGCAACACTCACTATGAATGCAGAGCTCCAGCCACTCTGCCTGTATCATAAAATACAGCAGCTCAGGGATTTTCTCAGAGAAACCAGCAAAGCCTCCTTCATATAACCTTGGAATCATTTAAGCTGGAAAAGATCTCTGAGATCATCGTGTCCAACCAGTAACCCAGCACTCACCACTAAACCATGTCCCCAGGTGCCACACCCACACATTTACTCAACATTTTCAAGGGATGGAGATTCTAGCACTGCCTGGGCAGCCTGTCCCAATGCCAGAGCACATCTTCTGTGAAGGAATTTTTCCCAACGTCCAACCTAAACCTCCCCTGATGCACTTTGAGGCCATTTCCTTCTGTCCTGTCACTTGCTACCTGGGAGAAGAGCTCGACCCACACCTGGCCACAACCTCCTTTCAGGGAGTTTTAGGGAGGGATAAGGCCCCCCATTATTGCCTTTACACTGGCGTTACAAAGTCAGCCTCAGTTATAATGGTGACAGGAAGAACTTCCCAGTCTCTGGGGCTGTTCTTGGGATTTATGTCAGTAAGAACTAAAGCCAAACAGTTGCTGCTGACTTCAGGCAGCTGAATAGTGCCACATCACTTTAACATGAAATATTACTTTTTTTTGAAAAAGACATTATTAGAAACTTTTAACTCGCAATTTCTTGAAAATAAACTTTATAAAGCTGGGAATGAATTCTTTCCATGAAAAAAATTAAGAAAAATAAGGGTTTGCTTCAGCAACCTAAAAGGAAATTGTGCTTTGATGAATTGGGAAGTATGTAATAAATTAGGGGAAGCAAATAATACTCTGCACTGTAACCTTTACTCACAGACATGGCTGTAAGTGTTTCTTACCCTGAAGTACAACCGATAAAGGTTCCAGGCTGAATAACTCGGGACCAGTTAGATTTTTATGTCCTTCTGAGAGCCCTCATGTCAAGCTGCCAGCTCAGGCTGAATGTGGATAAACTGGAATTCCTCATCTCCTGCCTACACCAAATCCTCCATTTCTGTACATCAACAACCTTGTGTCCCCCTCCACTATCAAGGTGTGTAATATGGGCATCATCTCTGATACTGATACTCTGTTCACACCAGGATTGCAGCTGCTTTTTATGTTTTTCTTTCCTGATAACAACCCCAGTGGCACATAACAGCCTTCCTTACCCTTCATCCAGATTCCAATCTGCGGAAGTCACAGAAACCCTGAGGAATCCAGCTTTGAAAAACAACATTTTCTTGTTTGTACCAAGTCATAAAGATCCTGCCAAGCTCATTTCTCCCACCCATCACTTTGATTTTCCTCTCAGCCACATGCTTTAGAAGCTGCTTTCCATTTCCCCTCATGGCACATCCTCCTCCTGTGCAGAAGCATATCTCCCATCAAATGTCAGATTCCAACCTGGATCACCTCACTTGTCACTCTTTACTGTGCACACATCAAACATTCAAACCAGCACATCTTCTGCAGCATCTTTTTGGTAGGAAAAATCAAACAGCAGATGAACATCATCACCCACTGTCACTTCATTCTTAAAATTCTTCTGTGCTGTGACTCGTACAGGAGAAAATCTCTTACTGACTGGATAATTTATATACTGAGACCACTTCCTCACCAGCTAAACAACACGATCTCCTTTCACTCTTCTGTTTATCTTATCAAATCTTGTAATTTGTCATGTCTCTATATTGCAAAATCTATTGAGCCATCATTAATTTCTGCTCTGCATTTGTGTAAGATGAATAACACATAAATGCAGAGGAATCCTGGATCTTGACTCATGTTCTTACACTGAAAAGCATTAATAATGAGATTGTTTTCCCCCCTTTTAAAAGTTAAATGACAGTTTACTTCTGTTATGGAAGTTGAGACTCCAGAAAAAAAAATCCCACTTTAAAGAAACGGTATCATGCCCCTTAAAAATCTACAATAAAACCCAGTATCCTGTTACGTATTTCAGGTTAAGTATTCAAAATGTCTTATTACTTCTGATAATTTGGAACTGGCTACAAAATTAGTACTCCTTGATCATATGAATGGCTTTCAACATGTTCTAAAGAGCCATAATAATTAGCTGCTTTTTATCTATTTGTTGAGCCATCTAATTTCTCTCTTGTATGTAGTTAACTATTTTTATCACCTAAATATGACTGTAGTAAATTATGGACAAAGATGGGCCTCATCTACCCCATGGGATATTAAATCCCAAGCTTCCTAAAGTGGCAACAAGCATTTCCCTTCCTTCTGTACCATCTGCTCCTTTAAAATAAACAAAAACCAAAACCCATGCACAATGGTGAGGTTGTTTTAACTTTCTTGTTAACAGATGCAGAAACAGCTGAATGCTTTTTCTCAGAAGCATTTAATCCACACTGTGAACCTCCACTATAACTTCTGAGGGTAATTTAAGCATCGTATCTAAACACCAATTAGAACTAGAGTTTTCTTGATGGTAAATATTAATAACCTGTCCTTCTTGCAGGAAAAAAAATACCTAAACCCTTCACCACTGACAAAATTACCTCATGAAATTACTGGTTCTCACTTCCAGGCCGTTTGCATTGCAATAATTCTGCACAGAGACCGCTCACTTCCAGCAGTTTTAGCACCTTCTGCAGTAAAACTAACACATGTGGATCTCTGGAAAGCCTGATATTTTTTCCTGTTGTCCCAATTCTTTGCCATCAAAAATGACAATCCTGTCAGCACATCAAAACATTTTAAGGCTGACCTGTGCCAGTACACAGCCTGGAATATTGCATTAGTACAATTCCTCCAGGCTGGATGTCAGCCACTTCCCCACCAGCCAGTGTTACCAACCCTATGCAAATATTTATTGTGTGATTTCTCTTCTTATTTTTATTGGTTTTTTTCCTTATTATTTATTTTTATTACTTATTTTTCTCCCAGCCTTATTGGAATTTAAATTATGTGAAATTAGAGGCATATAATTCTCAGGCAGAGCTCTTGGCTGTGGAATTTGTTCCAAATTAGTAAAACAGAACTATTTGTTTTTTGGGGTTTTTTTTTAATCACTCAGGTATACTCCAGGTTCCATAGTCATTCTGCAATTGGAGCCTCAAGGAAACCCCTTATTTCATACACGTTCTCAGGGCTTTGCAGAAAAACTCAGTGTATTTATGAAAGCCCAATATCTTATATTTTCATCCATGTGCATATTAAGTAACATAAATACCCCCAGAGTGAGAAAAGTGTCTTACCAAGGAAAAATCCCTTCTCATATCCCCTCTTCTGAGACTGTGGAGGAAAGGGTGTAACTTCTACCAATAAGCAACTAAAGAATTTAAGTGCTATGAAGGGTACTGAATTATCCAGGGGGATTTAACTGGGAGGAAGAGGCTTGGTTTAAAAGCAAGAAAACAATTTTGATTGTGCAATTTTGTCAATGTAGAACCAGCAGACACAAGGGATGTACCAGAAAGCCCTGGCTGAAGCTTAATCCTAAACTGGAAACCACAGTCACAAATATAAGCACAGCAATACACAGCACTAAAAACATGACTGGTACTTAATTAACTGTTTTCATTTTCTAAAGTCTGATAGCTCTTTCTAGAATTTTCCTTCATTTTGTGGTTTTTTTCTTAGCTCTGCTAACTCCAAAATATTGACCTAGTGCTGTATCCTATTTAAGTTTAGAGTCTTTAAGTATCTCCCAAAACTTTACAGTGAGCAAATATTACAAGGCGAGAAAAATAATCCAATCCTAATTTCATCTCTTTATGTGCTACAAATATTGCTCTCTCCTTTCCTCCTATGTGCAATAAATTAAAAAAAACCAAACCTGAAATAACAGACGAATCAAAACTTCTATTACTAATAATACAGAAGCCTCAATTTAGCCCATGCTTTTGTCAGACTGAAGGTATAGTTTAAAAATTAAGCAGATGACTGCTTTGCTGAATTGAGGTTTACACAACCTTGAAGCTAAAGTCAGAAGCCTGGAATAATACAAAACCTCAGGGAAGGAACACAGAAACCCCAAAATAAAATTCATAAAATGTGTTTGGTTGCCTCAAGCCTGGTGTTTTCACTTGATTTTGCTAGAGAAATATTTCCAAGCAGTACCAAGTGTGCAGCCAGGCTCCCTGAAATGGGTCTGGCTTAGAGAAAAGTAAAACTTTAAAGAGATTTTCTAGCAACCAAATTACAGTGGGGCCTTCTGATGCCTGGAGGTATATTAGAGGGATGAGGGGAGAATGAGCACCTTTGCCTCAGGGCATGGAGAGGACAGGGGACACAAATGAGAGGCAATCAAACATCATTTGTACTGCTGCATACTCAACTTTTTTGGTTGTTAGTGGTATCAGAGATTTAAATGAGAAGTGACACCTCACTGAATGGGACATGATAAATGCAGTGAAACAAAGCACAAAGTTCTTATTTATTCAGGAATCTTTTGTCTTTTCCTGTGAGCAATGCCAAACTGAACAAGTACTTGAGTTTGCATGTTATTATAGGACTTAAAGAACAAGAGCAGGCAACTAAAATGGAAAATAACAGATGATTTGAGTTATAAAAAAAAATCTCCGCTTGGTTCTGGTGTTCCCATATTCTTATCTGCTCCTTTCCAGATTTACTCTGCTATTCTAGAGGTTTTACATTCTTCATTTGCAAAGTGACAAGTCAGGGTTGCCAGAGGTGTCTGTGGGTAAGAGACTCTATCATGGAATCACAGTAACCCAGAATGGTTTGGGTTGGAAGGGACTTAGAGACCATCAAGCTCCAACTCCTCAGGCAGGGTCACCAGACCCAGAGCAGTTTGCTCCAAGCCCCATGCAGCCTGTCCTTCTGTCCAAGCTCAATACAACAGGACCTGTCTGATGAGCGTCGGTCGCACGAGCAGCACCTAAAATGAACACCCTGCTCATGAGAAATTCAGTTTCATGCAATTTTTCTTCAGCTCTAGGTTAATTCCAAGTCAAACAGCCTTATTACATGATCCTAAAGTTCTCATAATGTTTCATGCAGACAGCTCACATCCTGTGCTACAGAGCTGGGCAGCTCTGCTGCCGACTCACAGCTGCTGCATCTCAGCCTGAGCTGGCTCAGCAGCACTGAGTGAACTGTCAACCACGAGCAGCTCCAGATCATAAAGCACTTTTAAATCTTTCAGGGAGAAAAATATGAATGAATGCTCATGTTCAAGGGAAATCTGAAAGAATGGTATAAAACACAACTACAACTGGTCTTGCACTATGGTCTAAGTACATGGTGTTGTCCATGATCTAACACATTCACAAAAACATAAAATCTGCAGGGAGCTGCACTCTTATTTTGTGCGAAGACAAGGAAAAAAAATACACTTTCCTTTTAAGATTGTTCCATTTTTTTCTTAGGATTCTTCAACAACCAAGTTTCTATTTATTTACTTTCGTACCAGAATGTATCTGCTGCATGGATGCAATGCCACTGTCTTTACAAAAATTAATGCAAATTATGGAAGAAGGACACATTGATTTTTGTGAAATATCTCGGAACACTTAATTAAGTTACCTTTATGTCCCAGTATCTGCTCTAGAATTATAGTTCTCACCTTACCCTTGAAATACATGTTTATGTATTACATGTTAGATTGCCTTGAGCAAAGTACCAGAAGTCAGATTCTCATCCACACTAAGGTTTTTTAAGCCTCTCAGGAGGCACATAAGAACACACACTTTTAGAAAGTAACATATGCTGGCCCTCAGATCCTTTTAAATCAGTACAACTGTGCTTGAAATGCCTCTACTATGTATTTGATTTGGGCCATACAGTTAGAAAAAAAATATTATATGAGGTTTATGAGATTAGGAGTTGCTTTTGCTCATGTGAGAGACTTGCTGATTGCAAACCTTACCATTCTCTTATCTTCTCATTAATAATAAGAGATAGAAAAAGTATCTGACAAATCAGATTTTTTTAACCATTAGATATGAAAAATGATGAAATTTTGCAGTGTGAGCTCCTGTGTGAGCAAGATTCAGGTTCTGTTCATCACTTCCAGCACACCAGGTTTGAGCAGGTGGGGACACAATGGAGCACAACCCCCTGTGGGGCTGTACAAACTGCACCAGCAGAGTCACTCCATGCCAGTGTCTCTTGCTTCAGCAGAACTACATCCATGCTGCCAGAAAGCCTCACGTGCTGCTTGCAACAATTCCTGTACTGTGCAGTAGGACACTGATGTATGTGCAATCCAAGAATTTTAAATATCCCCACAGGATATCAAATGCTGTTCAGATCATTTGTAAATGCTTCCCTAGTGCTCTGCAGAAAGGGAGCCAGTTCTTTTCAAATCTACTTCAATGACATTTTTGTCTTATCTAAAAATTTATGTTCCTGTTCAATAAAATCATCTGGGCAACTTACTGCTTCATCAGGACTGTGAGCTTGTGCCCTCATTAATAAATTCTGTTGGAGCGTTAAGACTTCCCCCAGTAGGGACAGCTGGGAAACTGCAATATAAAGTCAAGCAGCACATTTAATGACCAATGAACTTCTGGAAACTTACTCCAAAATGATACATCATTGTGTCAGACACTCTTAAGCATTATGCAGCTTGGTCTCCCTCTTCAGAAACATGAAACCCCCTGAAACTGCTACCACAAATTGGGAACCTTTTAAATTATTGCCAAGCCACCTGCTTTTCTCCAAGAAACTTCATAAAACTCTCCAAATTAGTAATGTCATTAAGTAAAGCTTACAGAACTGTTGTTTTTCTGAAGGAGTATTAGCTGTTTAGCTTAAGGAAACCAACAGGGATTTTTATAATGGAAAGAACTGTCATATATATTTTATAATCTATTCCAAATGAAATGCTTTAATACGTTCTTGAATATGCTATTCTTTCACATTTTAATCTTTCTGGGAGAAAACCCTATTAACCATATTATCAGGATTAAATTTATCTAGTGAAGAAGTTCAGTTCAGGAGAGGAGACATGAAAGATTCTCAGTTTATGGGTCTTCAGATGCTATTAAGAACCATATAAATCAAATGTCCCATTTTACATTTCTGAACACCACTGGAAAAAATAGTGCTGGGATCGAAGAGGGAGCCCCATTTCCCCTGTTCCTTCTCTTTTTTGAATGGCCCTACACAGAGCAGGAGAGGATGGATTATAGGAATGCCTTCTGTCGAGGAGTCGGCCAAAACTGTGCCATCTCATCTTGGAGCAATTTATCCAATAAGATGATTTAGAGGACAGTTCAGTGGCACCATTTTTGGAAGGCAAAAGCAGAAGGGAAGGAATATAAATCAAAGGTGACTGGCAGGTAAAGGATATATGCAGCAATCAGCCAAACCATGTGCACACTGGCACAAATTCAACAAGATCATTTATAAAAATTTTAAGTCAAGAGTACACAAAAGGGGGTCTGGTGCTAACTAAATCCACAGATAGATTACACGCCACTGAAATAAACACTTCCAGATGCTGGCATACAAAAACCTTTTACAGAAAGAAATGTTTTCTTTCATAAATCTGAAAGGAGGAACCTTGGGATGGGGGCTGGGAGAGAAGGGAACAAGATTTCCAAACTGAGATTTGACTTCCTACTGGTTTTATAGAATAATAACTCATCTTTTTCAAATGCACAGTGTTAACACTGTAGAATTACAAATAACTGCAGACAACAGCTTGATGCATAGACAAAGACATCGTAAGTATGTAACTGTTTAATGAAATAAAATTACCTTTTTTTGCTTTTAAAATGAGAAGAAAGCATGAAAATGTCAATTTGGCTTTTTCTATATCAGAAACTGAACATGTAACAGAAGGGAAAGTTTTCAAATGCCTTTTGACATAAATACATACATTTCATTTTTGAGAAGTGATTAAGAATGAAATCCTGACTACTTCAAAATCAGTATCAATTGATCCTGAATATCAGTATGGGCAGTCTATATTTTACAGGACCCTAAGTATCAGAGATTTTTTATTTGGCTTCCATGTAACTAATTTCATTCGGAAACAGCATTCAAAACTTTTTATCATTCAAGTGCTTTAAAAAATTTAGCTGTACTCTGTCCATATTTGTCTATTGAAGCAATTACTGAAGATTATATTCCAGAACTACTTCTCACTGCTACTTTGATCTGAAATTTCTTTCAGTGAAGAGGACAAAGTTGCAGACCAAATCCTCTTGGCAACAATTCCAGGTAGTGGAGTCTCCTTCTCTGAAGATACTCAAAAGCCACGTGGCCACCACCCTGTGCCCTGTGCTCTGAGCCTGAGCAGGGTGCTTGGACCAGATGGTCTCCAATGGTCCCTCTCAACTGACCCATTCTGTGACTCTGTGAATGTGAAGCTGAATTTTTCTTGAAGTTTAAGGCACCTAAACTAAATTTGCAATCCAGAATGTCCTCTTCCACAAATATCATACTGACACATTATCCTTCATATTTTAAAAGTTTCCCTCTCTGCTTTCTACTCCCTGAATCTGCTGATTTAGTCTCTCATTAGCTCAGCTTTGCCAGGGCTTCAGCTACTGTTCCACAGATTTTATTTTCTAGGGGAAATTAATAGAGTAAAAGCATATTTATTATATTGAAATTACTAAAGATCCATGATGAACCTCAGGGTTTTTCACCACAGAAATTAATTTATGCATTTGCATAAAAGCTGAGCTCAATCAGGATCAATAAAAAGCACTTTAAAAACATCAGAACTAAAAGACCTTGACTAAGTAATTTGATTGTGAAACTATGATTACCATGTACATGTAACCTACTGAAGTCCATATGGGATACTTGCATTTATTATTTAAGAACCTCTGAGAGTATAGGCATGGCTCTGTAAGGCCCAAATAATCCAAGTCTCTGCCAAATCACATTCTCTGGTGCTGTATGTTCTTTGTGCAGAGAATGTCACAAGCAATATTATAGACACAGGTTTGGAAATACTCATTGTTTTATGCTGCACAGGCAATTTTAAGAGACTGAAATATTTAACAAGAGAAGGTGTAAAGTAGCAAGCCTTTTCATTCTGGAATGACTGGGAGGCTGAGGGAGCATTCTCCCCAAAACATAAATACCCAAAGGAATGTTGGTTATACCCCTGTTCGTTCAATACACCCCGTTAACTCACACACACAGAGGCTGCTGAATAATGGTCACTGTCTGCCATGAGCCTGTCCAGGATCGTAATTTACATTTGTGAACTCAGTTTCTCTAAACTAAACATCTGAAGCATTTCATTACACAGCTGGTATAAACTAAAAACAAAGAAATCTGCTTTGGAAACATTTTCTTGTTCTTTTTGCCTGTGGTCTTCCACTGTTGTAGCTGACCACTTTGCTTTTCATTTCAGAGAGGATCCCAGCTGTCCTCTTTGCTAGACCTGTTCTCATGGTCTCAAGTACTGCCTACAAACTGTGCATGCACCACTTACAGCTGCTCCAATCAAGATTCCAGGTAAGCATTGTGTATTGTTCACAGAATAAATACTCTTAAAAGAATTTTTTTTTGTTATCCCAACTGTCTGAAATACAATAAATTCAAATAACTTAAAATAATTTCTCAAGAGATATTATGCTTGTGTTCATGAAAAGAAATATCCACCTAATATTTCTGTGAACACCTTGGCATAATAAATACTATTGTTTGGAATATTATTTGGAAGAATATTAGGATTATTCCTACAGGCCTAGTCATGTCTGGACATCATTTCACTATGAAACTGCTTAACTTCAATGTACACAGAAATTGACACAGGTACAGCACAAGGAATTGCATCATCCCATATGATGAAGACAGAGTTCCATACTTCCCATTCCTCTTGCAAAAATTACATGGTGTTATTGCTTAATATTTCCATGATTTTTGAAAGTCTAGACCATGCTTTAAAGTAGAAAAACTGAGCACCACCCAGTACTGCTAATAGAAAATATTTGGATAAAACGTACGACTGAACTACCTTAGGTGTTATACAATGCAGAAGAATCCAGAGTACACTTGCTGTTTTCCATTGTGGCTTGCACTTGGAGACAAAACCTAAATGCTCTAATTATGTTACTCATTCTGACATAGCTATTAAGGTCAAAATAAATGCAAACGGATCATTTTCACCGCCTTAATGTTGGTTCTCATTTACCATATGATTATAAAACTTTCAAAGTGTTGTTTCCCTCCAAACCAACATCCATCAAATGCTGCTAAAGAATTGTACAGGTTAACTCGTAATCCAAAACCAACTCCATAGGGACGCTTATCACCAAATCAGATGTAAGAGAGTGATAATCATGATGAAACAGTGAAAAAGGGAAAGATGTGAAAAAAAAACCACTGTTTATGCATTACAAACACATATTTGCTATCTTAAGAAACAAAAGTATACATTTTTTTAAAAAAAATACAATATTATCCTATATTTTCTTTTTACAGAAATTAAATCTAAATTCCATGTATGGGGCTCATAAGCATGAAGCTTTTTCATTCCTTAACTCTGTCTTTTTTAAAAACTGCCTTTCCATAAGAACTACTGGGATGCAATTGGCAACTGTCTTTCCACATCACCCATCCTTGTGAAGGACAACACAACTGTTAAATTTCGTTTTTCCAATTAGAAAACCCATCCTCTGGTGGTTTGGGTTCAGATATGAACCTTCTGAATGCAGCAGGCCCTTGACTATTGCCAGTGTGCTGGTTATTACACTGACCCATAAAAATATCCCTCTATTTGCTTCAAAGAGTTCATGGCAGGGTTCAGATCCTTCTGATACAATTCTCCCCTCAGACCCTGCAGAGAGCAGCTCAGATTTCTGATGTTATACCAGGTTTTGCACTGCCTGCATGGGCTGTGTCACACAGCTCCTGCTGCTGAGATCTGAGGAAATGACCATGGCCTGATCACATAAAAATCTGCAGTGTTTCTGTTAATCTATTTCCTCAGGTTTGGTTACACACTCGCCACCAGACCTGGCCATCACTAAAGTGAATTTGTTGTGGAAATCTGCATTAATGCAGCTTGCAGAGGGTACTCAGTGCTCCACCCACATTTGTGCCAAATTAAGCCACAGAGGTCCTGGTTGCTGCATGGACAATTGTCATCACCAGGTCCCTCCCCAGAACGACAATGAGGGCACTCACAGGGGAAAGGACCTAAATGCAGACTCTACAAAACCTCTCAAAATACTTTTCCTGAGCCTTCTCATTAAAAGCAGAGTTATGTTACAGCTCTACAACATCTGTAAGCATCCAGAAGCTGACCCAAGATTCCCTCTTATTCTTGGCTTGTTCAGAGGGAACAAGATCTGTTCCTCTCATCAACCACGTTGACTGTAGGTAATGTTAACAAATTAAATTGTTCAGTTGCACTTTTTGGGAAGTTCACAAGCGTGGAGGACATAAAAAGAACCCCAACTCAAACCAGGGTATTATATGTTGTGGTTGAAAAAAAAAAAATTAACTTCAGTTAATAATTGACCAAACCACTTTTAGTGAGGGTCAGGGAGGGAAGATTCACCTTTCTGCAACTGTTTATGTGAGCTCTTCATTTTTTTTTAAAATAAGGTTAAACACATTCTCAGCTTTCAGAAGCTATTGCCATATTCTTAGCTACATCTTTCAGAAAACTTCTGCTAAAGATATTTTTCTGTTTCAGACTGGAAATTCTATCCAACACTTTACATGATATTAATCTAGCATTTATGTGTGGCAAAAGAGAAAGGTGAAGTTATATAAAGACAGTTCATTGCAATTGTGTACTGACTATCATTAATAAATCAAACTTTCACTGCCATCTGTCCTGGTTTAGGGCAAATATTTTGGAGGAAACCTCTGGGAGGTCTCCTCTAGGAAGAGCCGATTCCAATCGCCCCTCCCCCTACCGGTCCGGGAAGAATTTCCTTAGAGAAAAGTGGAAAAAACTATTTATTTAACACATAGAATGTTTACAAGTATAGGGAAAAAATTGGATAATATGAAAACAATGGAACCTCTCCTTCCTCTGAAGAGATGGTAGATTCAGAGTCCGTCTGAGTCCGATTCAGTTCTCCAGTGGGGGGACGATTGCCGGGCCCGGCTGTAGCAGTCGGCAAGGGTGGGGGAGGGGCCCCCCGGGCGTTCCCTGGTGTCCTGGGCTCACGCAATGCCAGCCCCACAGAATCCCGAGGAAGGAAAGAAGCCCCAGGGTCCGGGGTGGAGGGGAACCCGGCCGCGTGCAGACCCCGCTCTCTTGACCTTGGTTCGTAGTAATCTGCGGGACGGGGGGCGATGATCCCGGGGAGCTGCGAGTTCCGGCCGCGCTGGAGCCACGCGCTCCCTCCTCTCCTCTTCTCTTCCTGCTTCCTGCTGCCGCTCCGCCTCTTCCTCCACCTTCACTCCCACCGTCCTCCTTAGACCAACCCAAAGCTGCAGAACTTAATGTCCAGCACAAGCCAGGGGACGATTGGGGATACAAACAGGCCACATGGCTAACCCAGGACACATCTATAAAAGCATTGATTTATTTTGGCACTAGGAAAATTGTAACTTCATTTACTAATTCTCCCTTATTTTTTCTTGTTCCTTGCTTCTGAAGTCCCACTTTATATTTTTGGCCTTCATCTTCTTCTGTATCAGTTTTACATAGATTAATTCATCCAAATTCAGAATAATTTTTTTTCTCTGAGAAACTGGACAATTTCTTCCTGATTTTGAGGATCTGACATCCTGTTGGGTGGATTTTGTTTGATTTTTTCCTATGATTTCTTTGACATTTACTATTTTCTAAATGCAGATATTCTGAGGTAAGCAGCATATATGCCACACAGAAAAGCATATGAGAAGAAAATTACCCCAATTTATGACATTGGAGATGGACTGCTTTCACGTTTTCATCAGCTGAGAAAATTAAATAAAGAATTCGTTTGGCTGCTCTGAACAATGGATTTGCAATTTGCATAGAAAAAATGATGGCAAAACCTCAGAACCCATCAGTGTTTTACCACAAGCTCAGTTCTATTACATTTCAGTGGAGGTTCAAAGTTGTCTAAAAAAAACCATTCTCTTCTTTCCCCAACCGTAAATGTGTCACTTGAGAGTTCAGCTTCCAATAGGAGCAGTATCTGACACACAACTAATTATAGAATATAAAGTGCTCTTCACCATATTGGAATACATATAATTTAAAATAACTGTAAACCTAAACTTTGGAAAAACAGAAAATTCAAGCACTAACAAAAAAGCATAATTTGTAATTGAAAGAAAATAATATTTAAAAGGAAAAAAACCTTTTTTTTTGTCTTTCCAAAAAGAGACAGAAATTACTAAGTTTTATTTCCCAAGAGAATTATGCCACTTTTATAAAGAAAATTACAGTCACCACAAATTGCTCTCAACAATTCCAAAGCTTCTTCATTTGACCACTTGAAAATCAGAGTTCTTTAAGATTATAAATATAACTTTTTATAACTCTGTTATTACGTACTGTGAATGGGGAAAGGGGGCCAATCTTGTGGCCGTAGCGTCGAATGGCCTCTCTGATGTGGCTGGGCTGGATGGCATCACTTTGAGCCTCCATCCCACAGGCTGCAGTGCTCTGCAACAGAAAAACACATAAATTGTTACTAAATCAAAAACACACAACAGACCTACAGTGCATAAAGTATGAAAATAAACCTTTATAAAATGGACCAATTTTTTTTTTCCTGAGGATACACATCATTGCTTCCACGCACTGCATCAGAGGAAAAAAAGCTATTAACAAATTAAAGAGCACTTTTACATGAACTTTGCTTAAGAGACGCAAAGAAAAGCATGTTAGTCCTTTTAAATCTTTCACCTAGCGCTGCTCTATGTTGCAATTGAAAAGAGCAGAAAATGTTCAAACTGAAATTAAAGGGTCATGTAAGTCATGCTGCAATAACCACTGAAACTATTTTTAAAACATTTAAGGCTTTTATTATGATGTCAAGGGGTGGGGCAAATATTGAACAAACATCTGAAGTGGATAGCAATTTGACAACAAAATCACCATTGGGTAATATCAACTTGAAATCTGAAGCTGAAGCATGTGGCATAAAGGTGTTAGAAGGATGCAAAAAATAAATTTAACTACCTCAAAAATGGGAAGTTTTGACATTTCAAATTACTTTTTGGATTATGGACCCTAAATAGGTGACAATAAGAATTCTCTGCTACTGGCATACTGATTGTACAATAATTTTCCTGGGATTTTAAAAGAAAAAGTTAATCTTCTCTCCATGCTAGCTGACCTGAAACATTGGTTTAGGCTCCATCTAAACACAGCTGCTTGCCGGAATTCAGATGCCTTATCTAATGACAGCTGCTTGGCAATAATTGAATGAAAATTGTATTAGTGAGTGCACTGAGAATGACAAAAACTTTAATTATACAATGAAGTTTAATGTACACACATACACGGCCCCTCATACATTCACATCATATCCTAGTGCTCCCAAACTTGGGATATTTTTCACAAAATGCTTTATTTTTAAGAGTGCTGAGTCCACTGGAGCCTGTGAGTACACACAGAATTATTCATAACATGATGGCAGATTCTTCTCCTGCGGATTGACATCCACAAAGGGAATATGAAACTCGAATATTTTCTGCTGGACTGGGCCTTCATGGCCTAAAATTAGTATTTTGCACCAAGTTAACTTGTTTGTCTCAATGCCTCAGTTTTATCCAGCAGATAACTAAGTAAATTGAATAAGTCATGAGAACATTTCATTAAAAATGTGCACTTTTTGGAATGTAATTATTTTCAAAGGCATTTATTCAAATACTAAGAACTTAAACTCACAGCATCAGTAAAACATAATTTATCAAAAACTACATCTCCAGCTAAATTTCTTTTCCTGGGAATGATAATGAAAATCAGCCACAGGAACAAAACATAATCAAATATAACATAAAAAAGGGAGAAGAGAAAGCAGAAGTCTCTCCAGGATTTACTAAAAGCTTTCTAACCAGAGTATAATAAGGACAGGAGGGAGTTGATCACTTCAGGAGTATCCACAGCATTGATGACACCAGAAGGAGAAAATAAATATTTTTCTACCTTATCACTGTAGAAATCACTGGTTTTACCCTGAAAAGCGAGTATTTTTAAAACAACAAAATACATGATAAAATCTCAAGTCATTCCATTGCTTTTCAGCAAAATGAGCACTGCCATCACTTTTCTTCAAAACAGCCCCAGCAGAGTCCTTCCAATCCAGTTTAATTAATCACATTGATTTCTCCTGTGGGTTTTAGGTACATAGATCCCTTTCAGAACACCAAGACTCTGCAACAGCAGACAAGAACTGTAACACTTGTATTTCATATTCTGAATATGAGACATTCCTGCTTTATGCACAGCTAACAAATATTTAGCTTGAATGCAACCAGCTGGTACAAAAATAAAGCAAGTCAGGCACAGTGGTTAAAGGTAAGGGCAGCAGTAACCTAAGGCTGCTGGGATCAGGAAAATCACAAGCACCTCTTTGCTTATTTTGACCCTTAAAACCTGGGCTCACTGCTCCTGTTAGAGAAGGGGATAATAATTTGGGGTGGTGATAATTGCTGCGCCTGTGGAGGAGCAGGTTATTTTAGAAGCGGTTGTTATCACCTTTACAGAGTTCATTCTGCAGATATTATTAGGAAAAATGTAGCATAATTCTGATAAAAAAAACCACTAAACCACACATTTGGCCCTACAATAACAATGGCTATTAATATATGATATAGGTTAAAACTAATATTGAAGATAAGACACATTATTTACTGTGAGGGTGGTGAGGCCCTGGCATGGGGTGCCCAGAGAAGCTGTGGCTGCCCCATCCCTGGCAGTGTCCAAGGCTGGACAGGGCTCGGAGCACCCTGGGATAGTGGAAGGTGTCCCTGCCCATGGCAGGAGGTTGGAACTGGATGATCTTCAAGGTTCCTTCCAACCCAATCCATTCTGTGATTATGTGATTATTTCCTGAGTTCAGTTTCTTTTTCTTTTTGTTTTTTCCTCCAGGGTTGTGCCCCAAATACCTTTTTTCTTTTCCTTTGTTTGGATTTGGTGGAGTCCTGTCCAATGCCACCGTTCCCCAAGGCTCCTGAGGGGGTTTTCCCAAGGTGTTGCTGCCCTGCTGATGCTGGGGGGGTGGGCGTCGGGGGTGGTGTGTTCTCAGGGGAGTCAAGACTGGTCTTCACACTTGTAGACTGCCCCAAGAGATGTGGCTGTAAAAGCAAGGTGTCAAACAGTTGTGGTATAATCAAATCACAAATAAACTCTACCCCAATTATTTCCTTCTCAGATTTCCTGTTGGGAGAGATGCAATACAGCATTTGCTTTTCTCATTCTAGAAGTTATTATAATAGCTGCATAATATCAATGCATGCAGCACAGCACTTAGTGCACTTGCCAGTTTTGAAAACATTATCCAAATATGCAATAGAGCCTTGAACACAGAGAGAAGGAATTTTCACCCAAGACAAGAGTATTTTTATTTAATTATAAAGATGCTGCTAAGTATTTCACATTCAGAGCTATAATTTAATGTCTTTCCATCTAAATCCATAACTTCAAAGTTCACAAACTCCGTAACACAAATCTGTATTAATACCACATTCAATAATGTCAATTTTGGTAGAAAATACATGTAAAAGTAAAACATAAAATGCATTAACATGTGAAAAGGCAAGTTTTACCTCAGTAGAGTTGTGGTACTGTATGAAGGTGGCAGATATGGCATGACTGAACGGGTCACCAGCTTTGGGAGTCATGTCCTGTTTAACCAAAAGGGCCAAGTCCACCAGCTGGAAGGGTAAAACAGGTGGGGTTACTGACATGGTACTAAAAATGCCATTGTAACAATGGCTTGAAGCAGAATATTCCCAGTGTGTCTCAGATAAAAATAAAATTACTCAGATATTTCAGCCTAAAGAACCTTTCTTTTCCACTTCTGTAAATATATGGAGCAATCTATCTACCCAAGAGGGCTTGGCTTGGCACTAAGGTAACATTTTGTTTTCCAGGAAATCCTTCTTTCTAATCCAGTTGTGCAATGGGATTGAATGAGCCCCAGTGCACTGCCAAAGGTCACATAACAAAGTGTGTGGTTTCAGATTGGACTTGAAAATGGTTCATGCTGGACTCCCCTCTCTTCTGCAGCCATTATAAAACATTTTATTTGTGTGTGAGATGGATGAACACAGCACAGCACACATCTGTCACACAGCAAACTGAAAGGCAGCCTGGAGTTCTGAGCTGGTCTAGTGGAAGGTGTCCCTGCCCATGGCTGGGGGTTGGAACTGGATGAACCTTAAGGACCCTTCCAACCCAAACCATCCCATAGTTCCATGAATCCAGTTAGCTTGGAGAGCTGATGCAGTGACTGCATTTGTGAACCCAGTCCCTGAGGCTGAAGTACCTCCAAGAGTAATTAATTCATTTCCATTAGAGTTCAGTCAGTCCCTTACCTGGGCCACAGTCTCGTATGCTAAATATGCCAAAATCTCCATTGCAACTGCATTTGGCTTTATTTCCATACTGCTACAGTCCAGCCAGTCACGGAACTTGGATGCTTTCTTTGCTGTCAGTTAAAATCACAGGGGGAAAAAGAAAAGTTAACGACAGGTAGGTCAAAATAATCCACTTTTTTGGACGCAGAAATACTGCGAAAGTGAATCAATCAGTGTGAGCATGATTTGACTGGCCAAAGAAGGAATCATCAAAATGCAACCAGTGGGGAAAGACTGTTATTTCATACATTTTGGAGACCCATAAGCACAAGGAATAAAAAGAAAAAAACACAAGATAATTTGCCACATGGGAGATTTCAGAACAAGGAAGGGTCAACCTCAGAGGAGTGCAGACCAGACAAAGGTGCTTTAGAATATATTACTGTAAAATAAATAAAATTATTGCATCACATCTTCGATGGATTAAAAGAAATCATCACAAATATGAGTCCAGATAAAATTGATATAATTGTATTAACAACAGCAAAGACAAATGAAGGAAAGAAGAACTTGGAAGTCCTGGTGTTAATTTTACAGGGCTGAGGTGCTGACAAGCCAGCCAAAATTATTTTTACAAGAGTGCTTTTAAAGTGTGCTTTGGATATAAAGAAATAAGGATAGATGTATAATCAACATTCATACGAGAACTTCATACAGGTAATGGGTGTGGTTGGTTCAGAAAAGGGCAGAAAAAAATACGGGACAATGAAATGTAATATTTGCTTAGAGTGTAAAAAGAGCGAAAAAGAGGATGATCTTACTTAGCTCAGTGATGGACAAGAAGATCACAGAAATCTGTGGACAGAAAGGAGCTATGGATACAGAGATCTTAACAGAGGGCTGTTTGTGAGACAGGACAACCAAAATAAAGTAAATACAAGGTGGAAAAATCATCTGAAGGAAATGGAAACAACTCTTTCAAAAAGAGCTTTCAATCAGGACTAAAAAGCTACAGACAAGTCAGGTGTTAAACAGGAAAAAGGTCAAAATAATGGCTATTTTTATTCAGGAGATAAAGGATGGCTATACTGCATCACTAAAGAAAGAAAAAGAAAGAAACAAAGAAAAGAAATATGAGAAGCGTGAAGGTGACACAAAATGTTCCTTAGAGTTTAAGTTTGCAATTCTGTAGTTTGCAATCCTTTTAGGGACCTTTTCTTTTGCCTGTCTTTAAAAGTGCCAGAAATATCTGGAGCTGTGATTAATATATATTTTTAGAACAGGTTTCTTGAAGTCCCTTCCAGGCTTATTCTCTTGTGACACAGTTTTTATGGGCTTATATTACTGTAATACACTTTGTTAAACATTGTAACACAATCAATTTTTACTGAAATAAATAAGTAACAAAAGCCTTTGAACAAATGTTCTGCATGGCCTTTAGTATGTTCTGTCTAATTGAGCTCATTTTGTGCAATTGAATTTGTGCCCAAGTCTCTCTTGGTACTATTTTCTAACCACTGTAATTCTCTTATTCTTTAATGACATTAAATGACAGTGAAAAAGAACCATATAGACATGGTCATTTAAAAACACTGTGAAAATAGCACTGAGATATTTTAATAGATTGCAATCTCTTGGTCAGCAACATTCTATTTTATTTTGCAAATTTAAGATTTTTATTTGTTCTGTCTCCAGATGGCAATTTTAGGGTTTCAAAAATGACTTTATCACAAACCCCTCATTTCCTGAAGTCACCCTAATCTGAAGTATCATTTATCTAATGGTTCACAGATGTGTGATGCCAAATTATAACTAAATGTAAAAAAAATATTGAATTAGAAAAAGAAATGCTTACAAAACATGTTTTCCTACGTTTGCTGACATTTGCTGATGAAGAACAGTATCTCAAATGTGTCATTTATTTGCCATAAATGAGTCACTCTTTCTTTGAATTTAAAAGGAAGAACGAGATAAGGTCTCTCTTTTAAAGACACCACTGTGTTCAAGTCTGTGTTGTAGGATCATGTGCTGGTTTGTCATGATTTTTACTGGCTCCTTCACCTCCCTTTCTCTGACATTTGACCTAGAACCTTAGTCATCACTTAACCGCCTCTGTAATGATGTTTTGCTACATGATCAAGCCCATTAATTTACAGCTCATTATAGTCGTGGCCCACAAGTACTTCTAGTAAGTTGGTTTTCAGTGCTAGTAAAGCCCTAATTCTGTCATCATGTTATTAGTGTTGGAATAGCATATACTGATGAACTTGGCTAATGGTGAATAAATTCCACAGCAGGAGCTTACAGCTTAAAATAGAAAAGACTCTTTAGTAAGTTCTTTGTGTCTCTGCGGATCAGGAAATAAAAGCAAGACTTGCTGCTCCTCTCTAATTTTAGAGGGATTCCAAAAAACCTGCAGCCATGAAACTTTGCTAATGTGCCGACTTTAGCACCACCACAACAGACTTTGGGCAAGTGTGGTTTTACTCCATTAACTCCTCACCAGTTCTATCTTTGCAGTCGTCCCCACCAGCTCAGTGTTTGAGCACACAGAAAGCCTGGTAAATATTCAAATAAAATACTCTGCCTAACGGCCTGAAACTGTGCTAAATTAACTGTTCCCAGGAGTTACACACACAAAGAATTTAAAGTTTTATTACTGAGGATGAAACAAAGTGCTTTCAAAAAACACGAGGTTCTGGTGTGCTCTCTATTACATGAAATAATAATCAAACATTGCAGATAATCAAATCATACAGTACAGCCATTATAATACTCACAAAAACTCAATTGCCGACTTTCACAGAATTCTGCATACTGGACCGAGTCCATGGCTCGTGTTTGTCTTTCTGCTCTCTGACAAAAGAGTGAAAGTACATGATGTACCTTATTCCAACAAGACTGCATTCCACAACAGAAATTATAGCACCAAAGCACCCTCGCCACAACCTTGAAGCAACTCTCCCAAATTAAACATGCATTGAACAAGTCAAGATGCAGAAATATAAACCACAGATGGGTTATTAGTCTTATGAGTTAAATTTCCCCGAGGAGTGTGTCAATTCCTATTTTCCAAACCTGCTCACCCAGCCCAGTGGTGAGGGCTGAGAGCAGAGGAGTGCTGAGCGCTGCTGCCCTGACCAATGTGCACATTTTAACTGAAGCACATGAGTATTTTGTGTGTTTACAGATAACCAGAAAAGCAGAATGTTCTCCTGGACCAGAGCCAACGCATTCTGCACCGAGCAGAACTGAACCTGTGTGCTTCTGAATTGTGAAATTAATAAATTCCATCACATTGATGTGCCAGACAGAGAGAGGCATTGAAGTTTCCCTTTCCACACTCAATACACAGTAATAAATAAATGGTACTTGTGTCTGTTTCATTTTTTTTTTTCACTCTTAATTTATGCTTGAGTTTTTATACTTCTGAACACCACAGGAAAAGAAGGGAAATTAGACTGAATTAGAGCTTGTGGGAGAAAAAATATCTTCGAATGTACACTACAGCATTTAAGAATGTATTTCACACAGAGTTCAGTGCCAACCAAAAGAATGAATCTCCAAAGAGACAAGTTATGAAACCACAAACACCATGCGCACCCGTCCCTCCACATATTCAGGATGCTGTAATTGAATTATGGTTGAAGCAGCACCGAAGTCCATGGTTAGGTCTGAGCAGGTGCTTGAGTTCTGTTCACTTCAACAGAGCAGGGGTGATTTTCACAAGGTAAAGATCTGGTCTCCACAAGAAATTAAACCCTCCACGTGTCAGAGGCAGGAACCAATAGTTAGATTAAAAAGAATGATTGTGCTTGTCAGAGGCAGACAGCTTAGTCCAATCTCTCAATCAAGCAGACTGTTTTAAACAACAAGGAAAGGAATATAAGTGTCTTCCAAACTAATTCAACAAATAAATCATCACACCTGAACTACCACTACAGATACAAAGTGGCTGATGGCACCGAGACTGTGCTTGTGCAGTGAGCCCATGCAGCTCAAGAATTCATCCACAAAGGATGAAAAGTACAGGTGTGCTCACACCAAGGACAAAAAGCAAGGGAAAAACCACACACAAAGACATGAATTCTGCTCTGACACCCTGAACAATTTTACATCTGATGAAATTATAATCACAGAGTTCTTCAATCTGATTTAACAGAAGACAATAGGGTAATTGGTAAGTGTATATAGATATACTCACACACACATATATATGTCTCCATGTTACACAACCTGCATTTGACTTTGTCAGCTCTCAAATCAGGGGAAAAGCAATTAAATAAAATTAGAACTTTGAATTCACAGTTTCTTCCTCTATTCTCTGCCTTTTAGGTCTCTCTCCTACAACCATCCAAGCCATTGCTCACAAGATCTGATTCACAGTCAACATGCTTAATTTAGCTGTAAACTAAACCAGAAATTGACCAGGAATAAACCTGGATAGCCCTTTCTTTTCTTCTCTATCCAGTCAATCATTTCCATAGTATTTAGACCTTTAGTAACTATGGTAGAAAATGTTCTACTCAGGCATTTTCCAGTTCTCCTATGCATGGTCTTGGTAATGTGACTACGATTTGAGAAGCTGCCATTTCATATTAGTAAAATTTTTCAGTTAATCCATTCCAACAAGATATTAAGTCTAGATTGAGTTTGTATTCCTTTAAAAATAATTTTCACAATCCATGCTGTAACTTCAACCCATTACAGAACTCAGCCCTTGAATTAATTCAGCTTAATTTCAGAAGGCATCACAGAGATAATTTTATCTGAACTTCTGCATAGCACAGGACACTTCTCACAAAATACATCCTAAAAACAGCAGTCCTAAAATTCCTTGTGTAATTTTACTTTATGCTTTATAAGAACCTCTAATGTGGGGTTTAATTTTTCACATATTTAAGACATAACTTCTTCAAATAATTTTAAAAGCTGGGTTTTTTTTGCAATATGGTTTAAATTCTGTAATTTTTTTTCCTTTTGTCATCTACATGCTAAGCCACTGGCTATCACCCTTCACATCCAGCCCTCCCAGGGATTTAAAACCCCTTGAAACAACAAGGAAGGCATGGAAAAACAAAATTATATGACATACTAATGTGATGAATTATGCTTCAGAGTCCTACCTGAAATGATAAAAAAATCTCAACATGTAGAAATTTGACAAGGATATTTTAATTTTCACAGGCATCCCATAATGTAATATGGAAACTGCAAAAACCAGATTAATTTAACTTACATTAAATTAAATTATTTAGCAATGGCTACTCTCAGCAAATAGACTACAAAACTCTGGAAATGCAAACTGTCAAAGGCTACAGGTTTCATTACAAGTATTACAAGTTTCTTTATAAGTGAAAAAAATCAAAGGTTTATTAAAAGAAAGGTGCTTTTTCCAGAGGGGTTTTTCCAATAGGGACTTAATAGCTCTCTAGGAACTGTCTACAGTAATTGTCTAAACACTAGATAAATACTTTCAATTGCTTTCTGTCTGCACAAATATTTTTATTTATCAAAATTACTTACATATATGTGAAATAGAATTGTTTTCTTCCTTCAGTTCTGTCTTTAAAATAATTCTTTGTTAAAGGTGGATTCCAGTGTGATGCTCTAAACTGCCACCAAATAAGCTAGTGTTTGTCATAAATAACTGGACTATACTTTTTTCCTAATGCACGTTAACAAAAACCCCACACATGATGGCACGGAACCTCAGAGTTTGAAGGTTCCTTCAGTCCTCCCAGTTTTAGAATAGTCTATAAATAACCAGTAAATGCTGGAGAAATGAACAGATGAGTGGCCCTGCTGGGTCATCTTCAAGGAAACACCACCTGAAGACAACATCAGATCATCTTTTTCCTCTTCACTTCTCAAGAGCACAAGCAGTATTTTATTTTCTCTTAAATCATCCCTGCTTTGAAAAAATGTAATGTTCCCTTACTTTTGCATTCTTAAGGTATATTTTATAAACTCAAAATGAATCAATAACATGGGATAAAAGGGAGAAGAAAGAGTGAGGCCATTACTGTGAATACAGCTTGACTCTGGGCCAAAAGAGTTTAAAGAAAATGGGATTTATTGTTGGAAAAGTCACAGAAAATTCATTAAAATAATTTTATCTGTAGGCCTAAGTGATACCTATATATCCTTTTTCACAGGGTGTTGGTTTTTTTCTCTCAATTACTTTTCTTTGAAAACAAGAAATTACACAGGATGTTTAAACTAAGAAATAACTTCAACTTTATGCAAGTGAAATTTTCCAAATTCTGTTGTTGGAAGGAGCAGCAAGTCCCTCAATAGGACTGAAGTCCTCTTTCATCAGAATAAATTCCAGTTTGCTGGGAATCCTTCTGGCATGAAGAAATAGTGAAACCTCTAACTAAACTCCACTTTGAAACACCTCAGCTTGAAAGCAGATACAAGAAATGGCAGCAATGACACTGCCCACCTGGTTTATCAAAAGAATTAAAAATAGATAGTCTTCACTCCCTCTCTAGTAGTACTAGTCACTCTAAGCAGTTAAGAAGCTGAGTTATGTGCTGTAAAACAGAGTTAAAATACTTTGCATGCTTTCCTTGGAACATGCTGAAGGATGCAGTAGATAGGACCTGGCACAGTAAGCGTCTGCTTAGTCTTCCAAAAATGTGGTGCATTATATCATTCTTTCAGCATAAAGAACTAAAAAGGGAAAGGAAAGAAAAAGGTAAAGAGTTGCACGTTGTCACCTACCATCCAGGATGAAAAATAATCTTATTTTTATTCCGTTTTGAAGCTTTCACACTTGACATACAAAGCTCTTTGTGTGGAGGGAAGAAGGCAGGAGGCCAAATGTTAACTTGCTCACCGACGGCTCCATGTTTGGAGGAAATGTGCCGAGGAGCTGCTAAGCTGGAACATTTGAAAAACGTATGTGGCACGGCTGGACACCCCTGTGCTTGGCAACAATGCTGGGATGAAGGCGCTGCCTTCCCAAAGTGCTCACATATTCATCTTGTGGCGTGATTTCCTGATTCCCTCTGCTCAACAGCTCTCGTTGTGGGCCTATCACGGCTTCAAAGCAGCCAGGTGGTGACCCCAGGGAAAACCAAAGCTGCCCTGCAAGGGCTGATATTGCCAGAATAGAGTGCTGAATAACTTTTTTTTTTTAAATTTAGACTAGAGAGTAACACGGCACTGTGTGCTCTGCCTGACAGTTCTAGGGTGGGAGGGCAAAAACTGCAGGGTGGTCAAGGCCCAAATTGTAGGGTGGTTGTAGGGCAAAGGAGATGATCCAAGGGCTGGAGCACATTTCCTATGGAGCCAGGCTGGAAGAGCTGGGGGTGTTCACTTGGAGAAGAGAAGGCTCCAGGGAGAGCTCAGAGATCCTTCTGGTGCCTAAAGGGGCTCAAGGCATGGAGGCACAAGACAAGGGGGAATGGGTTGACATGGACACAGGGAGGAGTTAGATGGGATACTGGGAAGGAATTCTTCCCTGTGAGAGTGGTGAGGCCCTGGCACAGGTTTCCCAGAGAAGCTGTGGATGCCGGATCCCTGGAAGTGCTCAAAGGCAGGTTGGGCAACCTGGGATGCTGGAAGATGTCCCTGCCCATGGCAGGGGGTTGGAATGAGATGATATTTAAATGTCCCTTCAAACCCAAAATATTCAGTGATTTTGTGAAAAATTAACTAGATTAAAAAAACCCAACCAAACAAAAACATAAGAAATCAAGCACAAGGTAGCTCAATATTGAAGTGTTTACAAAATATACTTCCAGTCTTCTAGACCTTGACATGATCTGAGGATTATCACTATCTGAAGACTTCTGTTACACAGAGGAAAAAGGCATTTACTGTTCTGAGAATCCCTTAAACTGGTAAGCAAAAAACAAAAAAAAACAACGGGGGGGGGGGGGGGTTAAGAGTAAGCATTTTCAAAATTTAAGCTTACTCAGAGTTTTATACAGAAAATAAAAATGCCACTCAGGGAAGGTCAATACATTTTTTAATGTAATACTTTATTTGAAAAAATCCAGGGGATTTTTTTGCCCACCTCTTTTAGAACATACCATATATTCTGCAGCAGCTATTAAGCTGAAGAAATCTGCACAGCAAACTCGGGGCCTTTGATGTAATAAGGACTTTGAGTGCTCATGTGCTTAGAACAAAGTTCCCAATAGTAGAAGAAAAGATGAGGTCTTTTTCTGGTAGACCAAGCTCTCTCAATATTAATATTTTTATAGTAAAAATAGTTTGCTTTTTCCTCCACAGTATTATTAACATCATTCCCTGCAATAAACAGAGTTTAAGATCTTAAAACCTTAAAAATCTCAACAGTTACAGAGATTTTAAGGATCTAAAACTTTACATGACAAGAAAAAAGAGTGAATTATTAAAAGTATTAAACATTAATTAAAATATGCTATAAAAATTATAATCTTCATTATAGAATTTCTGTACAGAGACAAAAGAAGGAATTCACTTGAAGAACTGTAGACCTAATTAGTCATATAAAGTCCTTTTACAGTAAAGAAGACACTTCCAGTGAGCAACTTCATCCTGAAGTCAATGTTTAAAATGTCAAATGAGTGACATCTATGGATTTGTCTGAATTTCACCAGCTGTGGCCATCAGCTGAGGATGCTGGATTAGGTCTACTCTGTACAGCACAGGCATCCTCAGAAGAGCCAGAGGAATTCTCCTCTGATGAGTGAGGGGTGAGCACCACCACCACCAACAGGGCAGCTTCCAATTCAGGGCCAAGGAAGGGCCAAGAGTAAAGAATGACTCAGTAAATTCAGCTCCCGCCCTGATCTCCAAGCAGTGCAGGAATAAACAAAGGCAGCTTATGCCCAGCTGAATGTTAACTGCATTCATCTCCCTGGAACTATGAAACATGCAATCTAGCAAAGTATGTGCAGATAAGCAGGGGTAAGGGACCTGGCAGGACTATTTAAGACTATGTAAAATTTTCAAGGGAATTATGAAGAAATAAAGCAAATGAAATTGCTCAGACAATAACGAAACGAATGGATTAATACTCAGCAGTCATGATCTCATTGCTTAAAGAGTAAATAAAACTGACCTCCTGATAAGGGACTCACTGCCTCTGTAATACTCTGCCCTTGCACATATGTAAAATCTATACACACTGTATTTATTTGAACCAGTTCCATATCATATCCAAATTCCTTGTCTAAATTTATTACTGCTAGTCTGGAATGTGGGGCAGGAACCTGGAAACGAAACATTTCCATTTCATGGAGTACCTTTGATTTCTACAGGAAAGTATTCTTTTCTTCTATAACTAGCATCATCATGAATTTTGTAAAACTATGTGTTAAATTTATGGCTATCTTCTATCAGTGCTTTCCAAAAAACATAAAATAATTTTGGATAAACTATGCTACCAAATGAAAAAAGTTATGTGGGATATATTGATATATTAATATATCAAGACTACTGACTTCCCTCACTTTTCTGGTTGAGGAGATTGTAGCACTTTCCTGTGGTTTCCATCTGGCTGTATATCAAAAACTTTACATACCATGTTAATACGAGGGTACCTTTATATCTTCTGGATAGCAGTTCTCTGAAAACTTCCCCTGACTCTGAATCCATTCATGAATGAGGTTCATATAAATAGCTTTAGCACCTCCCCAGTAAATCTTGCAGTCACCAAAACAGGGATCTCTGCAAGGTGTGGGAGACACAGACAGCAAAGCAGCCTCTTTTGCATCTCGAGTTTTACATTTTTTCTCTTAGTGGCAGTCAGAATCAGCCATCACACTCTATTGTTCATATATTCCTTTTAGCTGACATGCTGTTTGGACTCGAGGCCAGAAAGTCATGGAGTGGCCTTTGCTCTGGTGCTGTTTATGGCCCTGGATGGAGGCTGGCCCAGGTAATACAGGCACAACACACCTCAAACACTCCCTCACCACCGGTGTGGGAGAGGGCTGGGAGATCCAGTCCTGCTCTTACTGATCCAAATGGAATGGCAGGAGGTGAAGGGAGGTGATTCAACCCGAAGTTAACCTGGCAATCAATCCTAGACATAATCAGTTTAAGTGAAACTCTATTCCCAGACATATTCTATCTATTCACCCAGCTACAACATGGCCAGAATTATTTACTTTAGAGCCACAACTTGTCAAGAAATGCATCCAGTAAGGTTTGTTAAACCAAGCAGTAGGGAAGTTTGGGAACAGCTGGGGACCAGTCCTCTCACTCACTGGCTTTCACTGGTAAATGCAAATAAAAGAATAAACCTCATTTTAAAAAACTGCATGGCAATACTCTGCCATGTTAAGAGCCACCATCAATACATGGTCCTAAAAAAAACTTTTGAGTATTGCTAATGTTAAATAAGAAATGAGAAGAAATTTTCAAGAGCATTGTTCTTATACTCTTTATGTTGAAAAGGAAAGGAAGTGAACCCAAGGTACATACTACTAAGAAATATTTGTGATGAAATTCATTGTCCTGTAAGGTTAACTCTATTAATCAGGCTGTTGACAGAGACTGTGAAATGCCCTCCTGAAGCTTCACTTTAAAAAGAGGATCATAAGAAGATTAAGGAAAATTGTGACTGGCAGAAAGCAGAGTAAATTTCAGACCATATGAACACTATACATTCTTTTGAATCCTCTTCTTTTTAATCATTATAATTCTGTCTTTTCCCTTGCCCTTAATAAAACAGACTTGTCTTGTATTCATTCAAGGTGGAAGAGCCTGCTCCCACAGTATCTGCCTTTCTTTGGGACAGGACCATCCTGCACAAGAATAATTACCAGTTTGTGTAGGACATTCACAAGCAATATTATGCTACAAGGCATATCCATGCAGGCATCCTTGGTAGGTGATGCTCTTTCAGTCAGAGAATAAAAAAGGTTTATAATTAATGTTTTGGGTTTTTTTGGTTAAGTTGTTTCTCGAACTTTTTTTTTTTTTAAGATTGACTTCCAAAATAATGGCAAAACATACACGCACAAATTAAAAAGACACAAAATATTTGCTATATCTATAAGCAATTTGGTGCAGTACAGCAATTCACTTGTTAAGTCAAGATTGGGTCATACAACTTAGAGGTGAAGTCCTGATTGTGTAGTGTCCCTGCAAAGCTTCCATTAATATCAGCAGATGTAGGGTGGCACTCTACAAACACCTTCCCCAATTTAAGGTTACACCTACAATATATGAGTATAAGCTCAGCCATTTTTCATGACAAGCCCAAATCTATCAACTTTTACGATGAAATTTTGTAAGGGTATTCATGAATGTCTTAAAATAACTTTAATTAATTAAAATTAAAATACATGGTGCTAAATACTTATAGATATTCTTTCCTTGGCATATGACTGGAGAGTGCAAAATTACTTGGATTTATTTTGTCTGATAGAGACTGTTGTAACCAGAGAACAATACAGAGTGGTACTCAAAAATGTATTGCTTCCTTAACACCAGAAGCATACAGACATTTCCCAACTTGTGGTATTTACACCACTGACTCTAATTCTGTGGTTGAGGCTTCAGTCTTTTGAAAAAGCCTTTCTAATTTGATAATTGCAAGATGTGGAACTCCAGATAAAAATCACATCACGAAATTCAGGGAATAAGTGAGTCGTACACTGAGCTAGAGAGGAAATGCTTCCCTTAGGAAAACAGAGATCAGGAGGAACTTCCTGAGATGTGAATGTCCTCAGCGAAAGGAGGAGGTGGACTTGCCGGAATGGTTTCATGAAGATGGCTCAGAGAGCTGGAGCACGTTTCCTATGGAGCCAGGCTGGGAGAGCTGGGGGTGTTCACATGGAGAAGGCTCCAGGGAGACCTCAGAGGCCTAAAGAGGCTCCAGGAGAGCTGGAGAGGGACTTGGGTCAAGGGATGGAGGGACAGGACACAGGGAATGGCTTCCCACTGGCAGAGGGCAGGGTTAGATGGGATATTAGGAAGGAATTGGTCCCTGCGAGGGTGGTGAGGTCCCGGCACAGGGTGCCCAGAGAAGCTGTGGCTGCCCCTGGATCCCTGGGAAGTGTCCAAGGCCAGGCTGGACGGGGCTTGGAACAACCTGGGATAGTGGAAGGTGTCCCTGTCATGGCAGGGGGTTGGAAATAGAAGATTTTCAAGATCCCTTCTAACCCAAACCATTCAGTGATTCTACGACTTCTCAAAGCAGTTTATACCAGAGAGATGTCTCAGCTCCACTGGCTGAAATTGGCTGTTCACCGCCTTTTGAACAGCCCAGACTTCCTGACCTAAAAGACAATCAGACTCCAAATTCAGAACTCCTACCTGGGTTCTGGTATTAATTTGACATCTGAGCATGGCGGAGTGCAAAGGCTGATTAATAATATTTAAGGCTCATTTGAAAGATTACAGTTTATTTGCATTGATCCTAAAGTAATGTAAAGCTTGGTTGTGGTGATGCCCGGATGCACCATAGCTGTGCATTCCCAGCTTGCACAGGCTGGGAGAGATAAAAAGCAACATCAAACTTCACAATGTGCCAGGTATGAAGAGTAAGGAAAGGAGACCCTAAAAATTGCTGTCTGAAGTGACAGGCTACGAACAAAAGCATTATGCTCTTTTTGATTTTAACTGGGACTCCATTCACCGAGAACAGAACTTGGCCCAATATGAATATTTCCTCTGTCAAAAGTAAATTGTAATATTTTAAATTGTTATTTCTTTAACTATGCAAAAAATTCTACGCTGCTATTCATTATTGTTTTTTAATTTCTTTAAATACAAATTTGTCTTCAAAGAAGCCTTGTGAGAATTATCTCCACGATATTCATGAGAGCTAGAATCATAAAAAGACTGTTTTCCCAAAGGCAGTCTGTTTAATTGGTAAACGCTTCTTTTTTTTACCCTACTTTCTCTTTTTTCTTTTTAATGCTAGAGAGGAAAAGGAAAACATGAAGAATCTGGGATTTAACAACATGATTTAGCATTTGGAATTAAGCTAATTTAAACCATCAGCTAATTTGACTAATTTGGAACAATCTATTTAGTTAGTCCATTATAGCATGCCCATTGATAAATATACCACAAAATTATTAAGCGTTTACATAAAACTAAAGAAACATATGCTGTCATTAATTCAAAACAATCCTCATCATACAAAGCAACTAGAGGAGTTCTCCTATTAATCCTCCCCATTCCCTTCTTTGTAAAAAGTACAGGAAAAAGATTTTTTGAAATGCATAAAACTTTCATAACAATTCTTAAACCAATTACATTCCATTTTGCATCAGAAGCAGAACTGAAACTTTTCAATGAAATTTTACTGGTATTTCATTTAAAAACAGAAAATTCAAGATTTTAATTTATGAACACAGGTTTTCTGCATTTGGTTAAGACTGGACGATGAAAATCGAAGTGAAATTCACTGACTGGTGAAAAGCTACACAAGCACAGGCTGACGTTCTGAAACATAAATAGTAAAGTAGCCAGTGCAGTTTTTAAACAGTGACCTCCCATGAATTATCTCTTAAATAGTCTCACCCACTTCATGCCAAAACAAACCAAGAAGCTGTTTTGGGGAGCCTCACTGAGGCATCCCAGCTCACCTTTGGCAGAGGCAATGGCTCTGCATATCCTTGCCTCTTGCTCTGCCCCTCCAGCACCACTTCCTACCTCAGACCCTTCATGCATTTATAAAAAACGAGGTACCACGACAATAGTTTTAATGGGAATTCCTTTTTTTTTAAGTGCTGAGATGAGGGGAAGGAGAGCAAAGAGCATCTACTGTATATGGGTTCATTACCATTAGCTTTACTGATAGTTTATCCTGTTTCCTAATGAAAGCAAAAAAAACCCCACAGTGTCTCTATTAAAAAGCCATCAGATTTGGTATCCTGGTGACACTTTAAAGAGCACATTATGTGGGAAAACAAAATAAACATTTACCCTGGCAAATGGAAGTGAATTTGAGTTCTGACATACTTGGCAGGAAGGTAGAATTATATTCATGTCAAGTATGCAGAAAAACTAATATAATATTTAAATATTTGCTTAAGTAATATAGAATTTAAAACAACACATTAGAAGTAACATTTTTGTGAAATATTTTAAAGTTTTTTAGTATTGGACATGCCATGAAAGTAATACCTTCAGCTGAAATTTCAGCTTTCTGCAGCCTTTGTTACACACTCCCTTCACTTGTAAAGTGGGAAAGAGTCCTCATCTGCCACTGACAAGTCTTTATTTATATTTCCAAGACAAAGGCAGTTCTTGTGCTGATGGTTTAAACTGATAATGAATATATGCAGCTTTCCAAAGAAACAACCCTGGAGAATCTGAATCTTACAAATATTGATATAATGAGCTAATGTTAACACTACCTCAGCTAAACCCTACAGCAGACTTCTTCTGTTCCATAGATGTGTGCAATTATTTTAAACATCCTTTACTTTGCAACCAAACTTGATCCAGTGAAGACAGACCTTCATGTCCCTCAGAAAGCACCTGAAGACCTCTGAAATTCTCAACACTCAATAATGTAGCACTAATTAATAAATAGAGAGCTGGCTATGGGTTGCTAGCTTTAGTTCCCAAAGAAAGGATTTTGATGTACTGTTCAAATATACAAATATCAGACTTTTCTTCTTCTAAATCTAAATTTGCATTAGCTGCACATACCCACGAGAATAACTTTTGTCAGTGTATCACAACTGTAAATAATTATGAAATTTCAGGTAGAGTATTCTGATTTACTAAGAGTATTTAAAAATATTCATTTATCTTTCTACAATTTATTATTCTATCTAGGACTCCATGATTTAAGAAAAAGCTTTGTCTAATTTTGCTTCATTTGGAGACACATGCATAATTAGAAAATATATTGGAACATTTCTAAATTGCCATAATAATGTTATAATAAGTCAAAGCAACAACACCAGTCTTCAGTGTAATAGCACACTGTAGAATTACATAAATTTAAATCAGTTTAAAATAGTTAATTTAAATGTAACCTGATTTGTAAAATTAATTATGAACTATTAAACTAACTGCTGGGATTTTCAGTTTTTCTAAATCAGCCCAGCCCCTCTGAGTCCCATCATAGGAGAGAAGTCACTGTTTCGTTTCTAATCATCAATTAAAAGTGATATAAAGAGTATTAAGACTGCGAGGTTAAAACAAAACAAAAAAAAAACAAGGAAAATTTGGAGAATTTTAGTTTTCATCTTCCTAATTTGCAGCATCTGATACACAAATTTTTATGCTGCACTAATAATGGCTCTTGGACATTATATTCATTCAATCAGTCTGTTACAGAAATAAACATCAGAACACAATTCCCTGCACACATTCTTAAAATTGCTTACAGTGAAAAGAATCTCTTCCAAAGGAGTTAGCACCTTTCAATTCAGTATGCAAAATATTTAGTCAGTTCCAGAAGGGGAAAACAGATAACATATAGTAAAAATTCTTCTTTTCTTAAATTTTTTTTTTCTACTTTTATGCTACAGTTGGGTTTTCAAAAGGTAGAAAGCTTTGAATTCAAGAACTTTGCAAGAGTTCCTCCTGAAAAAAAAAAAGCCTCAGCTTTAATTCTTGCTCAAAATCAGCTAGAAAAATATTAAATGCATGCCATAGTTAAGATTGATATTCCTATTGTTGGCCACTGAAAGCTTATTAAATTTAATATGAAAATGAAAGTTATTTAATTTTTGAAATGTCAAAACCTGTTCATATTTCTAGGGGTTTCTTATATTCTATTTAGATTTTTCCTAGAGGTCTAGGCTGACTGAAATGGAGGATTAGGGAGTTATTAGGGAGTTTTAGAGAGGTGGGAAGGTTCCAAAGAGAATAAAAAATCTATGAAAAAAGAGAAAAATTGAAAAAGTAACATAGCCCTACTCAGAAAAATGGAAAAAATGTTTTCAGTTCAAAATATTACAATTAAAAAATTAACTCTATTGGTATGCAAAGAACAATATCTTTAGTATCAAGATTCTGTGGCACAGCTTGGAAGGGTGAAGTGTATTTAGAATTAAAGGTGTAGCAACAGGAACAGCCACAGTCTGGTATTAATTACTTGACTGTGCTGCTAGAAGTTGCTATAGACTTTCATGCCATCACACATCCTGGAGAAAAATTATTCCTCATTGGTGGTGTCTTCAATTTCTCAGAGTTCCTGAATTTCTCCGACATTTTTAGAGTCAAATTTAGCATTTCTCAAAGACATCAATGTCTCTGTAGCATTTTTCAAAGTCTCTGTCTTTAAAATACAGCTTAGGGTATCAAGGCAGGCAAGGCATCAGAGCCATCTCATCAATGCATCCCTCAAAATTCTGGAACCAGAAATCCAGAAATTGAGGTAGGTCGAGAGTTAACTCCCCTTTTAAGAAGGGTGTGAGTAGTAGCTGGATATATGCCTGGCTTTAGTACATCTGAGGATGCCACCACAATTTTCAGATATAAAATAATTAGCTGATGATATGAGCTGACAGCTAATACATCTAAAATAAACACAAAAAAAATTATTTCCAAGCGGATGTAGGGAACGTGTTCCGTTTCCAGACTGTTTGATATGGTCTGTGTAAGGAGCAAGGGCTCGATACCAGATGCTGGATGTTCTACAAGCTTTTTCTGCAGATGTCTGCAGCCTGAGAAAATCAACAGTGCTTTGAATAACACCCCCAGTAAAAGCATCTTCTTGTCAGAGTCGCTGTATGATATAGGATATGGATCCCACACAAGTGGATGAACTGATTTTAAATAATACCATCTGACAACGGGAGAAAAAACTCTCAGTAGGTCTGACAAAGTCCTGGAAGTGGCTGTTAGCCTTGGGAAATAAAATCCAGCCCCCTGACAGAGACTACCCGTCCTTCTTTCGTTTGATCAAATGGAAACCCAAATTTAATGATTGCTTCCGAAGTGCCAGAGGCAAAGCTCCAGCAGTGCTTAAACGCTGCTACCAAGGAGTCCCTGTCCCTGCCCCTCACATGTGGCACTCAAAAGCTGAGTGTGGAAAAGATGTTAAGGAATTACCTGAGAAAAAAAAAATATGCATCACTGTAATTTTTCTGAATGAGCATTTTGCATTGCTTTCTTGACATTGCTCTTGTAGAAATGCTTTTTAGCACACCAGGAGTGCAGCACAAACTATACAGACACCAAAGAAAATCCTGTGTTCTTCCGAAAAAAAAGTTAAAAGATCTACCTCTGAACACATAAACCCACACATTCAACTGTGGCACTCTACTTGACCAAGATCTTACTGAATTCACATGAATTATTATCTAAAATTTCCTCTCTACCCAAAATCAGGTTTTTTTGCTAGTGATAGTATTATCGTCTCGTGCTCCATGAAAATTTAGGTCTAGTTGTAGATGTACTTTGTCAAGCCAAAGCAGCAGGAATGATTATTACATGTCATGTTTTAGAGTTATTTTAAAGCAAATCCCAGATTAGTAAAATGCTTGAATCCTGGTTAAAAGAATGACTTGAAGAATAAGCTCTGCATTTGCACTCCATGAGGACTTTATGTAAGGTAACTACCTGAAAACAAGAACTGCTGCTGATTTTACTGATTATCCAAATTAAAAGAACCTTTTCTGACTCATGGAGTCTATACCTGACTAGGTCTGATCAATTTTAACAAAGGGAGAGCAGAAAGAAAGAATAGAGGAGACAAAATTTAAAGTTTGAGGGGCTAAATATCCAAATGGAAACATGCTGCCTTGGGTTGAGTGAATGAACTATGGCAGCACATTGCCCATGCTGCTCTGTAGGAATATTGTGGGTCCTTTTTCTGGTGGATTGGGAGTGGATGCATCTCTCATTTTGCAACATGCAGAGCTTAATTGTATTTTACCATTTCAAGAGACTCTTAGGATGCTTAAATCTTGCTGCTCTTGGTTCCTTTGCTGCAGCAGATGTGTGAAGCTCTCCCCAAGTGCAATTTTGCACAGCAGCCAGATCGTATTCTTACGGAAGAGTACAGCAAGCAACATTATAGATAAAATAAACCACAGCGACCGAGACAAAATGAAAGACAGAAAACCCTGTTCCTTATGTACATAAAACATCTATTCCAGGAAATACCAGCAGCTACAGATTACAGAAAGTGCAGAAGCTGGAAAGTCCAATTATATGTTACCTAGATTTTTAAACAGTTTTTTGAAATCTGAGATGGTTTATCATCTATTTGCTTTATAAAAGCCCTTCTATTTCTACCCCACCTGCCATTTTACTATCTGAAATGGGAAACTCCAGGTCAGGATCACAGGATAGCAGAATAATTTATACCAGGAAAGTTTTAGATCTCTAGTTTGACTCTGCTTAAAAAAGGCCCAATTAGATCAAGTGATTCAGCAACTCGAACAGCCAAGTTTGAGGTATCTTCAAAGATGGAGACTTCCTCAGCCTCTCTGGCCAAACAGTTTCAATCTTTGATCAGAACTGTTTTCTTCCTATTAGGTATCAGTTCAAACTCTGTCCTTTACCATGCACATCCAGGCAGGGTCTGGCTCTATCTCCTCCTGTCATTATATGGAAACAGCAATGAAATTTCCCTTTTGCCTCCTCTTTTTCAGGCATGAGCAAGCTCTTGCCTCTAAGTCTTTCATCATATGTGCCCCCCATATTTCTTGGTGACCCTCTGCTTTAGTATTTCAAAGTCCTTCTTGTACTTGGGAGCACAGAAGTGGCCACAGATTCCAGATGTGGTCTCACAAGTGCCAGATCATGGGGAGCCATTGTTTCCCTTGACCTGCTGGTAACCCCTGCTGGCACAGCCCAGCACGTGGCTGCCCCACGAGCTGTACCCTTGCATGGGGTTACAGCATCCACATTTACTATTGCTGACCTTTGTGTCAGCCCATTTCTCCAGCCTGTCAACAAGGTCCTTGTGCATGCCAGGCCTGCTTTCCACACATTTCACTGCTCTGGGTCGTGACTCAGTATTTATTTGCCAAGCTATGAATTACTGCTTTTATTTGGTTTAAAAGATCCAGCAGCTAATCATGTCTGAGTTTAATGCATAAAGAGAATCACAGAACAGTTTGGGTTGAAAGGGACCTTAAAGATCATCTGGTTCCAATCCCCTGCCATGGGCAGAGACACTTTCCACTAGACCAGGCTGCTCAGAACCCCATCCAAGCCGGCCTTGGACGCTTCCAGGGATGGGGATGACTTCCCTAGGCAACCTGCCCAGTGTCTCACCACCCTCACGGTAAAGAATTTTCTTCCTCATATCTAATCTTAATCTCCCCTCTCTCAGTTTATACTTCAAGAAAATGCAGCAAATAAATGGGGGGTGGGGGGACAGATGGGACAGAACTACTCTGGTTCTGAAACCTCCTGTTAATTTATATGGAAAGCTGATGAAAGTAAAATCACATTAAACTGCAGACCTTGTATTCTTCATTGAACTTGTGTTCTTATCCTTACTCAAAGTACTAAAATTACATACCCTATAAAAAAAATCTGCCACAGGGTCCTATCTTAGGGATAGTCTGTCAGGTTACAAGTGTAGCTTGTAGTTACAAGTCCTACCAGAATGAGCTTTCAAACAAAAAATGCTAGTATTTTTCATTCCCTAGGAAACAAAAAATTGGATTACCTTAATGACCTTCACCTTAGAAACAGATCCTTTGACTTTCCTCATGAGATCTGAACTTGAGTGTGAATGTAGGTGGGAAGGTTTGGCCCCTCATGGCTTTGCAAATGTGAACAAAAAATGACAATATTTAACCTTAGTAACTGGGTAATAGGTAATCAAATCTTGTGAAATGCTGTATTTTGGTCTGGAATTTACTCAAAGGAAGATGACAATATGGAGATATTGACTACTGAGTGAATCAAGTGATTCTTGATTTTTTGCTTAAATGCTTGTGGCAAAGGTTCACAAAATCCTCTCTGAATCCAATAAAACACTAAGGTTCACAAAATCCTATGTGAATGCAATCAAACACTATGGACAACGTAGCCCAAGAACCAGCAAACTGACCTCTTTATTTGTGAGGAGAAAATTTGCACTAACCTTGACTAATCCTGTGGTCAGATGGAAAAACAAAAATCCAAAACGCCAAATCAAAAATAAAAGCAGAAAAAGAAGAATTAAATATACAAAAGGAGAGACAGAACAAATCTCTGTTTTGTCTAGGTTCCAACAGTAGCAAAGCATGATCAGTATAACTACTGACAAGCCTAGAATTATTTTCCTCAACAATCATACAGCACCCAGTAAGCTTGTGGCTCAAGTGCTTCTTTAAGCAAATGCAACATCTTTGTATTCAATAACCCTCTACAGATTTCTTGCCCCCTTTAAGTGGTGCACTTCAACAGATCTGAGCTCATTTTGGCTGTATTTAGCTGGGGTGCAGCCCGAAAACTACCTCCAATGCCCCTCTATGTTGTCTGTGTGTTGCAGACTGGCTGGAGAGGCTGTGATGACACACAGCTCGCTCAGTCTGCTATTAGAGGGCAAATGCCAGTTTGAAAGAAAAGGATTCTCAGTCATTTAGTAGGAGGTATTTGCAGAATTAACCCATGGGCCTGATTCAAACCAGGTTTTAGCTCCTGGCTGAAGTCTGGTACTGGGAAAGACACTGCTAATCCCTTAGTGAATAAACAGGGTAAGGAGAGGGAAAAAGGCCTGTCTGCTCTACCTGTGATGTCTAGAAATAGCAGATAAATGAACCTTCAGATAAATGAGCCCGGCCCTGCCTTAGGTTGAGGGGCTTGCATCAGCCTCCTATGGATGAAGCAGAAAAAAATCCTTTCCTTAATATTGGCTAGTGACTGTTCTTACCTCTCTGTTAAACATAGGACATGCCTATTACATCTCAGACCCCTCTTTTTTGCAGCAGCTGAAACAGAACATCCTCAACTCCCCTCTATTTCATGCCATAGAGAGCCTTCCTCTGTCGTCTTCACTTGTTAGAAGGTATTATTTTCTTCCAAAGAAAGATTTTTGTGATTTGAAACTTTAAGTGGAAGGAAAGAGAAATTCAGGGGTGCCCTGGAGCTTGGTCACACAGTGGCTGACAACCCAAGGTGCTCCTGCCTTGGAGTTTTCCAGGTGGGAGTGAGAGAATCAAGTGGTTGTGAAGATTTCTGCCAAAAATACAGGGTCTCTGTGCGGAGATTTCAGCCTCACTCTTCACAACAGTATCAGAAAATCTCTTCCTTGCAACAAATAAGAAGTAGGAATCTCACAAAGTCATACTGTGTTTGAAATTCTTACACCATTTTCACTTGTGTTACAACTCCATAAGGTTTTGAGTTTTGTGAATCCTGTGCAAAAGAGTCTCAAAAATGGTTTTATGTAAGTGATGAATTCCTTTTGAAAAACTTGAGAGGACAGAATTGCTCTCCGTGTAGACCTGGTTAACATCTTACCCTGATAAATTAACTGTTGTCATTTTCTCTTCAGTCATAAATATTTTTCTTAATTCATTCAATATTAGGCTTAATGGAGCATAAAAGATAGCAACTTGCTACATAAAGGTTTGAAGATCTGAAAAAATAACTTCCACCCCAAAGTAATCTGAATTACATCCTGTCTTGTAGACAAGATTTGCATTATTGCATCTCTACACAACATCAAAAATACAGATCACTATCAACTCAAATTTAATTGCATTGGAGTTTCAATAACCTTCTATCAATGGAACCTCTGTCAGACTTCAGCATCAATCCTTGTTCCCAATTCTCCAAGTTTACGTAAAAAAGAACTCTGTTGTGAGTAGCAATACAGGGTGATTAGTATAGCTAAGCAACAAACATGTTAAACACATGTTAAAACACACTCAGAAGGAGAATGTTTTGTTAGTCTTGTTGGCTTCTAATTAAATGCTCCATGGAAATACTGTTTATTAATGTGTGTCTACATTTAATCACATATATAAATAATATATATATATAAGTTTCCTTCCAAAATTTAAATTGAGACAAAGTCATTTGGGTGCCAAAAATATAACAGTCCCAAATCTTCCTCTTCCTCAGAGAAAGCAAACAGTGGCAAAAAAAATACTCAAAGAACTAAAAGACAGAAAAGCAAATAACACCTTGCCCTCCCAGCAAAGCTGCCTAGATTTGCAGTATGAGCAACTTTCAGTAAAATGCTCAAAAACCCTAGGACTGAAGACCCAAACAAACAGGCCACTCTATGTAACCATAGCTAGCAACCCCAATGTGAGAAAAAGCCAATAATCTTCAATTTAGCAGTGGAAAAAGTCTGGCTGCAACAAGAATTTTTTTCTCCTCAAGGGTTTTTTCCCATTCCAAATAGAATGACACAACATTTACAGCCATATAGATAATAATGAAATACTGTTTCTGTTTATTTTCTGTTTACTTTTAACCAATTCAACCATTGCCCAAGAGAAATAGAGCTTTCCCACTATCCCAAACATTCCCAAGCAATGAGCAATCAGAGAAACCATTAATACCAGCAGGCTTATTTTTATACCAAATAATGCTTACAAATACTTTGATGCCAAGACAGCAAATTCAGAGTTGAGTTGCTACCAGTTTGCTCTCTTTGCACTCATCTGGAAACAGTGGGTGGACTGACACAGTGGAATTAATTCCTTCTGTAGTTGCATTCCTAACTTCCATTTTGCAGTATTGAAAAAAACCCACTGTCTAGAGAATAAAGGTTTTTGTGTGGATTGATGTTTCATCTAACTTCTTTTTAATCCTGGCAATTATGTGTATCAAAAGCAGTAGGCAGTATATAGGGAGCTGGTGTGACCTAAAGTCTATTATATCATCATTACAGGGTTTTTTTTTGTATCATCAAGGTCTCACAGCACACACAGATCTTGAATCTCCAAAGGGAAACATCCTGGAGGCACTGGAAATACTTAAGATCTGATGAACTACACTTAAATACAACATAGATGTTTCTAGGAATAAAATAAAAGCAAAGGAAAAGCATTTTCTCCCTCTGATCTAAGAAATTAACTTCCCCCTGGATTGTTTCCCTCTCAATTCTGAGTACAGAAGCCAGCCTAACTTCCTGGGATGTTTAAACTTTCAGGCAGGTAACACTAAGTGATATTCAGCCCAGCCTGTGGAAATGATGAACTGAACTCTCAAAACATCTTAAGGGGATGTGAAAACAAGATCCTGGTCTTGTTTTCCTGTGTTGAGGGCCCCAGAGCTGGACATTGCTTGGGACAATGTTTGGGATAAGGTGACCTGGCTCAGGTCAAAGTGTGATGACTCAAAAGCTGCTGATGATACTCCAGAAGGAAGGAATCTTCTTGGTCACTGACTAGCTTAACAATATATACCAAGTCCACCATATTTCTATGACTGAAACAGAGTGAACTCTCAGAGCACAATTCCTTGTACCTCAAGATGGAGTTTGGTGTGTTCAGGGGTCTTGTGCAGACACAAATTAACTCTGGGATTAACTGTGTCTCAAAAAGTAAACAGGAGTAATTAAAAAAAACATGTAAAAAGCTACCTATTCCACCTACACTTTAATGCCATCTACTGCATTTTTCACAGGGCCCATTGCATTGCTCTGAGCTTTAGAGATTTCCCATTAGGAGAGAAAAAAAAAAAATTGCATGATGATTATAATGAACTTCCTGGAATAAAAATAGGTATCTGTAGTTTTTAATTATCTAATGCAATTCATAGGACAATAGACCTTAAATCATAAATCAGGATAGTTTATGTTGGAAAGGACTTTAAGATCATCTAGTTCCTATCCTCCTGCAAAAGAAGCAGAAAGTAGGGATTTAACTAAGTTTTTTTCCCATTCTGCTGGCTCCAAGCCTGCTTTAAGGTAGTCTTTTCTTGCAGGGAAGTTACTTTCCCTCCACTGTTTATTCAAACTTGCAATGCACTATGAAAGCATTATGGTAGCTACTGCAACTGAATTATTGCCAGATAACATGTGAGTGTTGGAAATATATCCCTAAACTAGCAGTCAGAGTGACAGATGAATGGTGTTTCTCCTAATCCTATGGGAACAGAAGTGAAACAGAGCACTCTCAGCGTGATGCTCTATGAATTCCTTCGTGTGTCAGTCCAGACTTCTGATGAGAAGACTTTTTCTTGTGGGGGAGGGGGCATTACAGCTATAAAAAAAATGATAAAAAATGGGTATTTACAGAATGAGAGAGACATCAGCTTTATATAACGACAGTGACTGAAGTTTTTAAATAGCTACACTTGATTTAACTATACGACCTGGAAAATCTGATAGTGGTTCTCACAGAAAAAGAAACAGCAGAACTGGAGTCACCATTTACAAAATCACAGCCAAACCTGTGATTGGTTTAACTATGGACAGGAACCTGAGAGGTTCAGAGGAGCAACATGGGGACACAAGCACCCAAAACTCCCAAGTTACTCAAACTACAAAATAAGGAAAAATTCAAAGATTTTAAATGAACAGGGTCCTTTATGCCATACCAATTCAGCCATACTCCACAGGAGTACCACTCCTCCTGTCTAAATGATTTTTAAGAGACAGAGGAAAGCCAAATTGCCATCCTCTTGCAAGGTGTCAATTACTGTGGATTCTGTCATACAACAGGCAAAGGAAGGGAAATCAAATAGTTCAGGCTATTCCACAGCCCCACCTGTGCGATAAAGGAGTGTGGGTAAATTGCCATTACGTGTTATTCTCAAGAGATTGGCAGACATTTATGAACACAAGTGCTATGATCCATCTCTCCTTCACATACACAGCTCAGTTACATCCAGGAATGAGAATCACTTTTCCCGTCTATAAATGTTCTTACTCTGAGGAGCAGCGTTTCACTGGTGCTTTACTGCAGTCTCAGGAGAGCAAGACAGTAACTGTTACGAAGTGAGACAAAACTGCTATTCCAGTTTTAATTTTGTTTTGCCAATACGGTTGACTGGTATGCCTCTACTTAATGGTAATATTGCAGTTTCTTATAAAAAGTCATTTTATCACAATGTATTGATATAATAATCATGTGTTATGACAAAGTAGCATGAAATTTCTGCCCTGTCTTTTAAGAGTATCCCATGTCCCTTTTGCACATTGCTGGCATTACTGTTCCAGAGGCAGTTCCTTTCATTCAAATTAAAATCACACAATACACCAGTAAATTCTATAAACAATCCTAGATGAGCATCCTTTGTTTTTAATATGACAGGGGTGGTGGGTGTGTTTCAGTCAAAGAAGTGTAGAATTGTTTGTTCTCCTTTGGTAATGCCCCAAAAGGGCTCAGATCTTTCCTGACTCCTCTGTGGTGCAGATATGGAATGGACCTCACAGCACTGCAGGCAATCACATGAAGGCTTAGCTCTAATTTTATGAAATGCTTTAAAAGGAATGAGTATAAACAGTATTTGCATTTTGTACCGTAACTGAAACCATACTGCTAAGCAATCATATCCTGTTTAGCCCATAATGACATCAGAGATATATGTTTATCATCTACTCTGGACAGCTTAGCAAGATTTTGGCCCAAGGCAAAGTGGAACTGAAATCATTTACGGTTGTCCAAACCAAGATAACCACACATTTCTGGGGTAATTGATACCTACAAGGAACACTGCTTTTAGATTGCAGTTCATGATTTAAGTATCCTAATTCCTTAAAAATCCCTGTTAACGTGTCTATTGGATTTCCTCCAGAATTTAGTGTGGATTAAACAATCTATTGAAGAAAGAAAATGTGATACAGGAGATTAGCCCATCCACTAACAACTCTTCCTTTAGGAATGGATCACATTTCCTACTATCTTTGATTCCTTTCCACCCACCTCAAAGTGACAACAAAATCCCAAACAAAACAAAGCCAAAAATATGTTAAACATTTTGAGCAGCATGTTTCAAACAGTCTTTCATGTTTTGTCATTTCTTTTAGAGACTAATAAGGAAGCACATAGATAGCACTGATTTCATACCTGTATAAAATTCATGAATGTATTCTAAAATAAGATCTTGATTTTTTTTTTAACATGGAAACAGATCAAGAGTTCACAAAATGTAATAAAGTCAAGCAATAGAGAGAAGAATGACTTTTTATGTATAATACACACAGACACTACAGTTCATGAATTACAGTCTAGTGATAAAAACCAAAACACATAGTCAGATGAAAGGCAAATATTTGATTACAGACACACATTCCTTGACAGACAAACATAGATTCAGATTTGCCATTGTCTACAACAGAGAACTTCATATTTCTATCAACTTGTGTAGTTCTTTAGACTAGAAAAATACTGTACTAGAAGAACAGAAGAGAGTACAAAGTCAGGCACACAACCCATTCATTCAAAAGGATGATGTTATCTATTTCTGTGTGTACAAGCTCAAAGTATTTGCCTGCCTTTTTGCAAAACATAACATTTTGCACAAATAAATAAGTAAGAGGTTAAAGAAAAGAAACCACCAGTTTCCAAAATACAAAGAGTGGTTGGGTACAACCGTTCAATGACACAAATTCTCAGCTGGGAGAAATGGGACTTGTTCCTAACCAAATTCTTAGAGAGAAGAGGCTCTTCATTAGGTTTTGATTTCTTCCCATTGCAGGGCAGAAAGGAGCAGAAAGCAGATTGGGAATGCTGCAGTTCTGAAAAGAAGCTCCATTAAGAAGAAAAAAAGTAGAATTATAAGTAGCACAGGATAAAATTCCATTATTTCTTAGACCTTTCCATGAAATCCTGAAAGTGAAATGAAGTCCTAATAGACAAATATTAAATACAAAAATATTACCAAACATATGGGCCATCTCAGCATTGAAAGGAAACTCAAACCAAAGCTCCCAGCTTCTAGCACTGAAAGGGTATAGAAATCACTCTACCAATATCAAATTTCCAACAGTCATGGTCACTGGGTTGATGTCTGAAAATGGATGGAATTGGCTCAAATACTTCTCTGGAATTGTCAGTGTGCTCCCAGCACAATTTTACCCTTGACATGCAGTCAAGCCTACAGAAGACATGAGGAAGAATTCAGCAACTGAGCATGAAGAAAGGTGAAGGACTGTTCTCTGCATTCACTGTGGACCAGATTACCAAAAAACCAGGGTACTCCTGTCCACCCACAGAAAATTTAGCGAAAAACACAGACATCCATGCTAACACAGCTACACTGGATCTCATCTAGCTTTATGGGAGTCATGTGGGACTGCATTCTGTAATGTAGACAGAATTTTTCATAAATACATAGACCAGAAAATAGGACTCAAAAGGATGGAGAGAAGAGTTTATACTCAAGCATTTTGGCACAGAATATTTTAATTTCATCTGTAAGCTGTGTTATATTAAAAGAATCCTCAAATGCTATTGAAACAATTTGGTAAGAAGATAAATAATGAAAAAGGAAAACACTGTTGTGAAAAATGTGCATGGAATGTTTATAAATAGAATTTGCTTTCTACAGGAAGGAAATACGAATACATGGCAGACAGAAAGATCCATAATTACCCTTCTGTAATCTTCCTTCCCAGCATATGTGCTTAGATATCAAGAAACATTTGAAGGAATAGGAAAAATATGGAAATAGGATTTCTTTAGACCATCTGGGCAAAAGAAAAAGCATGCAACAATGATTTAATATGCAGCATGAAAAAGGCATCAGACCAGCATGATGTATGAATGTTTCAGAGTTTTTCTGCTGGGTATCAGTAAAAGGAAAGAATTACCTCCATCCGCTCCTGCTTGACATCATCAATCTCATCATCTTCAAACATGGCCAAGAGCTCTCCAGTCTGGTCAATGGAGTTGAGGAAGTCTTGGGCCAGCTTTTGCCTCTTGTTGGTGTTATTGCTGTTGAATTTGTCTTCACAAAGACAAGCAAAGAACACAAACTTAACCTGTTTGGCTTCTCTGAACATCAGCTGAATTCCCTCTGAGTTACACATTTTAGAACCAGCACTGAGCAGAAAAGGCCTGTTCTCACTGTGCCCTTCACACGAGCTGTTTCACCTGAACACATGTATAGTTACTATGTTTTAGTATAACCAAGCAGTTTTTCATAATCTAGAGAAAACTAATCTGCTGCCCACGTATCATCACTTCTCACCAAAGAATCCACAGTGGACACAGCTGTAGTGGAAACAGCCCCTCTTTGGTAGAAAGAACTTGAGTCAGAGAGCAGAATATATCAAGGAAATGTTCTTCCCTGAACACAGGCAGAACATCCTCATTACCTAAGCCTCAAGCAAACCCTAACACGAGCATTAAGATGTAGTTCCAGAGGTGATGGACCATTATTCTAAAGTAAAACCTGGAGAATCCTAGCAAGATGATCTCTGTTGTTCTAAACAGCAGAGCAACTTTAAAGGCGTTCAATTCACAATAGAAAAATAACGGCTTTAATTCTGAAAGCCTGTTAGAAAAGGCATTTGTAATTCAGGACAAATTCTGTTTAGAAAGCATTTCATGAACATCTGAAAGGCTTAAGAAAATTGTGTGTTTGCTTTAAGTAGTGACACAAGCTAAAGTATTAAAACCCCAAAGCTGTCAGGTAAGAAGCTGTACTGCCAAACTGCTTGCACAAATGAAACACAAAAATAAAATGCCACAGGCAAATTAAATCTCAAATGAGATGACAAAAATTTATTCACAGCTTGATGAAGTTAAAGCAAGAATTACAATGTTTATCTAGCATCAATGTGGATGTTAGCTGAACCAAACACAAGGAATTCATTGTATGGGTAAAAAATAATAAAAGGCTCTGAGAAAGGAAATAAGTTAAATACAGAAAGTTATGTATGGACATTGCTAGATGTTATAACTGTATGCTAAGTTTTAGATTTGCTATGATAAGGTCTGACTTCACTTTTTACAATGGAAATGTTATTTGTAATATGAATATAAATCAACACAACTTTATACCAGGAAATTCTATGGCATAAATTAATATATTAATAATTCAAAGATATTTTCCTTTAAATATATTGGTTATAAAATCTGTGACTTCATCATGGAATACAGAAACAAAAGTGTTTTCCATTATTTAAACTACAATTCAAAGTATAAAATGCTAAACCACACTGAAAAAACCCACTCACATCCTATATTAGTGTTCAGTGATTTCAGATTATAAGGGGTTTGTTTTAAATGTATCAAAACATTTTGATAATAATTTGACAAATGTCCATTCAATTGCAGGTGATGCATTTAAAATAAAGATGCTAAAATCAATTAGCCCTTTAATCAGCACCAGTTTCTTACTTCAACAGAGTTCTGACATTAAAGTCTTACTGTTCATCTGGATGATAGATGCTAATGCTTCCATATTTCAAACCGAAAAGCAGAGATTTTCAACAAAATTCCTCTAAAGAGACATTTTTGTGTCTCTAATTATCAAGCAAGACATTAATACTAAGGATTGAGCTGTTCAACACGTTTACAAGACATCAAGCCTCTCCCAAATTAAGTAATTTATTTTTTTCTACCTTCGAGGAGGTCATCTTCTTCTATTCCTTTGACAATTTTAGATTTGTAGTCTCGAAAAAACATGTATTTCAGTAGCCTTTTAAGTTTCTTCTATGAGAAAAAAAAATACATTTATATTAATGACTATTACATAGTTATTTCTCATTTAATAAACTTTGTAACACAAAGCACAAACCTGCAGGATATTACTCAGTAAATGTAACTTTAAAAATATTTGTCATTTTAAATTTTGCGGAAAATCCATTCATAGAAAGTATCTCAGGACAGTAGCAAATCCACATTAAATGTTATTTATTTGATTTCCTTGGTACTTTGCTGTGAGACAGAAATGACTCTGAGTTTCAGAAAGGAGAAATTCATCTATCGGGCTCCTTTAGGGCACTCCAAAATGTTTCCTTAATTTGGAAATACTACCCTAAAAATGTACATTTCCATGCACCTTGACTCCGTATCAACCACTGTTTTCAGTACAGACTTACAGCTTTTATCAGATAAAGAAAGTGCAATTTATTTTCATATTTTCGTGGGATTTAATTTTGAAATGGTTTTGGTCATTAGGTTTCACCTGTCAAATGAGGAAAGGAAAACAAATAGGAAAGAAAAGGATGAGAGAAAGAGGGAAACTAAGGAAGAAAAGGAGGTAACAGAAGATTAAATAATGTAATTTAAAATTGTTGACAGTTTCTTAATAGTTTTTAAGTTTGAGGAGAGAAAATTAGTTCTTTTCTGCAGTTGACCTGCTCAACTTATTATCCAGAGAAAGCAAGGCCATATCTAAATTTGGAGATTTTAGTGGGAAAAATACAAGAAAAATATTATAAAATAGAATAAAAGGGATTTTTAGACAGTCTAAATGACAAATCTATAATGGTCACATTGTCAGATATCACACTGATATCCTTCATAACCCAGGGGAAATTTGAATGATTGATTTTTAATTAAAAGGATATAAAGGACAGGGATCAATATTTACATCTTATTAAGAAATCGTTTTGAGCTCTAAGGTACATTATCCACCCTAGAGCTAAAAAAACAAAAACAAAAAAAATCAATTGATAATTGAAGCTACAGGGAAAAGAAATTATTATTTCAGATATTGTAGAATGATTATAATGTGCTCGATCAAATACAATTGCAGAGCAGCTATACTTTTAAACAAAGTTATTCATGATGATGGATTCCTTTAGATAGGTTAAGAAAGCACTTGAAAACACAATAAGCAGCTGACTACATAAAGTATGAAATTCCTGTCTATTCTGTCTAAGAAATTACTTTACCTTATCTTTGCGCATTAAGAACAGGAGATCTTCAGCAGAGATGACTCGAGCTCCTCTCATCTGAGAAACTTCAGCTGCTTGCTGTAACTAAAATAAATGAATAAATTAGGCTGGCTTTTTCAGTGTTAAAAGCTTTATTCACTGGGGTTTGTTTTAAATAAATTCAGATAATATTTTGCATGGTCGTTCATAGCAAAATACAAGCTGTGCACTAAAACACAAGAACTGGGACTCTCAAAGGTGTCACTCACTCGACTCTTGTTTGCCAAGAAGTGAATAACAATTTTATGAAAAGCTGAAAGACCTTTGACAAATCTCAAGAAAAAGCTTTTTTGTTTGTATTTAAAACGATTGCTTTTAAAAAGTCCTACAGCCTTTTTTTTTTTTTTCTTCTCTTAACACAGAAAACAAACACATAATTCTCTCAGGCAATGTAAAAATGCCAATTTCTTGCCATAGCACTTTATCTGCAACTAAGGAAGGGTGGCTGATTCCTCTCCCAATTTTTAAGAATAACAAATATTAATTTTAAACAGCTTACCTAAGTATTTTTTGAAAGAAACCCTACCCCTACTTGACTTAGCATTAGTACAAACCAGACTCACATGAAAAACGTTTCTGGGCATGCTCTTATTTCATTTGGGAGAAAGAAAATGAATTAATAGGAAATACTAACTCTATTAATGAAGGAATTTAAAATCTTACTGAGTATATTCAATTCAGCTGTGAAAGTGATAAAGCTGGGATGACACAAAAATTGATAAAAGGTGGCCAAAGAAGTGTGAAGTCCTCGCATCCATCGTGACAGTGCCTCCAAAGGCCCCCAAATGCCTCACATTGTGCTGTAAAGAGTAAAAATCTCTTTGTACAGGACTAAATATATCAGCTTTCAGTAGGTGCAGAAAATTGGGGTTTTTACTCAAAACCAGAACAGGGTTAGAAACCTGATAACCTGGGTTATCTGCACAGCTGATGCTTATCAAAGTGCTGGGCTAAGGAGGTTCAACCCAAATATGCAAAAGGACCCAGTGGGATTTGCTCCTTTCACCTCAAGAGCCTTACACTCTGGCATACGAACATCATGGAATCATGGAATGGGTTGGATTGAATTTTTAAAGGTCATGTAGTCCAACCCGCTGTAATGGGCAGGGACCTTCAACTAGACCAGGTTGCTGGTCCAGTCTGACCTTGAATTTTTTCAGGGATGTGAAATCCACTGCCTCTGTGGAAAACAGTTTCAGTGTAAAACATAATGCTGAACTGACTGAGATAGAAGGGGTGTTTCACACCTTATCCTCTAAATTAAAAAACATAATCCAAAAAAGCATGATTTAACTGATATGTTTTTTGCCCTTGGAAAACCAACAGTGAGTACAGCACTAAAGTCATCAAAAGAAGAGACACCTTCAAAAATTCTTGATATTAAAATTCATACACACCTGTAACATGATCAATAAACAACAATGTAATTGATGTTCAAATAGCTCTACATTCTTCTTTAGAAAATGCATTAATACACCTGAAAATAATTTAAAGAAATCCTATCCTTCATACTCACACTAGCAATGGTTTCACTCAGTATCACTGGCTGAATAAGTATATTATTAATCTGAGCTCCCATGCTGCTATGACTTGAAATAGGCCTATTCAGAAGTTAAAAAGATCAACAAAAACAGTAGCTGTTTCTAATATCCAAAGAAGGGGAAAGGGGGAGGGGGAAAATTTTCATTTTGGCAAGTGTTCAGTGGGCAAAAGATTCAGTCCATAAATCATAATACTGGACTGCATTAATTTTTTTCCACACTAATCACATGCACACAAAACGTTAACTGTATCTCGTATGCACAACACAAAACATACTGCGTGAGGAGGTTCAGATTTTCCCCTCGGAACCCTCTCTTGGCCCTTGCAGTCACCAAGACCAGAGAGATTTCAGGAATTCAGAAGTCATAGTAACATAATCTCACTTGAAAAATCTAAGAATGTGAAAAACGATAGCTCTATTTTTTTGGCATAAGCAAAACTGTTTCTTATTCTGATTAGTTTGAGGGCACACAAGCTACTTATGTTTCCAACATAAAATATAAAGAGTTGGATGAAAAAAAAAAATTACTAAGAATGAGCCAATATTATTCTCTGGTGTAAATCTATTGCAGTTAATGGATTTATGCCAAGGCTGACTTTGGCCCCACTGAGCTTAAAAGTGTTAGAAAACCTGACCTTAGCATGGTGATAACACAACACAGCTTTCCCAAATATCATGTAAAACAATGGCAGAAATAACCAAAGGGAAAGCACGCTCTAGTTCCCAAACATGCATAAGGATGATCTCTTGGCCCCTTCCAATCCAAACCATTCCGTGACTCTCTAAGACATAAAGTTCAGGTATGTTAATTTCTGTGTGCAGCTGAAATATCTTATTTTTCCAAATGCTAAACACATGACAATGACATCTATAGCAAAGATTGTGTGTGAGCAGCTTGCAGGAGTCTTGAGATGAAGGAAGGGAGAGCAAGGAGCAAAGGCCAAATTCACGTCCCATTTGCATCTAAGTAAATCCTGAACAACACTGTTTACTTTAGTAGAGTTATTCTGGGCTAAACACAAGATCAAAATCTGGAAAAATATTCTCAGTTTCTACCAAAACAATGAAAACTTTATTCTTGTATTGCCTTGACTTTTGCATCTATTTTATTTTAAGGAACGGACACACAGCATTTAATTTTTTTGGCTTAAAGAAAGCAAAGTACGAAAATAATTACTTCCTGTACAGTTATAAAATATGGATTATTTATCCAAACAGACCATAATGAGTTCTGCATTGGTACACGTATTTACCTGGGAAACCGGGGTATGCTCAGGTAAATATGTATCCAAGCAATTAAATAAAAATTACGTCCCACACAGCCGAGGCTGGGGGGGAAGATGTATTTATAGTTTAACACACACATAATTGACTCATTGAAACCACAACGTGAGTGCTTTGCTATAATTAGTATTATAACAAACTGTCTTATTTGACTGTCCCAGAGTTGCCATTAATATGCAATGAGCCCCGACTCCTGAATTTCCGGAGCTGAAGGCCTTGTTGAGCCATTACGTGGTGAAGGGGGATTTCAGGAAGCTGTGCCAGAGAACCCATCCATCTCCAAGCACCCCAGCATTTGTCATTGCAGAAAAGCCCTTCTCAGCTCCACAGCCCTGCAGTCAGGAGGTGCCTCAGCCCTGGCTGCAGTGGGAGCACGGGGGGGTTTCACTCAGGGGACAGCACTGCCCATGACTCCCGATGATGGGTGGGATGGAAATGCTGCAGGAACTGTTCACATATGAGGTTACCACGTGGCAACTGAGCAGCCATGGCAGGAATTTCCCAACATCTCCCTTCTCCAAGCCTCAGTGCCAGTCAGAATTTGGGGCTGCAGCAGTTCCAACATACTCACTTGTCTTCTCCTAATTTTATTTTGTTTTGTTTTGAAATTATTAAGTCCACGTTACAAAATATTTTGTTTGGGATGATATTGAAGATCAGCAAACAATCCAAATTACTCCACTTTTTAAAGAAAAATAGGCTAAATTCACTTATACCAGCAAACAATATTTGAGACCTCAGAGTCTGAATATATATTTTTATTACAGCAGAATTATGAACCCCTAAAAGTGAAGTTTAAATAACGGAAGTGTTGAAATGATTTTAACTATAGAAGCGCAAATAGCTCTGTTAATAATTAGGAGTTTATGAAAAATAAGTGTATTTTACAATTTTTCCCATTACAAAGAAAGTAGTATATACAGTAACTATATTTTAAAGCCTAAGAAGAAATGGCTAGGGAATAATATTTTAAAATGTAATCATGGGTTTAATGACTTTATGAAGTTAACTTTCTTGGCAGGATGAACTGAAGTATGTTAACAGTCACCTTACGGCTATTTTCTTTTTGCAACTTCTGCAAATTATAGATTTGTTGAAAGGAGTATTCATTCTCCTGTGACAGAAGCACAGTTACTTCAATAGGACTGCCTGCTTTTTTTCTTTCTTCCATAATTATTTTTTCTTCCTCTACCTCCAAAGTCAACAATCACTGATACTTCTTCTGCAAAACCTTCTTGATGGACAAACAGACAAAAAGCTGGAAAACAAACATACTGTGTTGTGACATAATCCTTCCAGTTAAACTGCAGGACAGAGGCGGAATGGTGATGTTTGCATGCCTTGGAACTGCTGGGAGCCAAGAAAAATGCTGCAGGAGCTACAATTTTGTTTTCATTATACAAGAAAATTAGATCATAGTTCACCTGGGTGAATTTTTTTTCAGAGGCAGGAAGGTTGTTGTATTATTAAATATGCATTAAAATGACCTATTTTCTCACCTTTTCTCGGTAAAAACCACACTACTATGTAATTAACAAATAATATTCTGAATTAAGATAAAGTCCTGTAAATACATTCCATCCTGATACTTTTACGAAGACAACTAAATAGAAGAGGTTTTCACTTCGATCTTTCCATGTAATATCTCACATGCTGCTAATGGTGACACCTGAGCTTCTTGTTCTAACACACACAGAGGAAAACATTGAATTTGTTTCCACACATCAGCTGGGGATGTGCTTTATGCACTTAGCACATCCTGGGGAGATAATTACATTATGGAGCCCATTAGAGCACTCTGACAGGCAATGATTCAGGACCACTGCACAAGGGTTCACCAGCATGACTGAATCATCACAAGCTCTCTAAACCAGAAAATGTCCATCTGCAGATTAAAAGCCAATCAATTTTCTTCTTATTAGGTATTTGGTCTCAAATGTATTTTTTTACTGAAGACCTTTTAATATAACACCAAGTGATTATATGTGATGTCAAGAAGATGAAGCTCTGTGTCACATTTTGAGGTTTTAGAGAATCATGGAATCATAGAATCATTTACATTGGAAAATACTTTTAAGATCATCGAGTCCAACACTCTCCCAGCACTGCAAGGCCACCACTGACCCATGTCCCCATGTGCTGAATCCACACATCTGTTCAACCCCTGCAGGGATGGTGACTCCACCACTTCCCCAAGCAGTCTGTTCTAATGTTTGACCACGCTTCCACGGAAGAAATTTTATCCTAATATCCAATGTAAACCTACTTTGGCACAACTTGATGCCATTTCCTCTTATCCTATCACTTGTTACCTGGGAGAAGAGACCAATCCCCACCTGGCTGCAACCTCCTTTCAGGGAGATGTAGAGACTGGTAAGTGCTCTTATCGTATGCTTGACAGTGAATCTCAGTCCATACAGATCATGAGAATAAGAAAACACGAGTTAATATCCACAGCCCCTGGCATTCACTGAGATTTTGTTTTCATGGACACAATTTACAGTATTGGTCCCTTTATGAAAACCATACTCTCAAGTCCCTTGAGGCAAGATCACTGCTTCACCTCATCTTCTTCTTATTTCCCGCTCAGGCAGCCCAGAGAGCTGGATCTTGATACAGAGCTGGAGTCTGCAGCCAGTTCTTCGTAGCTGGAGAAGAATTACCCCAAAAATATTTTTGGCAATAAGCAGGTTACCCAGGGAATCCCTCCCTCCAGAAGCATAAAGAACACATTTACAGGTCTAATACTCCATGGTTTCAACGCAAGGGGTGACAAGCAGATGATATAAAATTAAGAAGACAGATTATTCCACTCACAGGAGAAAGTACCCCTTCCTTCAGCTGCCTTCAGACTGGAATTGGGTGAAAGTCAGTCCCAGAAACTCCAAAAAAACAGCTCCAGACCTCAGCCTGCAAGGTTTTTACCATACCACTGCTATCCAAGAGCCCCGCAGATCTCTATGATGAATATATTTACTTAATATTCCCATCTGTTAAACTGAACATTTAATATAAAGTTCAACATCAGTATCTCTGTTCATTTGACTCACACCTCACATACTTCTGATCATAGAAAAGGTCAGAGGGTTTTTCTTGGTTTGTTCTTTATGTTTTTGAGCAACATATTCAATACAATCAGAGTAGAAAAAATGCAACAAAAGAAGGTACACACTCATATGAATCAAAAACAGCAAAGGCAGAACATGGGCAGTTTGTTTGAATTGATGCTCTTCATGTAATAAATAATATCTTTCTAAAAATAGAAAAAAAAGAAAAAAAAATCAGAAATCTGTACAAAGGCTCTAGGAAACTACATGGAGTCAGTCTGTGTAATGGAATGGGCCAACAGGAAAATGCACCATGTTCCCGAGCACTATTACTGTCTTGGAGACAGAATGATTCCTATCAAATTATATTAAACTGATTACTAAGGAAAAAAAATAATTCCAAGTAAATAGTGAAATTAATACCTCTATTTTGCAAAAGATGAGCTTGAATCAAAGTATTTTTTAATCTCTTCTTTATAAATAATTTAAGCTTAACTTCTTAAATTAGAACTTGTTTTTCCATCTTCTGTCACACAGGGAGAAGAATTTAATGCATTTATGAACAATAACTACATTTCAACTTTAGCTTCAGGCATGACTTTTTCCTATTTTTCCTTCTTTCAATTCGAATTCCAAAATCAACATTTTGGACCAACATTTTATAGCTGTAATTCTTCTACTCTCCAGGAAACAAAAGAAACCCTATTGCACACCTGACATTTATAGCAGGTAACACTGACCAAAATAAGTGAATTTATACCATCAACGTTAAAACCATAAAGTCTCTAGTTACAGAAAAGTATTAAGACTCACTGAACTCAGTTTTAATATGGTCAAATTATTCACTGGCTACAGAGGTGTTAATTCAAGATTTGGTGTGTCACTGGGGATGGCCAATGCTGATGTTCTCTCCCACTGCTGGTGGTACCAGCAGGCAAGAAAACAAACTTGGAAACTTCTATTGCACCTATTGTTATTACAAGGGAGGAAAAATAAGCTTGAAAAATATCATTCAAGTGGAAATGATGGAGTAGTGCTCTTTAGAAGGAGCAAGAGACTGTGAAAAAAAGCTTTGTGAAGTGTGAACTTTAAAGATATGAAAGATTCATTAGCCAACCTGAAACTGAAAAATTTTTACAGCCAAAAGTCCTCCAGCCTCTGCAAACAGATCTCCCCAGTTCTGAAGTTGAGTGTAAATGCCCTCTTTCATTGACTTACCCTGTTCTAGGATTCTCAGGATATTCTAAAGGTAAAGGGTGCCACTCCATTGTAAATCACTGGCACAAAATTTTCCTGTATCTAAACTACATAAATGATGAAGTTTTGGAGGAAATTATTGTAGAATCATTGAACAGTTGGAGCTGGAAGGGATATTTAAAGGTCATCTAGTTCAAATTAAAATAAAACTAATTAGATTTGGACTGAAACTTTCCCAAGGGGCGGTTTCATTTTCACAGCAGTATCACCATAGATATTCCAAGTGGAGAATCCCAACAATAACTACAATTTCCATCTAAGTTACATCTTTGAATGCCTTTCTGCTACTAAATGTTACTTTTAAACCATAATAGCATGCAAACTTTTTATCAATGAATGCATTCATATTTCCTTTAGTAAAGAAAAAAAATCAATTAAAATTTATTATTCTTAAGAACTGAAGATAGTATTTTTGAATATTTAGTTTATTAACTCAGATTTATTTCCTATCCATCAATTATTTCTATTTCTTTTCTTTCTCTAATATTACTGTGGCATGTAAACCAGCAGAGGTTTACATTATCCCCCAGCTTCCCATCCTTTGGTTTCAAATCCCAGAAGAAACCACCACTGAGGATTATTCTTACACAGCTTCCAAGGCTGCAAGCAGAAAAACCCCTGTTCTCTGTTGATTGAGAGACCATCTAATATAAACAGGTTCCTTTCTCCCGTTGCTGTTGAGAGCACCATTTGTTTAAATCATGTATCCTTACATTGCTCACACAGGAAAATAATCATTGCCCTATATTAGTTTCACCAGAACACTAAATAAATACTCTTCCTTTCCATATGACAGCAAATTGGAATCAGGCGTCAGTGCTTGACACAGGGAAAATAAGACATGTATTTACCCACTCCAAGCCTAGAGATAAAGTGCTTTTAGAGGGAGCCTCAGGGTAATGAAGTATTGCTATGAAGCTGTCAACCATTAGTGCCCCGAATATAGGGGACATTGACATGTTGGAGAGATGGGCAGAGAAGAGCTGTCTGAAATTCAACAAAGGCAAATGCAGGAAGGAGGAAAAACCCCTGGAACTGGTACAGGTTGGGGCTGACCTGCTGGAAAGCAGCTCTGCAGAGAAGGACTTGGGGGGGTTCTGGGGACAGCAAACTCTCTGTGATCCATCATGTGCCCTGTGGCCAAGGACAATGGTGTCCTGGGGCATCAGGAAGAGAATTCCTAGCAGGTTAGGCAGTGATCCTGCCCCTCTGCTCAGCCCTGTGAGGAAGATCTGAAGTGCTGTGTCCAGTTCTAGGGTCCTTGGGACAGGAGGGACACGGAGCTCCTGGAGTGAGTCCAGTGCAGGTGACAAAGACGATGGAGTGACTGGAGCATCTCCATGCCCAGGAAAGGCTGAGGGAGCTGGGGCTGTTCAGCCTCGAGAGGAGCCCCAGCTGAGAGGGACCCTGATCCCTGGGTGTCCCTGTGTGCAGGGAGGGCTCAGAGCAGGGCCCAGGCTCTGCTCCATGGTGCAAGGAAGGACAAAAACATTAAAAATTTAAAAAAAATCAAATCTCAGAACATAAGCAAGACACTGCTTTGAAGATTTAGAGTTGGAGACAAAAGGAGAAAAAAAATATTCAGGTTAAAACAAAAATATAAACTGAAAAAATACAAAATACAAAAATACCAACATCTTCTCTTAGCTCTAGAAATTTTTACAGCCCTGGAGAGATATGCCATCATATTCCAGCTAGGAAATACCATGGTAATGATGGAAGACTTTGTATGTTAAAAGATTTTACCTGAAATTATTCACATTGGACTTTCTTCTTACTTTTTTTATTCTTATCTGCTCAAGTGCATATGCCAATCAAGTGGGAGCTTCTCAGTCTGCATGGGGACTATAAGTAAATGCTGTAGGATATCTCAGATTAAACAATGAGAAACACAAGAGATGTGGAGAACTGTGGGTTCGAATGGTTTTGGATGCCATGGAGACCACAAAGGTGTCTTGGCTTCAGGTACATTATATTGCCTGCTGAGTTTTAACACTCAGGTGTCACTTTGTAAGATAAATCCAAATTATCAGTAGAAAAAAAAAAATCAAAACCATTTAGTTTTAACACTTTTTCAACCACAGGAAATGCAGGTTACATGATGACACTGGAGAAAGGCTCACCCTGTAATTGTTAATGCCAATGAGGACAAGGTATAATCAGAATAAACCACAATATAGGCAGTTCTATGATTTTTTTTCTTCTTATATCAAGAAATATCTTTTCAGGACACTTCCAAATGGCTCCAAAATACTAAATCTCTAACTACTTTCTTCCAAGAATCTTCTAATCCAACATGAAGGAAAAAATACAGTGAAAATTAATAATCCCAGTGCAAGGCATACCCATTTTCATGTAAAAATGAGGAAAGGAAGTTAAAAGTTTTCTAAGTATGTGTTGCTTTGCTGTATTTTCTTACTCATTGGTATGAATTATACTTCTCAGAGCTTAAAGAACCAAACAAGGTAAATTGTACAGGTAATAGCATGAATGTGACAGATTTTGTCTTGGGAAAATCAAAGAAAGCAAAAATGAGGAAGCTTTGCTCAGAGAGAGAAAAGAAAGCACCACGAAAGAGCATAAATGTAAAATCTGAACAACAGATATTTGTGTCTGAAAAAGGCCCTGATTTCCTAACTCCTATTTAATGTTCATTCTTTAATTAACATTCATTTCCCAAGGACATAAGTTTGAAAAGGCTGTTTCACATTACTTTAGCACGAAGAGAAAGAATCACTTTTAAGCCATGAAAAGACTGGGGAAAAAAAATAAACATGCCTTCTGAACATAATTTCCTCTTTATTGCTACTGCAAAGTTATGAAATGAAATCTATTATTTAATTACATTGGATCAAGCAACAGGAAGGGAAGGGAGTGTTTGAGTCACAACATCCCTGTAAGGATAAATTACTACACTTCCTCTTACTAAAAGACAGTTTTAATGAAAACGTGAAAATGGTTAAAATCAAACTACTGGGAGGTAGAAAGATCTCGCTAACATAAAAAACACACAAAATGTACTCTGAAAATCTGAACAGAAATAGTGATAACAATACAATGTTGTAAAGTAGTAAAAGTAGTAACATTCCTGCCAGAACATCAATAGTGTGAAAATTATTACATTTATTCAGTTCCTGAGGATAGTTTAAAAACTATACAATAGCTTCTGGGCCTGGTTTGTTTAATGCTTCGCATTGGAGATACTTAGATAATCTATTATGAAAACTTCAACATTTATCTCCTATTACTACCAAAACTTTATTAACTGTGTGGGATTTCCCATAGCTGTGCTTCATAATGTTTACTAGATCTTCCAAATTGAATGCAACTGTTGGAATAGTTAAAGCATTTTATTTCTTAAGTATGTTCTTGACATAAAAATTTGGGAGGGCTTTAAACTCCAATGAACAGATAGACTGAATTCTAAAATCTTGGAATAGTTCACCTGGCAACTGATGAAGAGTCCACAACTGGGATATGAATGTGCAAATGCTGTGATTTTCTACATCATTTAAATTCACTTTGACTTCAGTGGAGATGCTCTGAAATGACCTTTCATGGATATACCATCTTTTCTCAACATGAGAGTACACTAAAATATGAAGGCATTTCACAAATAACTTGAAAAACAATGGAAAGTATCTTTTTAAGTTGCTCAGAATAGCTCCTCCTAAGCCTAAGGGTGGTATGGGAGACACACATTTCTTTTAAAAAGTTATCCTGGAGGCAGCAGAGACTCTTTTCCTGGTTCAGAGGCTGGATTGACTTCTCAAAAGTGCAGGATGGATGACATGGAAGGGATGAGTATAAAACATGACAGTTTCCAGGGCAAGATGCAGGGAGGTTTTGAGACAGATAAATGAAACAAGATAGAAAAATCTCTTTGCAAAAATTTTCTAGATCAAAGATTTTCATGGTATCCTCCTAGTATTTGGTCTGTATTCTACTTCTAAACTTCCAACAGTTGATGAAAGTGGTGATAAAAAAAGCCCTTTTGGTAATGTGCCATACTACACAACCCCACGACTATTGTATTACTCAAAGAAGTTTAATCTTCAATGGAAAATTCAGAAGGTTACTTTTTCTCAACGGGTAGAGGCCACCTGGACTTTACCTGTTGAATGCAGGAAAACACGGAAATAGGCATGAACCTCATGGAACCTTGTGTGTGTTTCTTATTCTTCTCCTGAAACTCAGTAGCTGGCTACCATCATACTTGAACTGGTTATGGAGATACTTGGTCACATTCAATGATTTTTTTAATATTTTACCTACCAATGCTTCATAACCTAAGCTTGTACATTCTCTAACTGGGCATGAACTGGAAAGGCTTTGGCAGACAGTCAGTCCAGTCAATCCAAACCATTACCAGCTGACTGAGCCAGGAGTCTGATAAAACAGAGGAAACAGACATTCATGTCAAGGGATGGAAGCACTTGGCATTTTTTAAAAACCTCTGGAAACTGGCAACAGGTCCAAGCAGAGAAGACAAATAATCTCCCCTGCCCTGAGGAGAACTCTGCTTTGGGAATCCAGCTGTACAATCTTGTAATTAAGTGCAGCTCCACTGAAACTGCTCACGTGTTAAGTTACGAAGGCTGAGCACAAAATCAGGATATCCATTACTGGTGCCAGAGGAGTCAGAAGATAATGCCAGTGATGCCAGGGGAAAGGAGGAAAATTAGTGTTTCCTTTATCCTGATCCCTTGGAAGGCATAAAGGAAAGTGCCAGCACTACAGGTCAAGAGACACAGAAACATCATTAAAATCTTCAAGAGAAGAGGAGGGTCTCAGGGCAAAAAAGCAAGGATGGAAAGCAAAATTTTGATTCTGTGAATGCCCATGGTAAAGGCTGAGTCTTAGCACAACCACCAGGATCATTTAGCTACTACAAAAAACTGTAAGACAGATTTCTTCAAGAACAGATCTTTATGTTTCTGCATAAGAACACAGTTTATAGGGGAAGAAAAAAGGACATTCTTTAATTATTAGAGATATTCACTGCAGTGTTTATGGAAATAGAGGGGTAAAGTGCAACAAAAAACCCACGAAACAAAAAACCAGCAAGACACATGAAAAATAAATGGAAAAGTACTTTCATTCCTAAAAAAACCAAAAGGACAATTCTATTTCTCTCATGCATTTACAAGAAAGTGTCACAAACTGTTAATTATGTTTACCCTAAAGAGTGAAAAGAAGAGTGAATGAAACCAATACAGCTGTCACAAAGATAGAAAGAAATCTCTGTTCTCACAATGACAGAGTGGATGATGCTACTCTGAAGGACATGAGGAAGGAGGGATCCAAAGTGTAGAGTTGATCAAGAGGTAGCACAGAAAAGAGGAAGGCTGGGTAAAATTTTAAAAGAAACATTGATTATTGAGGGAATTTAACAGGTCAAGAAAGTAGGGGATAAGACTTTTAATAATCAAGACAAAATTGCCCATTAACACAGTCCACTCCCCTTTTGGGCTGCTGTCAAGGCTGGCTCCTTTACTCTGGAAAAGGCAGGTTACCTTTGTGAATTTTACACAGCGGGGATATCTGCTCCACATCCACTTTACAAACAGGCCAAAGGAGGCACAGAACCACACCCTGCACACGGGCAAAGACATTTCCTTCATCTACCTCCCTCCCCATCCAATTAGCAACACTCCTTCACTGCTAAAGATTCTCCTCTCATGCAATAGGAAACAGGTGCAAAATAATGTAGAAATATATATTTAAAAAAAACCCCAACCAACCAAACTTCTACTGAGCTTAGATTTTGTTGTATCTAAAGTTGTATGCACTCCTAAGCAAAAACTATAAATATTTCCCAGAAGCTAAAGCTGTGAAATGCAGAGGTGATTTAGCAGACATGCAAACCATAAAAAACTTTGCCCAATATATTTCTCTTCTAATTTAGAGTAAGTGGGCCAGTCTTATATCATATAGAATCATAATTCTCCGTGACGTTTAAACCAAAAACTAACTAAACATTTAAACTAAAAACCTGCAAACCACCATAAAGCTTTACAAACAGTATCAGTCATTTTAATATAAAGCTAAGAGACAGTAGCATAAACAATGTCAACACAGTAACTACTTTGCCATTCAAAACCTGCACCTGGAATGCTAGAAAAGTAAACTCTTATATTCATAACAAGTCACTTTTCAATCAGTGGTTTTTTGAGAAGGAATAGGATCTGTAGCACGTAAGAAAGCCACACTATTAGAAATCAAGAAGTACAGGGAAAAAGGACTGCCAAAATTAAGGCTTAATTAGGTTTGCAAGTCAAATTAAGAAGCAAAGCAAAGGAGGCTTCAGACATAAACCAGTATAAAAAAAGATAATCTGTGCTGAATGAAATAGAGATGGAAAATCTAAACATGATTCCGAAACAGGAGAATAAGTTTCACTGAACACTGCTCCCATGCTCAAAACCTCAGTTCTTCTCAAAGGTTGCACAACTCATGGAAGAGACAAATTGTACAAAATTATTTCTACTGTACTGAATGGAAGTAAAACTCAAAGATTTTAATTCACTCCAGTCATCAGCACCGGATATCTCAGATGTGAATGAACTGTAAACATAACAATGTCTGCTGGCATTAATATTCAAATAAATCAGCTTTGTTTGGGGAAGCTAAGGGGATCAAATAATTATAGGCTGCTGCCTAAGAGTAATTGAAAAGCAATTAAAAAGATGACGGATCCAAATTCTTCTTGTTAATGTCAGATGATTTAATGAAGGATGACAGCCACAAATTGCAATTTGGAAGGATCGAGAAGGATGTCAGGAAAACCCTTCTCCAGGGAGGACAGAGCAGCCATGCAACAGGTAAACAGGAGAGGCTCTGAAAAAATTCCTTGGTGGAGTTGCTGAAGCATGATCTGGACAAGGCCATGGCCAAGCAGATCTACTGCTGGTGATAGTCTTCATTTGGGTGAGTTGAATCAGGTATCTCCAGGGGCCTGACTGCATTTCGTATGTTCTTGCCAAGTTTGTGAGTAGAGAAAATTACTTCTGTTCCTACAGGTTCCAGCACAACAGCCATTTGGAACAGAGTTCCCGATCTACTGCTACACCAAAATAAAGATTCTTATCAAAAATAAGTGTGACAACGAAGTGCAGAAAGTCATAGCCTGAGGGCTCTGCAAGAGACAAAGAACACAGGTGGAGGTGAGAGCAACCTCATCACATTTTTGAATTGCTGCTACAATTGTCAATATCCTCAGTATCTATCAGGAAGAAAAGCCTGCAAAGGCACTGTTAATAAGGAGCCAGAGAAAGAAGGTCCCTTCTTTCACCCTAGCCATCCCATGCACTGAACAAGAGGTAGGACAGAATGAAATTTGGTGACTCCCTCAGTAAAAATAAATAAATGCATAAAAATAACAGGCTTAGTCACAGCAAGTCATCGCTCTGAGAATGGCAGTTGTGTGTAAAATGAATTGAGCAAAGTTATTGGGGTTTCTTTTGATACAACTTGAATGAAAATCAGCTTCCATGATGGTGTAACTATTCCCAGAGCAGATTCCTTAATTATTTGCAGCCTTGGTTCATTCAGATAAATAGACTGTGCTAATATGTGCTTGAGCTTCACTTAGGAAAAAAAAAAAAAGGTTATTTGTTACAGATGTGAGTATCTCTGCGCTGGGTACTCACCACATGCTCCAACCAACAATAAAATGCAGAGTGGTTGAGCTCGTGCCTCACAGTTTACTTCAGAATTTCATCTAGTTAAGATCTGTCTTCTTAAAACCCTATAAGCCAAATCCTAAAGACCTAATGCAAGATTTTACAGAACAGCGCCAGAATCAAGGCCGTTTTAATGGATTCATATACACAGTGATTCAGAGTCGAGTTACTATTGTTAATAAAATTAAGGCTGTTGGAGTTTTTACATTCCCTTTAGATATACTTCCCTTTATAACTTACAGATGTAATAAATTGTAATGCATCAGCTAATGAAGGAAAGAGATGGCAGAACCATAGAGAGTGTTTCTCCTTTTTAGAATGCTTGCAGTGAAACTGGTAGCAGAGATAATGGAACTGTCACAGACGTCCCCACACCAGGACAGATTTCAGGTTATAAACAGACAACACCACAAAAAATTATATATTGCACTGTCCTTTTTAATAGTCTGGGAGTACCGTGTAAGAAACATTCTCCCCATTTTTCTAATTTAATACTTGATGCACAAAAAATAAAAATCAATAAATATCTAGACCCTTCACATTTTACTGATTCTAGGTCATCACTGCACTACTTGACCCAGTGGGAACACTTATAACTTTTACCCACAAGTTGTCAGTGTCAGGGACAAACTGCATTTTTTGAGATCTCCCTCCCTTAGATTTTCAGTCTAAAAAGTACAATGGCAAACAGTGAAAATAATTCTATAGAGCACTCTGTGATGTCCACCTTTGGTTGTCCTATGGTAAGTTCCGTGGTAACTAATGTATAATCAGTTGATGAGCACTGAATGTTGTTAAATGACATGCAATGTCAGAAACCAGATATAAAACGATAATTTGCTATGCTGATTTCCAATCTCACAATACACAGAAAATGCATCTGAGTGATGCACATTTTTTCACCCTTCAGTCAGTTGTAGAAGTTCAGGCTTCCACAGCCAATGCAAACAAAATCACCAGAAGAATTCACATCCTGTGGCTCCAGGAAATGCATCATCCATCATGATACTGGTATAAGATGCACATCAGGTTGCTTAGTGAATTTATGTTTCTTCTCTGGAAGACTTTATTAAACAAAGTCAAAGCATGGCCAAAGGATCTTTTGACAGATTTGGTCAAACACAAAGTCGAGTCCCGTACCAGTAAAAAACCTTTTGAAATACATTATGTCCACACATGGGATGAAATAGTCTCTAGTTTGAAAATCTAGCTTAATTTCAGTGGATCTGTTTGCTTAAAAGATCAATAGACTTTTGATACAATGAAAGAGTTTTCAATTAGGTAGAAATAGTGTCGTATTCTATCATATACAGACTAAAGCCGTGTATCTGATCACATAAGTAATATTATCTGAGATGGAAAGTGAAAAATTCCACACCTGAATATTAGTAAGTAGGTTCTAGTAATAGCGTATTATCCATTGAGTGCATACCATGGCATTTCTGGCTGCAGTACAATTATGTGTACATGAGTCCTAGAAAATACATGTTTTCATTCTCAAAATTTCTCTTTATCTTGCTTCCAGTCTGTGAATGCCAAGTATTAAAGTAAGTCTAGAAATATTACTTCCATTTTTAGGCTTTATAGTTAGATCAGAAGGAGCTTCCTACAAATCAGCACAAGCAAAACATTTAAACTCACTGAGTACAAAGCAAATCTCCTTGGTCTCAGCAGAGCTAAAGACTGAAATAATTTCTTGTCCTGGCACTCCATTTTCTATTTATTTTCTGCCCCAGTATGTTACAGAAGTGTTATTTCTGAAAAAATGCTTTAGTGCAAGTTCACTTTTAGTAGTAATGGTGTGGCAGCAATGTACTAGAACACCTACTTTATAATTACATGCTATAATTTCAAGTGTGCCATTCTTGCCACCCATCTGAACCAGAATAATAATGTGCCAGTTCAGCTCTCTGTCATGGAAAATAATCTAAACAGTGTTCACTTCCATGAGGGAACAGGGAATCACACTACTCCTCCTTTGAAGTACTTTATGAACTCTTTTCTTTCCTATTCACGTTCCCACCTCCCACATCAGTTGATGTTTCAGCAGTGAGCAGGGTTGGGGAAAACTGGGTGGTGCACTTCCCTTCCACCACTGGGACCACAATTCAAACCTGATCTAAAGCACTAATTTACATCAGCACAGGATCTTTAGCTGCCGTCCGCCTCACAAAATGCCCTGTCCACAGCTGCAGATGAACATCAGTGGCAGCCTGGGCTCAGGAGCAGACAAGCATAGCACAAATCACCAAGCCTAAGCCGCATCTCTTGCTCTTCAGGTTTCTAACACGAAGTTTCCACAAAGTAGAGATACTAATTTTCTACAGTTCACCTGCTTTTTATAACATTCTCAAAATTTTTTAGTATTTCCTCCACGCATCTTGTCAAGTGACACCAGTGCTGGCTAGTAAAACATAATCTTTATTCAATATAATTTTTTATTCCTGCTTATTAAAGAAAAAAACCGCAGCAGTGTGTGACTGGATTTCTGACAGCTGAATTTGAATGTCCTATCAAGTTGGGTTTTTCAACATCCTAAGACTCCTTACTTTTCAAAACGTACTGCTAAGTTTTTAAAACCAAATTTTACTATAAATTCCTTTCTCACTTACTATTGTTTATCTGTAATTAGCCTTTCTTTTGCCATGTTCTATGCCCCATTTCACTTAACAAAAACCTTCTGGTTTGAATATGTGAGAAAAATGTACTTGGTCATTTTCAAGTTAACCAAGACAGAAATAAATTTCTTACTTCAAAAGGCATAAGCCTGGAGTATTTATGTACTCAAATAATGACTTTTGAAAAAAGTCAATCTTCAGTAAAAAGTCATCACAAATATTTAATAAATGTTCCTTGAAGTTAGAAATAAGCAAAACAGTTAATTAATCCAAGTTTAAAAGAGGTTTTCTACCATTTTATTTTTTCCTGTTTTCCTGCTTTTGTCAAGAGGTTAGAAAACAGTTGCAGAATAAATGTTAAATATTGTTGAGCTGAAAGTACAATTTTGATCACAACAGTAATACTCCCCTTGAACTTGAAAAGGTCAAAATCCTACTCTACAGATATAAAGGGAAACGTGCCCAGAGAAGTGGTGGAATGACCTCCCTGAAGTATCCAAAAACAAGTGGATGTGGCACTGAGGGACATGGAGTAATGGTGGACTTGGCAGTGCTGGGTTAACATTGGATTCAATGATCTTAGAGGACTCTTCCAACCTTAATGATTCTGTGTCTCTAAAAATCATCACAGTTTAGGTATGGCACAACGGAAGATACAGAGGAAAAATGGCCAGAAGGTCTCAGAGAGCATTAGGACTTTAAACATCTCTGAGATTAAGGAAAAAAGATAAGGAGCTTGGCGTAGTCCTTCCTGAATTTCAGTGAATAAAAAAGTACTTCTAGGGAAATATGCCAAAATGCAGTCCTGAGTAAATACAGACAAGTCGAGAGTGGAGAGAGAAATATTCAAAACACCAGTGCTAAGATGATATTGAATCCTTGAAAGCAGATGAGGCTTGAAAGCCCACTGATGAAAAGGAAACAGGGTAAGAACAGAAATTTGTGGGATGCTCAAAGAAAGTAAGAAAATTCTGTTGAAAGATACATTGCATTAATAGTGGAGGGAGAGGAAGATTAGAAGAATATGGTGTTTCTCCACGGGCTGAAAAAAAAAACCCCTTCACTTTAAAGTAAGATTTAAAAATGACGTAACCACTGTGAGAAGAATCACTTCATAGTTAGAGGACTGGAGATCAAAAGAGCCTCAAAAATAGCTCTTTGCTCCAAATGCAGGAAAAGCTGTGTTTTCCATTTCTAATGTATAGTATTTGTCCCAGACTCAATGCGTTCCATGGTCAGTTGTCCTTCCTCTTTAACAGTAAAAGTGTAAGAGTAAGCCCATTCATCAATATGTGTATTTCTGATGGAAAGCACCAGTCCAGTCCCCTTCTTACAATATTACACTTGTCAAAGAGTTGTACTGAATATAAAGTTCCACATTACCTTCATCTTCTGTTCCAGCAGTACAGAGGCAAACTGTTTTGCACCTGCAGCTTTTATAAGGCTGGAGTGGGATTTTAAAGGAACTGTTGAAGTGGTTGAACACTTTATGTGTGAGACTCAGCCTGTGCTCTACATACTTATATTTGCTTAACAAATAATTATCAGCCAAATTAAATTGAAGTGTGAAATATGCCACTCCAGAAAAATGACATATACCATGCTTGCCCACTGGTGGAAAGAATAAGGCAAGAAAATCCATTCATAGGATTTTGAGTGTTAAACCACCAGACCCAGAGATGCCTAAATCAGAGATGCATAAATGAAAATGGGTTCTGTTAGAGAAACAGCAGTATTCCTTCAGTAAAATAATGCTTAACTCTTTTAATCACACAGTTCGAGCATCTCCATCTCAAGTCCACTCAGAAGTGGAAATTTTCCTAAAGCTCTAGCATGACCAGTTCCCTTCTCAATCATCTTTGTGGCCTCATCTCGAGTCCTGTGCAGTTCTGGGTGCCACAATAAAAGAAGGACAAAAGAGCATCCAAAGCAGGGACATGGAGATGGTGAAGGGTCCAGAGGGGAAGCCTCATGGAGGGCAGCTGAGGTGATTTGGTTTGTTCAGTCTGGAGAAAAGGAGACTGAGGGGAGACCTCACTGGGTTCTTCAACATCCTCTTGACGGGAAGACGACATTGAGACCAGTGACAGGACTTGAGAAAACTGCTGGAGTTGAGTTAGGGGAAGTTTAGGTTGGATATCAGGAGAAGGTTCTTCACCCAGAGGGTGGTTAGGCACTGGAACAGGTTCCCCAGAAAAGTGACCACAGCACCAAGCCTGGCAGAGTTCAAGAAGTGTTTGGACATCGCTCTCAGGCACATGATGGGATTGTTCCAGTTGTCCTGTGCCGGGCCAGGAGTTGGACTCGATGATCCTTGCGGCTCCCTCTCAACTCAGGATATTCTTTGATTCTATGACCTTCAATTCAGAATTAGCTACAGAGATCTCTCTCCAGGAGATGTCAGTTAGAAGGAATACAAAGCCAAATGCAAGGCTTTGAGGAATTTATAAAGAATGGGAGCACCATGGATAAGCACATGTATCACACCAGTGCCTGTTCATAGCTGGGCTTGTGATGTTCTGGAAAATTGCAACAACCAAGAGCTCTGCCACGAGGATGCACAAGTGCCACATGGAAGCAGAAAGGCCGCATGTAACTCAAGTTGAATTTGCTACAAGTTTTCTGACAAAATGCATTTTTTTTTTTTAAATACTCATTCTCCAAAACTATTTTAGTGGAAATACATACCAGAGGTTGCTACCAGCCATCACCACTGAATGCAAAAACCTGACCATGGAGCACTCCAATATTTCTCACTCTCTCTTTGAATGACTCATCTTTGCATCAGTACCTTCTTATTTTTTTCAGGAAAAACCTTTTTTTTTTTTTTTAAAGCATATCATACATGATTGGCCAACAGGCATAGTGAAACTATTCACAGAGGTTAAAAAAAACAAAAGCAACTAAGGAGAATGAGGTTCTTATGGCTCTCATCTAGAAGAGAGAAAGCCGGAGTTAAATTTCCATGCCTGAACTGGGCAGGAGCTTAAGGATCAACCTCCCATGTACTCCAGGCTTCTACACAGAGCACTGAACCCTGGTGTAGAGGAGGTTTTCTTCTGTATTTAAAAAAACCCTTCAAAATATTTTAGTGTCATTCAAATATAAGAAGGTTCTCTTTTCTATTCAATAACAATTATTGTTCTGGAAAGCTTGTAATACAAACTCCAGGCCTCGTGGTCACTAAGTGCCAGTGGATACATATATCAATTAACTTCTCTTAGGTTATTCCAAAAAAAGAAATCATTTACCTATAGTCAGTTTGGTCAAAAAGGAAATACTGCCATAGTTCAAGATAACTGAGATACCATAGGAAATGCAGTATTTTGTCTGATAAGATCCATAACTTTTCAGTGCTAAGGCAATGCCATGCATAAGCAATGCATCCACATTCAGTCACATCTGAAGTTTTTCTGCAAAACTTCTGCATCGTCTTTCCCCACCAAGAGTCATCAAATGCATATTCAGCAAATCTGGTACTCAGAAATAAATGACACCCATAGGCAGATGTCCCAAATCCCTCCATTTACCAGCATGGGTTGGAAAGTTCTCAAAACCTTCCTTGGGTTCTTAGAAATAACTGCCACCTTCAATTTTATTTTCTCAAGATCTTCACCACCTCTCTTTGCAGAGATGTCAATGATGAATCATAGAACTGACATCCCAAAAAGGATCATCTGTCATCTGTTAAAATTACAGGCTGTGGAGGTAAGGATGTCTGCAGTTAAGCATAGGTCTGATTTCCTTTCTGTAATTTTGATTCCTTTAAAGCACTTGAGATAAAGGGCAGCAGAAATAGCCTAGTACTTTACTAGTATTGTTTGAGTGAAAAAAAAAAATTGGTAAACATTAAAAACCTTTGTATTCATTTCTGAAGAATCATAAACATCCTTATTCTGTTTTGCAATACCTGAGAAAAATCAGCCACCAGATGTGGTTGATTGGCCTTATGAAAAAAAAAAAAACAACTGTATTTGCACATGCCAATGGATAATTGTTTGGAATTCAGAAGCAAAATCTACGAAGTTTCCATCTGCAGCAGCCAGAGGGCTGGAAGTCAAACAGAATTTTCCCTACAATTTCTTCTCCTGAAAGCCCTCCCTGGCAGCAGTGGGCACATGAAATGAAAAGGGCATGAGGTTTTTTTCTTATGCTCTCAATGCCTCCCTTTCTGTCCCCCAAGCAGCCACAAGAGTGACAAGACTGGTGGGAGAAACCTGCTAGGCATCTCCTCCTACATGGATGCTTAACAATTAGCACTTACCTAGATCTTATTTATGGTTTTAAAAACATAGGAATATTCCTCTCCAAAGAGAGTGAAATGCAGCCCAGAGACACTGGGTAACTCATGCACTTACACAATCAATAAATCAAAAACCCAGTGCAAACCTCAGGAAATTGGTTCTGTCTCCACATGCAGGAGACACAGCACCTTCCCATCAGCAGAGCAACAAAAATCAGAACATCTTTCCTTGTGATTTGTCATCCTATCTCGAGTATCCTGAGGGATTATCAGAACAGGCAGTGGAAGGCCAAGGATGAATTGTTCAAGACTTCAGTTAATTAATGGAAGGAAAAAAGATGGTCAGTTGACAAGGGAAAAGAACCAGCTATTGTTCTGATGATGAAAGATGCACTTCAATAGGCAGGCGAGTTGCCTCCACCCTCCATTATAGCTCAAGTAGTTTTGCTGGTGGTTCTTCTATAAGGATTCAATTGTTCCAAAGATATAGAACTTCCAAGAAAAAATAAAGCAAAAAATCCTACCTTAAGAATTTAAAATCTGAGAATTTTAATGCAGCATTTTGAGACAAAAACAAAAGCTTTTCAACAGCCAACACTCAGTCAAGTATCTTGAGAGATCAGACTGTCAATCAAACCAGAAATAATGAACAGTGACAATGGCAAGGAGGGTGAACATAACAGGGAATTTCATGACAGAGGAAAAAAGAGTGGAAAAAAAAACTTACAGAGGGGATGAAGCATATGTGTAATATCTTTACTCTCTTGGGGACTGCACAGATTTTATTTTTAATTAAAAGCATTATTCATTTTAATTAGCAGTCATGATTTATAAGTGATGCTTTCTTTGAAAAACAGATAGACCAATGACTCCAGACTATCCAGTTGGATTTATCTGTGATATGGCTGCTATACAATTCAGAAACAAAGAGAATAAAATGCCTTGTGAATAAAGAAATAATGCAATCCCTCCACATCTATAACATTATATGAAAGTCATGTGCAGATAAAAAGACATTCATATTTTAATATTATTTTCAGCCTGACAATGAGTACAGAATTTTTCAAATCATTATGGACATAGCCTGGTCTAGTTCCAAAAGATCTGATAAACCAAATCTGAACTTAAAGTAATTCAATTTTAACAGGTTTGTAACTACAACATCTTTAAAGAAGGGAAAAAAAAAGAAAAAAAAAAAAAGAAAAAAAAAAGAAAAAAAAGCATCCATTGACCCATGCTGTTAAATTCAGGGTTCTAATCCAAAATCAATTGTGCCTTAGCCAGCTTTCTATCAGCTAAGTCTTTTTTTTGGCAAAGACTCAACTCAAAATGAAGGGAATGCTTTGGGGTGATAATTTGCTGCATGAGCACCTATAGGGTTGTTAAAATAAAGGTGCTGTGCCATACGCAGGTGTTCCAACATTCTTAAACAGTTCCTCCAGTATCCCCAATGCATTGCAATTACAAAGTAAGCAAAGCCAGCAACAGCAATTCTTCATCTCGAATTTGGTTTGGAGCCCTGTCTGGCAAACGGCTCCAATTCCTGCTCTGCAGCACATCCCTCCTGTTCAAGCAGTGATGATGGACTGCAAGGAGCTGCATTAAGGTCTCAGACAAGTAAATTACTCCAGCTTCAAACTGTCAAGTAAACTTTGCAGCTTTGTACTTCTCTGAGTACAGTCAGTGATAAAGACACAGGAGCCCCAGGCTGCTGGTTCAGGCCATAAAAAGATCTACTGAAGCAATCACCCAGTACAGCAAGTGATGGGGAATAGCATTTACACAGCAAAGACACACTCTTGGTGAACTGATGCAGTTCCAAACACACTGAAAATTGCTTTTCCCCACCTACCCCCAAAGTCCTTTCTCTGAAGCCTTTACAGGACAGGAATGTGAGACAATTCCGATGGGAAGATGCTACCTGATCACAACTGAGCTAACTGTATTTTTAAAAAATAAGTATCTGCTTACACTCCTGTTAGTGCTTCAGTAATCTTCCAAAATTATGAGACCAGGTAAGACAAGCTGATGAAGGGATCTAGTGCTTAATCACAGAATCACAGGCCAGGCAGGACCCAGGGATGCACAGCTGCAGCCTCGCTTCCTCTCAGGCCATGAGATCAGTCAGCTCCAAACTCTTTGTACAACAACACAGGCAAAAAACATTAAGCTTTCAGTGAGCAAAAGAAATGGTCACAAGACATCTGTCTTAAGATACATTTGGAATAGAGCATTATTTGTTCTCAGTTATTTAATAAGCCACATTATCAGTGCTGAAACACACATTCCCAAGCGGGATAGTGAGATAAACTCTGCAAATTTCACTACCATGGCACAACACGTCTTTTTATTTTTCGAAAGATAAAACAGCTCATTGCCTTTTCAGCACACAGATAAGATACCAGACACCTCTCAGGATGGATAAGGGCACTAATTGATGAAATGGAAACTGTTCATGTTATGCTGCTCTAAAAATGTTTTTGTGCTAATCCAGTCTCCTTGAATAAAAATAACTGCATATACATACCATAGTGTTTGTTCCACTTGCAGTTTTTATGAACTTGGGTAAAAACATCATAAAAGCAAGTACCCGAACTGGATGAAACTGCTTTGGGTAGGAGTCTGAGTGTTAGAGATGAGAACTGCCCTTGGCCATTCGGCTTGCGTGGTATTTATGAGCAACACTTCATTTTCACAATCTTAGAACACTTACAATAAACAATAAAGATAATAGTTTTCAAAACACTTGCTGAATTTCAAAATATTTTCCCAGAGAATAATGTTTGCCTCTTTCTGTTTTGATACGTGCCTTGGAGTCAGGCTGTTGCAGGGAACTGTGGAAAGGTAAGAATTTTCTGCTTATGATATTGAACAGTAAATCTTGAGCACTAGACTCTTAGATCTTTAAATAATATTTACTATTGTTACACCCATGGCTTTATAAGCTATTTTAGAAAGTAATTTAGAATATGAAGAATATTTTTCTGCTCGGCTCTGAAATTACAATTGCATTCTCACTCTAACTACATAAATAACACCTTTTCTGTCAGTTCTGGGATGCACAAATCCTTCCTCTCCGTAAAATTTACCAACCTATTAAATACTGACCTAGAATCAGCAATTTTGGTATTTACTAGGGACTCTAACCAAATTCATAAATCAACATAATACCTAAGTGGGCAGTACTACAATCATTTTATATATTCTATATAACTATTTCACATAATATATTTAATGGTCAGAAACATTACACATTTAGCTGGCAAGTCTCTCTTTTAGCATTCAATAAATGCCACACTTTTATATAAGAAAATGTATTTCAATCTAATGTTTATATTTTGACTGCACCTAAAATGCACTTATTGTAGCACACTGCATCAATAAATGAACAATTATTTCTCAGTGGTATGTAAAATACATAGTGATGTCAGCAGCATTAAATGCTAGTGCCAAGTAGGGAAACAGTTAAATGTAGTTTAACTATAAAATTAATATTATACTAATTTTAATAAAAGGAAAAGATTTACCTTATTATTTTTAGTTCAGACATGCAGTCATGTGCAAGGTAATTCAATACCCACTGTATAAAATCTGAACTATGGAAATGTTTTACAGATGTTTCTAATCAGCTTCCTTTGTTTAACATTAGAGCTAACCTCCAGAAGATACATACAAGCTGCACATCCTACAGGTAATGCTCTCCAGATGGGATGTTTTCCCTGAACATTGTGCTCACTAACGTGAGGAATAAGGAATAACATAAGGGATATGCTGTGAAGAAAAAGCACCTTGGCAAAGCATTTCTAATGTCATTTCGGATTCAGTGCCACGACACATCTTTTCCAGCTTGCCTGCAGTACTTCTTGTGGAAAACTCCCAAAACATACAGCATAAAAACGTCTTGGATTCGGACAGCTTTATGTTGACTGTTGGGCTCTAGCATATACTAAATACAGGAGTGATAGCATCTCAATTCTTAACTTCTTTCTTTGGTTAAATCGTACAATTTCCCAGCTGTTGGATCTCTAGAATATTCCTATAGTCCTATCCCACACTGAATTTTCTCTGGATCTACCAATGTCACCAGGAAGACACTCTTGAAATGAATGAAGCAAGCACATCTTTCTTGGCAGCAAGGAATGAGCTTCCCTTGCCTGGATGCTGGTTGGCAGGGAGGAGTAAAATATCCTTAAATTCATTCTTCTCTCTTGAGTAAACAGCAGCAGTGGCTGAGAGAGGAGGTTTCCAGCTGAAGCATCACAGTAATGTGGCAATTTTTGTGTGTTACACCACTTGATTCATCTGCTGAACATCATCACCTCAATACCTCATCCAGGTACTACTGACTTAGAAAGGGAAAAGCCCTGAAATTCCCAGAGAACTCCAGGGATGCTTGCAGGAGTGCACCCTGTAGCCCTTTGCTCTGGTGACCTGAGCAAAGGAAGGAAACAAAATCTTCCTTCAGCCCTCCAGAGAGACAACTCAATCAGGGACTATCATTTGTCCAGTGTCAGGACTTAGCCCACAGCCATAAACATCTCAGGGGCTCTCAAGTGGACATGGAGGGAATTGAGGCACCTATATGCAGATCCTCTCTTATCAACCAGGACATAAAGTATCTAACTCGAAATATTTTTTCAACTGTCCATCCATCAAACACAGGTTATAACCATCAGGCCAGGTTTGCACAGCAAAACAAATAAACAACACAAAAACCACACAAAACACAAAAAACAAACCAAAAAAAAAAAAAAGAAAAAAGAAAAAAAAAGAGGAACATGTGAACACAGGAAAATCCTCTGATACAAATATATTTTCAAAGAATAACCAAGGACATAAGAAACTAGATTTTCCACCAGGCAGTTAGAGCTTCCCAGAAATGATCTTGGCATCACTGAGACAGCAGCTGTGTTCAGGGTGGCTGCAGAAAGACACAGATATCTACAACAAATATGCCACAGACCCTTTCCTTGAATGCATTAAATTTCTGGTCTACAGTCAGCAAAACAGACACGAGATCCACAATCCAGTGCTCCTGAGCTGACTCCTGCCTACCTTGGAGGGATCACATCCCTTGGCAGAGCCTGGCTGGGAGTTCCAGCACATCTAACTCCTAAGCACTAATAAACACTAATTAAAGTGTTTCCTGCCTCTGAGAAGGGCAGCAACTCTTGCGTATGAACGTAGCCCTGTCTCCCATACTTGTATTACTGAAGCATTTGGAAGTTTAATAAAATTTTGGAATTTAAATGGCTTGTGACAGGTTAAGATTAACATCCTCCTACTGCAATTGCTTAGAAGCAGGGAACTGGCAAGACACAGGCTATATTTCAACCAGACGGGCATGTTTCTACTGACAGTGACAGAAACATTTCCACAAAATAGCCTCCTGCTGTCTCCAGCACTAATGAAACGCACGGCATACGGCAGTGGAACAGCACTACATTTCCCTCAGAATATGAAATGTAAACTCTGCCTTAACCATCCTCCAGAAATCCACCAGAGCTATAACTTCTGTATAACATTAAGTCTTTGTTACATTAACTGGTGGAGGGCCTAACGGCTCATAAAAAACCCCACCACCTCCAAAAAACACCCCCGAAATTATGAGATGAAGAATGATTTGAGATGGAAATCCTGTCAGATATAACTCTTACCCATCTCTTGTGTTTATGGGGTAAAAAGGTCTAGAGGATCTGTAGTTGCAGAGAAGAGCAAAATAACTAATTAAATCTAGAACAAAGAATATCCCAATCCTGCTCCCCAAAACATTTCAACATTTTAAAGATTGCAAGAACACATATCAAACATACAAAATGGATAATGGCAATGTGTAAACCTTTCACTTTCATGATCCTGAACTGCTGATTCAAACACACACAGACCTGCAAGACAGAGTCTGAAGTAGCTTTAACAGCTCAGTTATAATGGACCATAGTTATACCAAAACATCCCAGTGAGGGCCTAGAGTCATTTGAGGTCCTTAACTTGAAATTCTATTATCCTCAGAGACATTAAATTATAGTCAGTCCCTTTTTTCACTTAATTATTCATTTTTGGATACATATTTATTCCACAGTTTCTTGTTATTTCTAGTATACAGCAATATGCTACTGACACTGGCAAGTTATGGAATTGCAGTGTTTGCCACCATACAGACACCAAAAAAAGGTCATTGTCACACCAGGCTGAGAGCCCAGGCTGAGAGACAGCAAATGACAAACGCAAACAAAACATGCAATGTGGAAAGAAATAGCCTCAAAAATTCAACTGGTATGGACATTTTTACAGATATCAAAACAGATGGGATGTTTAGTAACTGCAACTGGAATTTGGAAGAAGACAGTATTTGTTTCTGAAATTAAACAAAATGTCTTCTCTTCATAAGAATGTATAGGAGAGGACAAAGTTTACAATACTGATTTTATTCTAATAGGGAAGATTGACATAATTTTTAAATGGATGGCACCAACCCACCAGGAGTTGGACCTTCATGACCCTTGTGGGTCCCTTCCAACCCAGGATGTTCTAGGATTCTATGAAAAAATATATTAGAGAATTGTGACAAAAGATGCAAATGTGTAACATTAATGCAACAAGTCCACTGACTTTAAAGTCTGGTTATTCTTTTTTTTTTTTTTTAAACAAAGAACATTTAATTTTCCCTTCAGAATTAAATTCACAGAATCACAGAATGGTTTGAGTTAGAAGGGATCTCTGGTAAAAAAAATTCCATCACTAGATCAGACTACAGATGGATATATCTAACGCTGAATTTGTTCATTTGGCTTCATTTGGTGTTTTATTATAATAATGTAGCAGAGCTAAACCTGCAAAACATTTAAAATCAGTTTTTGTAAATAATGAAGTTTACCACTAATATGAATTAATTAACATTAAAAATGAAGAAACACAAAGCAGTCAAGCTTTTATGAGACCCTGCAGCTATAGCTGAAGCAATAGATTTATAAAAATTAAGCTGAATATTTTAACTACAAATAATTACTATTAAGGACTATTTTGGATTAAATGCACATGTGAAATATATTAATACTTTAAAAATGAGTGCTGGACACAACCTCAAAATTAGGTATTTTCTTTCTATTGGGAAAACCATATCCCTTGAAACAAACAATTTTGCACATAAGTACTGAGCAATATTTCAATGATCATATAGAAAAATAATAACATTGAAAGATGTATTCAATAGTCTTATTTTATGGCACTCACTCAGCATATGGGACACTCAGGTTCAACTTTACATTCTTCCAGCAAGTAGAAACTTGAATATTGGTCTCTCCTCTCCAGGACTGTTGTCCTATACACAGGACTACCAGCTAGACAAGATTCCTCTTCATCTCAGTAGGTTTTTACAATTTTAAAAAATAAGTTTTGTTCTGATGAAAAAATAAAGCAAATGTTGAAACCTCTAAATTTTTCAGGAAATGGAATTCTTGTTTTTGAGCCAGATACAGTAATTACAGAGACCTCTGAGCTGGACATGAACTCTGTAATGCTTGAGCAAGAGCCTGAATTTTAGGCTTGCAGTACTTGAGCTGAAAATCAGGCAGCGTTTGAATCAAATCTAACAGGAATATAATTGAAATGCCACCACCTCCTATTGTAACTGCTCCCACACTCACAGGTTTGAAAGAGTTTCAAATGTATGGATAAATACTGGAAAAGGCCCAAAATGAACACAAAGGAAATTCAAGTCCTGAAAGCTAAACTGGAGCAATCTGAAAGACTTGCTTTAAACCTGTTAAAGGAAGGAAATTCACAGTTAAGACTGAAAATCCTGGCTGGAGTTCCAGCCTTCAAATACATACCCTACCTTGTAGAAACAAAAAGGGGTAGGCAAACCATACAAATCAAGACCACAGTGTCAGACTGGATTTCCAGTTTTAACTATGATTTGTGACATATTAGAGAACACTTTATTTCATTCTGTTTCCATAAAGTTGTAGCTCTCAGATGGACAGGCCAAGAATAGTCAAGCTAGCTGAGGGTTTATTATAGCAGCAAAATCATCACCTTACTTGGGGTAGTGAATGGATTTCTTGCTACAGGTCCATAAAAAATAGGAAAAAAATTAGAAGAAAGGAAAAAAAGAAAATAAAAACAAAGCAAGCAGTACTTTCAGAAGACACAGCACTAGATTTAACAATAATTGCCCTCTCCAGTATAAATCTCTTTGTTTTACCTCCCACAGCACTATCAATCACGATATTCTGTGCAAGTATTTTAAAGCAACTTCTGGTAGTTTACATCTAACTTAGATTATGCAGGGATCCATTATTCTTCCAGAAATGGGGCTTAATTTAATAAATAATTGTATACATACACATGCATACACACCTATTTATATGTATATATTTAAGAGCTTTCTTGAACAAAGGCCAAAATTACTTTGAGATCAGAGATATGGCTCAGATGACCTCTTGAGGCTCCTTCCAGCATAGTTCTTCCACATAGCTCGGGATGGAAATTCCAGAGCAATCAGGGTAAAAAAATGTGTCATTAACCAAAAGGAAATACTCAATTTATAACTGGCATGCCTCAAACTCAGTGCGTGGAGAGGCCAAGGATCAGTATGGGTAGTGGGGACATGGAACAGGCAAAGTCCTAATACAGGTGTCAGAGCCATGACAAAATTTCAGGGACGTCATTGAGCTCACTTTTCACCTGTGAATAGGAATGACAGTGAAATTCAGAACCAATGTGAGGATTAACCAGCTATTATTGCAAAAGGCTTTGAAGAAAACAGGTGCTGAGTAAAAATACTGCGTATTAGTGGGATGACTAATAAAAAAGGTTAGTTACAGGAGCAAGAATCTTAAGTAAGGGGGGTACCACAGAAATCCAAGACATCTGGGGAGGAGAATCGGTGTAATAAAATGAAAACAAACCAAACCCGTGTTATTTGGCAATCCCACATGCAAACCACTTGAACTTTACACTTCTGGAGCTTATGTCATCGTTGAGCCTCCACCCTCCACTCTGAGAAAGCTGCAGTTTAGAGAAGCATATATAAGGTGGCAGTGGGGCAGCTATTAAAGGAAAAAATATCCTATTTAGTCAAGTCACTAACTGGGACACTGTTAAATTGTTTTACACCAGAAATAAATACACCTCTTCCAGCAATCATAAGAGGGGACGTAGAAAATCACAAATACTCCTTAACATTTCAAGAATCTCTGGCATAGTTCAAGTGCAAGCGTATTGTGTATTAAACAAAGAAATGATCCACGCTTTTAAAATATCATCCATAGCCCTCCATAAATCCCCAAACCCCTCCCACTAATGGTTACTGTGTGATTAATGTTTGTACTGGGCCATTTTAATTAATGAAACAATTCAGAGTTCTACCTTAAAAAGCAGCTTTGTGAAACTGCAGTAGTTGCAGAATATTTCACTCCTGGGCTTGATAAAACACTAAACCAGAAACTGCTTTAAAATAACTGCCTGCCACAGCACTTTTAGCCAACTTTTGCACCTGGTGCCGAAAGAAAAAGCCAAGTGAACTTTCACTCACTTGTTGCACGTCAGCTTCAATGCGATGTCTTTCTTCTGTTGTGTTTGGGTTTCTAACTGGAAGAGACAAGTAAGCTAAACTAGCAGCCAATCAATCCCTAAATTCTAAGAATGCAATAAAATTTGATACCAATAAATCTTTTCTTTTAACAGCCAAAAGAGATTAACAATGGTATTTGAAATTTTATCCTCCTCTGTACTTTCAATAGGACGATTACCTGACAATCCTATTGAATCAAACAGCAAAATCAAAAGAGACACAATTAAGCTTGTATACACAAGGAACAGGATATGCATTTATGCATTTCCCTAGTAGGTCCTCCATTATATATTAGCCTTGATGTATTTTTCTTCCTCTTACAATAAAAGTTATTACACCTTTGGACTGTCAAATAAAAATCCAATTGGCTGAGACACAGATCGTCAATATAAAATAGCTCTGCACAGCTTCCCTCTTGCTACCACCAGTCGACTTTTTTCAGCTCTGTCATTAATTTGTTTCATGACTTGGGGAAAATCCACTCTGTCTTCTTTGTACTTTCGTTTTTCATCAGTAAAGTGATCCATTTTTTCCCAAATTTGGAATGATGATGGCACAACATAAGACAAAAATGGCAAACAATGTAAAAACACACCCAAGAATTAGAGATGATAAAAAATGCAGTTGTTGAGTACTGTGAGAATGGTTGTTCGTAACGATATCTGCTGAGTACATTGAAGTTGATATACTGGCATCAGGCTGTGTATCACTATACAAATGCCCATTATTGATCTATATATAAGATATATGCTTGCTTCTTCATGATGGTGCAGCATTCACAGCTCTATGTGTATGATACTGTCTGCACAAGAAGCATTTGTCCCAAGACTTTCCATGTTACCATGAATTCTCCCCAAAAATGTAGAATCTGTCTCTCTCTTTGTTCCTCATCTTGTGCTCTCCTTCATAGAGACACCAACAGCCATGTTCCACCTGTTCCATCATTATCCACTTAGTTTCTCTGGCCTCATCTGAGATTCAATTTGGAAGTGACACATCTGCTGACTCTCACTCCTTTTACCACTTCTTGATGACTTCTCTGTCATCAGCATTTAATGTCCTGTAAAGCTACTTCCCAAAGTCATTCTCCAGGCTAGAACTTCTGCAGGCTACAATGCACCAGCCACAGTTTCTTTTTCAAACCCCTCTGCCTCTTATTTAAATTACTCCCATTCTCTTGCTACTGAACATCTTGAGAAAGTGTCATGGGAACCTCTTCCAAGCTCTTTCCACTACAAGGTTGTTTTCATCTTCCTATATCCCACTTCTCTAAACAACTTTTTGCTGAATCTTAGGCTTCGCATTCCTTATTCACAACTTGGGTTCCAATTCAAGCTCCATAATTCTTCTGCTACAAGAGAGAAAATAAGTATTCCCACAAAGCAGTCTTAGTTTTTGTTCCTGAACACCTTCTCTTGTCATAAAACCTCTGGCCTTTTTCCCAACTCTGACCCAGCTCAGTACAGTAACTGCATCATAATCTGCCTACTTAGTTTCCAATTCTTCTTTGCTCTCTGGTACTTTCCCTCACTATACAGATGTCCTCAGTCTATCCTCTCTTTTAAAGAAAATGTATCTCAATCCAGCCTGTCTCTCCAAATCTTTTCCCATTTGTTTCTTTCTCTTCATCTATTAAAAAACACAGACCATGCAGTTTTCAGCTAATGCACAGACTTCCCCTCTTCTAACTCTGTCTTGGATCAGCTCCAAGATGACTTTTCATAAATCCCATCCCTTAAAACTATTCATTTTTGGGACACTATGCACCTCTTCCTAGCCAGAAACCTGTAGCCAGGGCCTACAGTACATCTTTATTTTCTCTGACTTTTCTTCTGCTTTTAACACTGTTAACATCTCCTTTTGCCTGAGAAATTCCTGGTTTTCTCCTTTCCTCCTGCATTGCTTCAAGACTTCTGCCTTGGGGAGCTCTCTCTCAGGTGGGAGTTCTGACTAAACACAGAAATCTACATCTGAGCTGGTGACCCAAGGCATCATTTATAGTCACTAGACAAAAATCACCCTTCTGGGTCCAAATTCACCTCACTCAGAAAATAAATCACAGAAAAAATAAATGGTTTGGGATGGAAGGGACCTTAAAGATCACCCAGTTCCAAACACCTGCCATGGGCAGGGACACCTTCCACTATCCCAGGTTGCTCCAACCTGGCCTTGGACACTTCCAGGAATGGGGAAGCCACAGCTTCTCTGGGCAATCTGTGCCAGGGCCTCACTACCCTCACATTTAAATGCCTGAAAGAAGCCAAATAAATAGTATCCTACAAGTAGCATTTCTCTCTATTGTCACCTATTATTTCTCCAATAGGCAGACTCTGGTTCACAGGAGTATCAATTATTGATAATCAATAATCTACTGAAGTACCTCATATGCCATGTGCACACACCAGATACAATGCCTTTACCCAAGAATGAAATAGGCCTGGGCATGTAGTGACAGAACATGGGGGAATGGCTTCACACAGACAGAATGTGGGTTTAGATTAGGTACCTGAAATAAATCCTTTACTAGGAGAGTGATGAGACACTGAAAAGGTGGCTTTTAGGTGCACACCAGGTGCACCAGGAAAGTCAGGAAAACAAAAAAGGGAAGAATCTTCAAATTAAGGTAAAGTTTAACATGCATTTTCTGTACCTGAATAGAATTCATTTTTTCTGTGGAACCCATCAGTAAAAAAAAAAAAAAGACATTGAAACTTCTGGATACAGACATACAAAATTCTTAATATATTATATTAAACAATGAAAGCTCTTCAGCTAACATACAGCAAAATCACAGGTAAAGGAGAGAGTTAATTTTGCTTTCAGTTGTCATCTTTGTCGAGCGGGTTACAACCCATACTTGCTTTGCTCCATTTATTTGCAAGTCTGAGATAAAAGACTGTTCGCACAAGTTTTTGTGTGCAAGTTATTTTCTGTCTACTCAAGGACTGTGCAGCCATCAACACTCCTATCAGGTAGAACTCGTGGCTTGAAGATAAAAGAACACAGAAATAAAAAGCATTGACATCTCCCACAATTAAATAAATACTGATCTAAGGGTTTCTGCTTTTATCGCTGTTTTTGTTGGCCAGTGATACTTATAGACACAAAAGGGTTGCATTTGCCAAAACTAAAGCACTTAAATTTTAAGAAAACAGATTTTGCGGCACTTCAAGAAGTAAAATAGCTTCTGCCAAGTTTTGTAGTAGTTGTTCACTATTTGTATTTCCAAAATAAAATTGTTTTGAATGATGGTAACACCTTTGCCTTCAGCTACTGTTTTCTTTTGCAGAAGAACAGAACTGGAAGATGTTGACAAAGGTGGAGAACTTCGGTATCAACAGCTGTCTATTAATAACCAAGTGCAGTATTAGAAGCTCAGGACCTCTGAACACTAGGTGTCAGTGTAAGAAATGGAAAAATATCAAAAACCTGTTGTTTCCAATCAGGTGGATTAGCTAAGTACCAGAAGCAGCTGTGACCACATTTCCTTGTAACTGCGTAACACTGTTAACAAGCCAATCTTCCTAAAAAAAGTTACTCTGAAACTATCAGATTTGCTTGAAATCAGATAAGGTGATTTAAAATCTACAATGAATTTGCTCTGTTAACCACTCTGAGATGACCTTTAAGGTTTATGAGTTACACTTAAAGACTTAATGCAGAATTTTACACTGCTCTTTTTTTTTTTGCCAAAGATATTCATAAATCAATTTGTGACTTTTGCAATTTAAAGTTTACAGATTTTTTTTTCATTTTTTTTTTTTCAGAATCAATGGAAAACTAAGTATTTATAACAAAAACACAGCTAGTGCGTGAAGCCACAGATGTGAGATGTCTCTTTACCTCACTTAAGAAGTCCAGATTTTAAATGCATGGCCAGAACTTTAAATAACTATATCAGGACTTGAAGAATCACAACCTTAAAGTGCCCATTTATTTCTCAAGACACAAAAGATGATCTGGCATCATTACCTCAGCTTTAGAAAAAAATGTTTGTGATGTTTCTTTGCTTTTATGTTTTACCATTGCTAAATTTTTGATTCTTTTCATTTAATGTACTAATTTCTGTCAGAATCAGAATACCAAGTAAGATGGGTCTTAGTGTGCAGGATGGACTTCACACATTTTCATATAATATTCTCTTGGTACATACAAAGAAGTTAAAGAAAGAATGAAACTCTGAACATCAACTTTCCCTTTGGCTTATGGAGTTTGGAATGTAATTATGACTCTCAAAAATCATGATCAGAATATTGATTTACCAGAGTTCATCATATTGAGCAATACAAATCTGATGATTACTCTTGAATTTCTTAACTTCTTGATTTGTTAGTGAATTCAACAGAAGTAGGATACGACCCTGAACACTGCCTCTGTACACTGAGTGTCCCTGCTCATATCAGCTCATCCAAGGCCTCATAAAAGCAGTTAATCTCTGTTCTCCTAAGATTTTACATAAAAATTAAATAAAGGATATATCTATGTTTTGGAACCATGGGCTCGGATCAGCTTATCAATTGTTTCATAAGAGCCCAGGAGCCAAGGGGATTGAGTACATACATATTTAAGAATGCCACAGATTCCAAAGCCCCCATGAGTGAAATTTTATACCTACTTCATTCCTCTAGCCCAACAGCCTAAACAGGAATTTGAAGTGTGAAAGGTGGAAAAAACAATGCTGTACATATAGGGACATAAATTCTTATAATGTACAATACACATAAATCCATGACATTGTTATTAAAAGCCCAGACTGACACAATAAACCAGGAAATACTGGGATTATTGCTCCCTGCACTACCTTCAGTCTTTATATTTCATTTGTGTTACAAGGCAACCTTTAAACACTGATGACTTTCTGTTTTCCATTTAATCAAGTCAATACTCTGGATCTTTTTCTTCACTATTGAACATGCTGGTACAACTTTGTAGGTATAGTTATTCATTTCCTTCTGTTTGATAATTTAAGGTTTTAATAACATTATCTCAGTCTCTTTCCACTTGTAAGGTCAGTGAAGTTCATCACTGCTGGATGCTGAGCAGCATCTCTGTGTGACCAGGCAAAAAGTTATAGCACATGGTGACCCTGCACACAGATCCATGGAAAAAAAAAAAAAAAAATCTGACCAAGTCATTAAATCCTCAGTCTTAAGAGAAAGCACAGAGAGAGCCCAGACTCCCTAACTGGGACTCCTGAAGCATCTCCTGAAGTAAACTCTGTGCTGAGATTAAATAGGTCTGAATATGGTGAACAAGGGGCAGGTAATGTTCAAAGTAGAAAACTCAGGACATGGCTTTTCATATAAATTACCATGTAAATCTATCATATAAATCTAAATATTAACCACATTTAAATGCTGCAAATGCACAGGGAACAACTGACAACCACTTGCTAGAGATAAAGCCCCATCTCTTCTTTTCCATCCATGTGGGAAATACAGACAAACTCACAGTGCTGGTACGCAGGGAAATTTTTACACTACAGACTTATTTTCCAGTTTGATTTCTTCCAGGGCACGTGTGCCATGTGTTTGCTGCAAATGGATGCATGTTGTTTATTCGGCTCTACAGTAGGAACAGAATGAATAGGGGAAGGATTTCTCCCAGATGGTTTTTGTGAACTCCCTTTATCCCATCCATGTAAACACACAGTGTGTTCCGGCTTGCCGGGCTGTACATCCACCCTGTGACTTAGTACAAAGTCTGAATGTTTAGTTAGCCAGAAGATTGTTTCCATCCTGTGATTCATTAGGTCCCTATGGTATCCTCGACTTCCTTTATTTTGTACAATCACAAATTATATTAATTTGTCTTATTTTGATAACCCCTTTAATTAATGTCCTGTACAGGAAACTTTATTACTGTTTTAAAACAGACTCATAAAACAAGGACTCTTCCCGTTGCTGGGGTGGCATAAGTGACAGTTGCATGTAACTTTGGGATCAAGAGGGAACCATGCTTCACACTTGGTTTTTATCAGTGGGCAATTCCCGCTTATGAAGGAGCTGCTTTCAACTCTTTCCTTTTTAAAAGGAATGTCAGAAATGCTACAATTGTGTATATAAAGGTTACAAGTTGAACAGTTCAAAAACATAGTAAACAATCCTGGAGCTGTGTGAGGTTACGTATATTAAAGTGACTGATCCAGTTTGAGAACGAGTAACAACTGTGATTTGATTTTAAAAATTAAAGAACCTCTACAAGCAGAAAACCTATAAAGGATCAAGAAAGCTTTATCCTTGCTTCTGTTTAAATCCTCATTTTTCCTACTCGCCTCTCCCATTGTCATAGTCTTTTTCTCTGGGAGAACAAGCAAAGGCGAGTTTTCCCTTATCCTTTTAACAGCAATAAAAAGAGTAACAGCTGCAGGAATAAGGCTGGGAAAGAAGAAAATACACCATCTTGATCCAGAAAATATACAGCCCTTTGAAAACATAAAATTCATACTGCATATGATAATTAACTTTGCATTTTGTATCAGTAAATTTATCCTTATGCTTGTCTCTGTATTTTCACCATATCTTTTCCCAGGAAAAAAGACTACCCAATCTTTACTAAACTTTTCACTGTAAAAAGCAATTTATTCCACAGGATGGATTTACCACAGACTTACTCAGGTCTTGGCATACTGCTGAATCTCTGCATCTCACTCTAAGTTTTCTACCTATGAACTACTGCTGCAATTTAATAAAATTTGCATATTCCACTACAGATTATTCACCTGCTGCCCTGTGCTTTGTGTTTTGGTTGAGACCAAAGGACTGATTCTCAATTAAATGTTATGTGTGTAAGAGATTATTTCAAACAGTAAAAACAAACAAAAAATTATCCATGTGTACACTCAAAGGGTTTAATCATGCATAAATGTAATTTAGGACCCAAATCATGCTCTTACACAGGAAGCAAGAGTGGAATGTTAGCATTAGGTAGCAGCACAAGTTGTATGAAATTAAATACCATAGGAAGATAAAAGTAAATGATGAAAGAAATTCCAGCAGATATCAAGTACAATATGATTTTAAGTTGACACTACTGAATTCTAAAAAAAAGCAATCGAGTGGGTCTGACTTCATTCATTTGACGTCAATTGGAGAGATCAGAGTCCATCTTCCAGCAGACACACACTGGCTGACAGGGAGCAAACCACAATTCTATTAACATGAATTCTACCCTTCATGACAGTCTCCAAAGGATGTATCACATATTACAAAGAATGACAGCAGATAAAACATTTAAAGGATGTAGTCCAAGCCTGTTGTGGTGTGCTGTGGCCTTCCTTCTGAGCAGCCACTCTCTCATGGACAGACAAGGTTACTTACCTGTATTTTTTTGTGTGCATATGTGTAATTTACCAATTCTCTTGTTGAACTCTGTCCTACTGCTAAAATACCTTCCAATTTGTAAAAAAAAATCTAATACCTTCCCAAAAGTTCCCTTCTAAGGGTCTGAATAGATACAAATAGACTATTATAGAAGAAGATGCTTCAAAACCTTCTTAGTACACATGGAGATTGTATCAGATATGACGGAAGAATGAAATAAAAGAGGCCTCATTCCACTTCAAATGGTCAGTTATTGAAAGGCTGTCCCCTTCTGATTAAAACCTTTTTGCATTCCCTGTTGAATTGTTTTTGCAGGTACAGTTTTCCTTGTATTGTTTCTGCTTAATCATAAAGAAAATACAGCTTCGATTGGAACTTCTAGTCTTAGCAGACATAAAGAAGTACAGTTTTAGGGTAACTGAAGGCATCCGTAAATTCCTTAAACATTTACCTATAAATGAACATTTGGATCTGTTAACAAATACTATCAGTCAACAGCAAATTTGATTTCAAATCAAAACTTAAATTCATTGTGCCTATCCAATATATTATGCTTAACCAAAAAATGTACAAAAATTTCTAGTGTAGGGTTTTTATGATTTTCTGCTGCTTGATATACAAAAAAATAGGTATAATAATTACAATATAAGCATAAAAAATTAAAATTCATGACACAAATATGATAGGCTTGAAAGGTGAGAGATAAATTCTATCTACTAGATATTCAAACCCAAGCTAGCTGTCAAATGATTCCTCTATTAGTCAGCTGAGAATATAAATTCCTTGAGAGATACAAGCCCATTCAACTCAGAAAGTAATTTTAGCATGACATGAATCCTCCTCTGGAGATGCTCATTTCCTCCTATACATTGCTACACACTTTTAGCGGAATTTCCCTTAATGCAAAGCAGTGTGCATATTATTCAAAATACACCCAAAAATTGATCATAAAATGTGATGCAGACTCTTAAAAGCCTGCTTTCCAGGAATTTGCCTTGTTAGTGCACTCATCTGCTACAGCAGTCAGACTTCATGAAGTGTATAGTGGTTTGAAGCAGTGACTGTATAAATCTGCCCAAACCAGACCCTGATTTAATAGAGTTCAGATCAACTCTGAAATAGGAAGCTGGAACTATAAACCTGTGAGATATCAAAAGTCAACCAATCAAAGGTAATCACGCTGGCAACTTATTTTTTAATGTAGAGGCTCAAACCTGGACTTAATCAGAAAGAACAAGCTCTTCTTACAAATGCTTACTAAGAAAGATGTGTTCAACGTGCCAGCTTTATTGCAGGCATAAAAGTAATTTCTACAGTTTAGCCTTATACCTGTGTTACGGATGGAAAAATGGACATGAATTAAACAAGAAAGAAATCATTAAATTACATAGTGAGAACTGCATAGTCCATTAACATGAGCAATATGACAAAATCCAGGTGGTAAGCAATAAATTTACTTCTGCAGTCAGCTTCAATTATTAAAACAGCATTTTTCTAGTGCTGGGTAAATACCAGCAAAAACACCTACATGTAAAGTGAAAATTTCACGTAACTGTACGGAACAGCTCAGTAAGGATGTGCAGCTGAGGATGACAAATGTGCAAAATTCCCTATCAGGAGCCCGGGGCGTGTAAAACGCTACTGATTTAAGAGTTCCGGCATGCAAATGTCAGAGGTCAAAGCAATGAGCTATTAAAGATACTTTCACTTCATCAGAAATAAAGTGCTGTCTTGGGCTGGGAGGGGAAAGGTTAGAAAAGCTGTTTATCTGCCGCTCCATTCCCATTCTTCCTTCTGTCAGGAAATCCTACAAGCTCCTGCACCCCACACAGGGTTAACCCTGGGTCACATCCAGCCCCCAGTAAGTTCCCGGCTTTGATTAAAGTGCAAAGACCACATGGCCACAGGTTGCACTTTCTCAGCTGCAGGGTTTGGTAAAGCTCAGCTCAGCAAAGCCTCAGCGGGACAGAACAGCCCAGACTCCACCACGTTACTGCAGAGGGAAGAGCGAAGCCGCAGCCATCGGTTTGCATAAATTACAGGGGTCATTAACAAAGAGAAAATGTTACTTTGTCAGAGCTAAAGCTGGAATAAGAACTACAAATATATACCCAGGGCAGCGTGTTTAACCAGTGGGAAACCTGTGGAGAGGGGAGAGACGTTGTCCCCTCTGAGGAGCCACGGGGCATGTTCAGGACAGCCCAAGAGGAGTGTAATAGGGAAAGAATCCACAAAGATGCCAGGAGACTGTGGAGACAGGGATACACTGTTGGGCTGCAAGGTATGAGCAGAAAGAAACTGCCCGGAGCTGGAAGGGATGCCAAGGCATTTGCTGAGATGCAGGAAACTACCGAGCGGCTGCTGGATTAGGTGCAGAGCTGAAGGAAAACACCTGTTGCAGGCAAACTGTGGGCAAGGGGAAGTCTAATTTTAGTATATTTCTATTAAAAAACATAAATGTATTATATGCATACATAGAAATATATATTAAAAATATATACTTTATGCACACATAAATATTTATAACATGTGCTTGTATCACTTTCTGAATTTTAACATTTTACAGAAGTTTTTAGTTCTAGTTAATATAGTACCATAACCTACCTTGAAATTCAAAAAGCTTTGTCATTGCTAAAGGGGCTCATTACAAAGAAGAGGTGTAGGAACTTGCAGCTCAAAGCTCTAGCTGATCCAAGGCCTTATCAGATGTAAATATTAATTATAATATGTATTAGTATAATCTATATACTTAGTTAGTTTCGTACTTCCCACACATGCTGACAATCTCATTCAAATCACAGAATCATTAAGGTTGGAACAGATCTCTGAGATCATCAAATCCAACCATTAAAACAGCACTTAACCATGTCCCTCAGTGCCACATTCACATGTCTTTTAAAGACTATAATAAGAAAAACACAATTATTATGATTCCAAACCTACAGGTGACATGTCAGATTATACCTTTCTGTACAAAGGTGAAGTCATTTGTCAGATGGCAAATTCATGCCATGGTGTAAAATATTATGACTGATTTCTTAAGAGGAGTTGTTGAACTTTAATAAAATAGAGAAGTTCAAATTTAGAGTTGTTTATGCAGATGGGATTCAAAACAACTTCATTTATATAAACTTTCATTGACTTTCAGTATATTAAAATATTCCATATTTCGGCATTATTTTTGTCAGAAATCAAAGCATCACATAGAAAGAATATTAAGACATAAATGCTAAGCAAATAATGCATTAACACAAATAACAGAACATTAAAAAAAAAAAAAAAAAGACAGGCAGCCTTTAGAAGAATGCCAGTTCTTTTCTTTTTAACAACTTGAAATTTTTAGCAAAAAAAACCCATCAGCTTTCTTCCCAGTCTTAGGTGGGATTGCACACTTGGCTCTATAGATCATTGAGGCCAGAGCATCAGCCTCAGTTTCTGTGTTTTATTTGTTCCTAAACCCTGGGCAATCTGTTATTAGTTACTGATCACAAAAATACCATGTGGATTAAAGGAGTTTTAGAGTGCAGATTATTTTGCCAGTTATGCTCTTACCAAATTTATCAGCTGAGTGTGGACAATGTCTTCCACCAGAATTGCAGTTTCATGGAGTGGCCTGCGAGCATCTCCCAGGGAAAACCTGAAAGAAAGAGGTTTATTGCAAGGTTATGGAAATTAGTTGGAAAAAAAACCATTGGTCTCCTGAAAGATAAAAAGAAGAAGATATGAATAATAACAACAAGCTTAATACACCTGTATGTACAGAAGTGGATCACTCAGTGCGGTGCAAGGATTACAAACCAAAGTCATATGATTAGCAGAACAAAGAGCTGCAAAATGTTCACAGAAGCATGTGCAGAGAAAAACTGAAATATTGAGGAAACAGAGGAAAATCCAGTTTTTGAGAACACTTGCATACACCCCTCATCAATAAACCACAGTGGTAAACTTGTAATGATGGACAAGGAGAAGACGGATGTACTCCACTTTTTTGCTTCATTGACAATCTCCCTTCCCAGACTTCTCTAGATGATCTTTAATGTCCCTTCCAACCCAGTATGTTCTTAATTCTATAATTCCATGAGAAAAGAACAGGCAAAGGTGCAGCAAGTGCACTGCTAATTTTGCATTTGCAGCCCCCTTTGTTTACAAAATTACCAAATAACTACTTGTAAAGGTAAAATGCCCACGAGTTTTTTATCCCAAATCTAAATGCTGATGCTAAGATGTTGAACAAACAAATCAAGGGTAAGCATTTTTATACATAATGATGTATATGAGGCTCTGAAAGTCTGCACTGCAACATGAAGTGGCAGGAGGTCATAAAGAGATTCTAGTGTTCATATAATATCACAAGCAAAAGGCATGATGAGGCCAGCAAGCAACATAAAATGAGGAATTGTGACAATGGGCTTTGCAAGGTATTTTTTCCTCCTTCTACTTTTCTTACAGCTCTTTTTCTGCTATTTCTTCCTCTTCTGTAAGAAATACCAGTCTTACATCATTCTAGAGAAAGACACTCCTATGCTGTTCAGTATTTCCTCAGATCATTTCTGAGAATAAAATGTTTTCTCTCTTCCTAAAGTTGTTTTTAAAATACTTGTACAGTAAAATATATTCATTGTAAATCCAATAGCACAGGCCAACAATAACACTATAGATTCTTATAAAAAATAGTGACTTTTTTTTTACAAGCAAGATTCAATTATTTCCTTATGAAAGTATTAGTCCACCATGCAAAAACATAAACCAAATTTTATCTATGAACAACTAGAGAGCTCTAGTAATAGGGTTCTTTTCCTTTATCTAATAATGAAATTATATCCAGTGTTCTGCAAACAGCATTTGAAATTCCAATAATAAATAAATAAATAAATGTCAGCCTGATACGTGTAAGAGCCCAACAAGAACTACTCAGGCAAAACCTGAACCTAATCCACTGTACTACACTGATCATAGCATGAGGAAATACACTCTGTATTTGTCCCTTACCATTTGCCTCTCTTGTTGGGACCATTAGCATCTTAAAGAGAAAGCTGTGTTTTATAACACGTTGCACATCTCTAAAATGGGCACAACTGAAATAATTTCTTCTCCATTATGCAGGGCTGCCCATGTACATGGATTAGAATGTCAGGCAGTTCCTAGGACTATAAGCACAGCCAAACAATCCATCCAGAGACTATTAAAAATCTGATAAATGGACATGATATAGGAAATATGTATAAAAATAGAAATATTTATTACAATAGTACACTGGAATATTAAACAGTATTTAAACCACCAGAGATGCAAAAAAGTGCTCATACAGGATAAAGCTCAAGTATTTCTTTTTTTTAACAGTAAGGTTTGTAAGGACATGAAAATGACAATTAATAGCTATTTTTTATCACACAGGGTATATAGAAAGAAGTAGAAGAGTTATTACAAACATAATACACTATTTATTCTTAACTGCTAATTAGTTTTCTAATTTTTAAAAGTAATTATTCTTTCTTTTTAAGGCTTCAAATACAAAATTATTTAACTACGCAAGACAGTAGCAAACACCTGGTTGCCAACATCATTAGCTTGGATATATATTTCTCATGTTCAGTTTTACTAAGCACCCCAAATGTACAAATTATAGGGTTTGGGGTTTCTTTTCTGAAGACAACAAAGTGCAAGAACCAAAATCTTCTTCTGAGGCAGGATGCTGCCTTTATGTTGAGCTGCCCTCCCCATCGGCATCTCTCTTGCAAGTTATTCACAGTTCCCCAAATGGCAGGAGGGGCAGAGGAGTTGCAATCATGACACAGCATCCAAATTGATCCAAAAGGAGACAAACATCAAATCATTTCGGTCCACTCTGATGGACCACCCAGTATAAGGGGCAATGGCTTCAAACTGAAATAGGATAGGTTTAGAACAGGTTCTAAGAGGAAATTCTTCCCCATGAGGGTGGTGAGTCCCTGGCACAAGTTGCTGAGAAGCTGTGGCTGCCCCATCCCTGGAAGTGTCCAAGACCAGGTTGGAAGGGGCTTGGAGCAACCTGGGATAGTGAAAGGTGTCCCTGCCCATGGCAGGGGCTTGGAAGAAGATGATCTTTCCAACCCAAACCATCCTGTGATTCTGTGACAGACCAGAGTTGACGCTGAGACATGAAGAAGGGTTAAAGTCAACCGCACTTCTTGATTTCATAGAAAATCAAGTTCCAGATGCACCTACTCTCTTCCTCCCTCACTTCCATGCTTTCTACCTTCCAAAGCTATTTCTATCTCAGTTTGCCTTCGCTGTTTTCCCACGTAAGTTCTACCAGCTTCTTTCCCACACAGAGAAAACTAGATACTGGCATGGTGGTTTCAGCAAAAAGTAAAAACCACCACACCCACCCACAGCCGCTTCCTTTTTCATTGCAATGAATCCAGGATTTTCAGACACTAAAATAAAAGTAAAGCTTCTATATTAGTTAACTGTATTTGTATAGCATTTGATATGTTTCTTGATTCTAACATGTTTCTAGGATAACATTCCTTAAGATACCAAACAGCCTTTTTTCACATCTTTCTGCTACCAGAGATAATAACTAGAAATGCACAATTAGCTTGTTGCTTCAACTCATTTTTTTTCCTTCACTTTTGCATTGTATCTCTCCACAGCAGAATAAACACTAAACTAAGAGTCAGATGGCTCAGATTTTCCCAAATTGCAGAATACAAAGTAGTTTAAGAACTAAAAGAAAACACTTTAAAAAAAAAAAAGACCCCCAAATTTGGTGCCCTTGCTTCTGGGAAGTGAAGCTGAACTTGATGCTTTAATATAAGTTATGAATTTCATTTCACATGTGCTTTGCTTTTATGGTTCATGAGAGTCTTTTAAAGAACCTTCCATTCACTAGACATATTAATAAGTCTTCCTATGAAACACATAAAAATTCTGTTGAAAATAAAAAAAGAGCTGTTTCTCCACAGGTAAATACTGAAGAGGAAATATATCAAAATACAACCTTAGCTGGGCATCAAAGCAGTAAAGTATTATGGAAGACAGTTCTGGTAATAGAAGCATCAACCCATTAGACATGTCATACAATAACAAAGCCTTCTTAGAAGATCCTATTTCAAAGGTTTGTCTGTTTTAAAGAAACATTTTTACAAGGTGGGGATCAACTTACGCAGATTTTCACAAGAGGATTAAAATAGTAGCATGGAGAAAGAAAAGACTGCTGCAGCACTTTTATTGTTTACTTTCAGCTTCTATTTCTAATTTATTTAAGTTCCTGTAATGATGTTTCCAGGCTCTTCAAAAGGGTAAATGTCCAAGCCACTAAGTGCCTACATGAAGTATCATGGTACTATGTGTAAACACATGCTCATACTTGGCATATGCTAAGGTCAGACTGCTGCTCATGGTGCAGGGACTGACATTTGTAAGAACTTCAAAATGGGCAGCTACAGCACTTTTTGCTGTATTTTCGGGAATTTAAATGCCTGGGAAAGGTACTGGGGCAGGCACGGCACAGGCTTGGTTCAAACACCCTGATACAGAGCTCTCCAGGTGGCCAGACCACCAGGAGAGCAAACTGTGGAGGCAGAAAGCTGCTGCAACCTCCCGTCTTCCACAGCCTTGAAAAGCTGTCCTGGCCAGAAAGGAACTATAACCAGGGTGGCTGGGAGTGCACTGAGCTAGAATAAACAGTTTTCCTCACTGGGGCTTCTACTGAGTTCACACCATAACAAGACTGCCCCAACGCATTCAGAATTTACCGCCTCAAATAAATGTGATGAATCCAGCCTACAGAAGGCAAAAAAGCAGCCAGGTAGTCTGGTGGGAACGTAGTACGTGCTGCTTTTTTTTTTTTTCTTTCTTTTTTTTCTCTCTTCTAGAAATCCCTAACAATTCTCCTTTTCAGTTTCTAAATAAAGGATGAGTATGTGCCCAGATGGGCAAGAAGGCAAATGGCACTGGCTTGTGTCAGCAATAGTGTGGCAGATTGTCCCCTGTGCTGGGCTCTGCTGAGGCCACACCTTGAGTGCTGCGTCCAGTTCTGGGTCCTCCAGTTCAGGAAGGACATTGAGGGGCTGGGATGAGTCCAGAGAAGGGAACAGAGCTGGGGAAGGGTCTGGAGCACAAGTCTAATGAGGAGCAGATGAGGGAGCTGGGGAGGCTCAGTGGGGACCTTGTGGCTCTGCACAACTCCTGACAGGAGGGACAGCAGAGGAGTTTGGGCTCTGCTCCCAGGGAACAAGGGCCAGGATGGGAAGAAACAGCCTCGACTTGTGTCCAAGGAGGTTTAGATGGGGTATTAGAATAATTTTCTCAACAGAAAGAGTGTTCAAGCATTGGAACAGGCTGCTCAGGACAGTGGTGAGGGGCATGGTTTAGTGACAGACCTGGCAGTGCAGGGTTAGTGGCTGGACTCAATGCTAGAGGTCTTTTCCAAGCTGGATAAATCTATGATTCCATGATCCAAACTGCCATAGGGCAAGCAAATAATTCTGTCTTCTACACAGAGGTGCTTATTTGTTCCTGCCTACAACCAGACTGGGACTGTGGTTCACAGGGATCCATGTGCCTGCCACGCCACAGTGACCTGAGAGGGTGCACACTGGTAGGTGGGAGTGTAGCCCATGACCTGGATGAGAGGTTTGGGATCCACATAATAATCGGGACATAAATCTGGGCTGCATATTAGAGAGACCAGAGGTCTGTGAGTTGGCTACTGGAGGGACCAGGAGGTCCACATCAGCTGCTGGAGAGGATGTGGGGTTTGTTTGTGAGACCCATTTGCCCTGTGTGTCTCTGCAGGTGAGGACTGAGCTCTGTAGCACAATGACTGAGCCTGAGACTATTGGATTCAGCAATGACCAAGGCGTGAGTGCTCATCACGTACAGAACCAGCTGATTCACTGCTTCAAACTTAAAACCAGGCAAGATCCCATAAAATCACAGAGGATAAATCAGCTACCAGGTATATTTGTACTGGGTAATACCTGGGCTCACATCTTCTCAGTATCCTAAGAACACACAGTAAATTTCTCTTCTGTCAGCTGTTTGGCGGGAATGCACTTGGAATATGCAGCATATTAATACTCAGAGATGTTTCCATATTATATGGAAGTGTTCTCTAAAATATATGAAATATTGGAAAACCGACAGCCAGGTAGTGACAAAGAAAATCAGTTTTACAGTACTGAGCACAAAAGCACCCAGAAAACTTTCAGCAATTTGAATACCAGAAGAAAAAGCACTGCAGCTGACTGAAAACCAGTAAAAAGACACTTTGGAAAATCAGTAATACAATATCTTGAAGTAATTTACTTTGGTACCAGAGGATGCCAGCTGCAAAGACAAAGATAAAAATATGGAGATCAGGTCCCTTAGATGACAGAAAATTAGGAGACTCCCCTGATGAGTATGGGAATGAGCCTGTAATTGCAACAGACATCCCAGAGAAAATAGCATAAGCATACTACCTTTTTCAAAGTCTCAAAAGCCAAAGATAACTCCTGTCTCTGTTTTTTGTTTGGGTTTTTTTGTTTGGTTTTGTTTTGTTTTTTGCCATGGCTGCTGCTGAACAAATTAGGGTAGAAGTAGAGACTGAAAGGAAAGAGATGACTGGTGCCAAACCAGAAAATTGATCGGACACGCACAGGAGGACACATTTTACAGAGAGTGGAAGAGGAAAGAATAAAATCCAGGAGGAAGAAACTGCCCCGGGTAAAAGGATGATTTCAATAAAGGAAATAGATAAATAATGAGATCTCAAAATAATTTCCATTTTTTGTTAAGATACGTTGTATCAGCGAGAGAGAGAGAGGTGAGGTTGCTGTTTTGTAGACTTCACTCCTTCCTAATACTGTCCATAAACTTACTGAGACATTAACTTAAAAAGTAAATAATCTTGCTTGCTATATTGCCTAAGCTTAAGGAAAAACAGAACAATCCAAAGCACTGAGTTATGTTAACTAACCAGCAATGTCTACCGGCACTACCTGAAAAAGCACTGGAATTTCTATTTATATGTTTGTCAGCTCATCAGGTAACTTCCACTAAAGCCCTTTTAGACAAAAAAGGTAATATTAATTCCAATCAGAGTTCATAGCTAATATATTTATCTGCTTGGATTAATGGAATCAAGTATGCCGAGGTTTCATACAACATGCTGAACATTGCACTTTACCAGGATTTAGAGCAAGTATGACATGTACAGTCAAACTTCAAGTTGTAGCTATGTCAAATTTCTCTTTATAGTTTAGAAAAATTACATTTAAGTTATGATAAACACAAACATTAAAGTCCTACAACAATTTTAATACAGATATTACAAAAACCAGGGTTGCACATCTGCAGCTGTACAGACCAGGCAATTTGTGTATCTACTTTGATATATGGGTAGGTGTGTAGATAATTGGCTACAGTGCATTCAGTTAATTGGGTAACAGTAATTACACTGCTTTGCATATGAAGCTGAGTTAAGCTGTATTGACTTTCATGACTCTTCCAGCATTGATTCCTCCACCAGGTCCTTTCTGCCTGTCCCTCCCATCCCTTCCTATAGAGTATTCCTTGATCTCTAAAAAGCTTGAAAGTGTTACTGATGCCTCCTCTAACTGCTGAAGGGAGACCATGCACGTCCCTTTTTTAGACCTAAACTTCTCTGGGCAATTACACATCTTCATGTCTAATAACTGAGGAATGTATCTCACTAACCCTGATTATGTGAACAGCAGTAATTCCCTACTTTCCTGCTTTTACAAAGACTAGAGATGCTACAGGAAGTTACAAAAACTAATTAACACCTATTTATTCAGCAAGTGGAGACATCCTACCGCCTTATTTAAATGCTACACCATTAACTCTAAGAATTCGATTCCTAAATTATTGAATCTTTACTAAAAGAAAATCATCCAAAGGAAAACACTTCTCCCTAAATGTATATGGCAGTGAGAAGGGCAAGTACAGGAAGAACGTGAAATGTCAGACAAAAAATTGGGCCTTTTTTCAGTCTAAAATTAAGCCGTGATGATGTCTGCAGATATTGGAAAAGCATAAACAACAAGAAGAGAAACATTACATAATACCATTTAATTATTCAAAAGTACATAGTGACAAGTAAAGGGAGAAAATTTAGAAAAGGAACATTTAGAACAAATTAGAAGGAAAACATCTGAAAACAAGAGCTAAAACGCTCTGAAACCATCACACAGGGAAGAGAAACTTTACAGAGCTGGGAGACACAAAAAACTGAGCTTAGCCAAGAACTGCAGAGGGGTCTTGTGATGTTAAATAAGTACACAAAAGGAAATCATTATTATATGAATTAAAAGAATTTAAAAAGAGATATAACCCATTCTATTACGGTATATAATCTGCAACTCTGTCTTTGGAGTCTGAAATAAGCTTCACTGATGCTTATAATAATTAAAATTCTAAAACCAGGAAAATACTTCAGGATGAATAATCATTTTGAGCTTATTGAAAACTTTTTAATGCTTTCTTAATAGTTCCCTGCAGATACTTCTCAATTTCCAGGGTGGAAAGCATCATTCAAAGGCATCATTGCTCCTCTGAGTTAAGACCTAAACAAGGCAAGACCTTTGTTAGAGCAACTTTGTTTACCTGAAAATGGAAGTAGTTTGTTTACACCCTGAGAGTTTTTAAATGGTGAGGCCTTCCAGGCAAGAGGATTAACAATGCCTAACATCCTGCCAAATGAAAAGTCCAATTCTTCTCACAAAAAGACAAACCCTGCCCTTGGTGACGCCACCATAAATCAGGAACAACAAAAAATCCTCAGGGACAAATTTCAGAAATGCTGAAGTCTCCCAGCTCCATGGGAGGTCATTTTGTTTTGACTCAACAAAGTGTTTTAAGCATGAACCTTCTGAATCATATTCTTAAGCTGATTTTGAATGCTTTCAATAACTTGCAAAAACAAAATAATAACCTAAATTTTTCCTTTCTAAAGGATTACTTTTGTTAAAGTTTCTTTACATACACTATAAAGAAGGCAGTAAGAAATTTCTATCAAATTTTTCCCTTAATGAATTAATCTTCATGCCTGCAAAATCACAGTCTTGCAGGCTAGAAGAGGGAAAAAAATTGAAAAAAAGAACCACTATACCACTATATCACTTCTACTCCATGAATCACAGACAATGACATTGGACATACCCAGTTCAATTCCCCCACTCAAATAATTTCCTCAGAGCTGCATCCACTCAAGTTTTAACATTCTCCAAGGATACTCCACCACCTTTCTGCGCAAGGTTCCCGCATCCTTGGCCACCCACACTCCATATTAAGAAAGTGTTTTCTTTATTCTTAAGTGGAATTTCCTGTATTTCAATCTATGCTCAGTGACTCCTGTCCCGTCACTGGCCACCACTGAAGGAAGCCTGGCTTTGTCTTCTTTACTCCCTCCCATCAGGTTTTTATAGACATTGTAAGATGTCTACAGACAGGTAAGATTTCCCTGATCCTTCTTTTCTCCAGGAGGAACTGACAGAGGTCTCTCAAGCCTCTCTTGCATGAGATGCTCCAGCCCTTTAAGCATCTCAGTGACCCCTCACTGGACTTGTTCCAGTATTTCCATGTCTCTCTTGTACTGGGAAGTCCAGCAATGGCCTTAGAGATGGGACTGTCCAGTGCAGAGGGGAAGGTTCACCTCCCTCGCCTGCCTCATGCAGCCCAGGGTGCTGACCAAGAGCACACTGCTGCCACCTGTCCACCTTCACTGCTGGTGCCTGGAGTTATTCCTCTCTTGGGGCACCACTTAGGATTCCCCTTCACGGGGCTTCATGAGGTTCCTGTTGGCACGTTTGTCCAGCCTAGTGAGAATGACAGCACCATGACAGGGTCCATCAGGCACTCCTGGTTTTGTATCCCATCAAACTGCTGTGGGTGCACTCGTGTCCCAACACCCAGGTCATTACACAGTGCTGACCCCAGGATCAAGGCCTGGGATCACCAGAAGCTACAGCCCTTCAGAAGGATTCCACGCTGCTGGCACCAACCTATGGTCACAGCCCTCTGTCCATACCTTTTCTATTTTATCAGCTTGCACAAGAGGATGTTACAGGAGACAGTGACCAAAGCTTTGCTCAAGTGAAGACAAACAGCACTCCCTGCTCATCCCTCATGCACTGCACTGTTATTTCATCATAGGAGACTGTCACCAACTGGTCACATACAATTTCTTTTTTGTAAATCTGACAACTTCAAATCACTTTCGAATCCTTAATAGAAATGATCTAGGATGACCTGCCTAAGGGTCAGTGTGAGGATGACTGGTCTATCATTTCCCAGATCCTCCTTCTTGTTCGTTTTGGGGACAGAAATGGAATTTTCTTCCTTCTATGCCTTACGAATGAACTTCCCCAGTTGCCACAACTTCTCTTCACAAGCAATATCATACATAAAATCAAAGCAGAATCCTGTATATTAGGTCATTGGAAGAGCAAATATGTAAATTAAAGTCTGATTTCAATCTCAAAGTGTAGAAAGATTATCTGTACTTAAACTTTTATGACTACTGTTGTGACATGAAAAATAATTTTATGTATATAAAAACACAACTTAGAAGATACATTTGAGTAAAAGGTTTTTTAAGTACTTTTTCCTCCCCTGTGGTCAATATGCAAAATGTTGTCAAATCTGATGCAAAATGCTATAGGGGTCTACATTCAACAGACTATTTATAGGTAATTGTGGTTCAGAGTGAATATGGATAAATTTCATCCAAATCTAATTTTCTAAGTTTTGCTAAAAGCTCTGCAGAATAATCTTTTTACATATGGTCTTCACTGAACTAACTTGGTTGCTCTTTGTAAACTGTGGGATGTATAATATCCACTGGCTGAGGAGCAGTGTGATTTTGTAAAGTAAGTAAATCCTTGCATTTGGACAGTCATATCATGTAGGTGTTTTTACAGGTCCTGTTATTAATGAAAAACAATAGACGTCACCCTCTGAGGTTTTTTCTTCTTATACTACAGTAAACACTTTCTAACTGCTGAAAATCTGCAGATTTGTCCCAACGCAAAGCTGTGGCAAGACCCCTTTTCAGTGCCATTGTGTACTCATCAAAATACACCAAACTCTAACAGCTAAGTGTCTTAAGCATAAATTAATTTTACAAATCCTATGACTGGCCAAGGAAAAAGATATAATTTATTCCAGTTGTATAACATAATACATTCCATTTGCTCATTCACAAAGGGTTTCAGATTTTCAGGAAACAAATGAGACAACTGACTTTCTCGACCATGCAGACTGGACTATGATCAGTCACTTTTGCTCTAGGAAAAAGTTCATCTCAACAAAATACCCAAACAAACTGGAATTTAACAAAGCCAAGGGAGATGAATTCTCAGCTGCTATCAAGAGGACAGGGCAAAAAAGTGATGAGGAGAGCAGGAAGTCAAAACATCATTTCACTGTATATATACATTATAAGTGTTAACCAAATGTGGAAACCCCTTGCTATTTTAAATCTAGATTAAAACCACAAGACAATTTAAACTAATCCACAAGATACAAAACATAACTGAGGATGAATGTTTTATGCTAATTTTTAGAGAAATAATATTATTATTTTTTATATTCTCCAAAACATCAAGGCCCCTTTTCATTGTTTTAAAAATTCATGTCACAATTTTATGAATGAGATGTGTGGGTGTTGAATGATGATAATTATATCCATTTTGCAAACAACACACTTCCTTATCAGATGGTAACATGTTTTATAATATCAGTTTTCATATTTTATTACCCTTCCTGAAGTAAGTGCCTGGAGAAGGGAAGCAACTTGTCCACTGTGGTCAATGTCAGAAAGAGCAATTTTTCCTCTGGGCCTCCCATTGCCAGGAGGGTAACAAGTGCTCTATCGACAAATCAGGCTTTGCAAATTAGAGTTATTTTAATAGTAAATTAGCAAATTTAATTTCATTTTAATAGTAAAACAAAATGCTATGAAAAGTCACCCATGTATGTAGGGAGCCTGTATTTCCACTATTCACTTTTGCAGTACTTGTGTGAGAGAAGTGTTGCAGCACTCACTGTAACCAAGGGGAGAAACTGAAAAAGGTGTCAAAAAAACATAACCTATCTCAAAAATACGGAAACATTTGAGACCAAAAGAGGCTTAAAAGTATCAGCATTTCTCACAAACACTGTAAAGCCCCTGAAATTATTAGAGCATGCTACACTTACATTTTAAAAATCTATTATATATATTAAAAAAAAACAGTTTAAAATATTTAACACAACTTCTGGAACAACAGTATTCAGAGATCCTAACCTGAAAATCTGTGCTCTGGGCAGAGCAGTTCATGCCTTCCACAGCTATGAAGCACCACAACCCTCCCCAAGTTACCAAAAATCAAACCCACTGTGAGCTGTTACAGGGATTACTCTGTTATGAGTGAACCTGCGACTCAAAAATAGAAACTGTTTCCCCACTAGGCACAGATAAAATACATCCACTAGGAAGAAAGGAGGCACAATAATTACAATACAGAATAATTATTTCAAATAGTTTGGTTTAATTTAGGTTTAACTTTAGGAAGTACTGAACTCACCAATACACTTACTTTTCTGAGAGTAAAATTCTACCATAAGATACATCAATTTTACTGCATAGGACAATGCTTTAAAAATGTATTTTATTTCAGAAATCCAACTATGCAACCTTCTCCCTAGAGTAAGAAACTGGAAGTTCTCAGATAAAATCTTTTCTGGAAAGTCAGGGCAATTTCATATCAATGGTGTGCTCTTTCTCCTGCTTTCAAATGGATTACTTAGATGTTTTAAAATGTTATAACCCACAATAATCTGTTCCAGGCACCGACGAAAAGGAAGAAAAAAATTACAGAAGTCAAGATGTCGCCTGGAAGCACTTTATGGCAAACATTATAAAGATAACACAGAGCAGAGAAGCTCTGGCTCAATCCATTATAAATACCCCATTCTTCTTAAAATCACAAAAATATATTTATAGTAAAGAACTCTAACAGGCTTTTCCCTCTGAAGACTCCATTTAAGTACAATTTGGCAGAATTTTTGGAACGAGAAAAGAAGAGTTTTATAAAATATTGATGTTTTACAGTCACCTTAGTCTTGATCTACATGCTACAAAAACAAAAGCAAGGACTCTGGAAGATGACCACGGCCGTGTCTACTAATTACACTTGAGTTTTTAGTTTTGTCCAAAGTGAGCTGTGTCGCAGCTAGACTGAGCAGACACTAAATCATCACTTAGACAACTAATGCCTCATTAAAAACACAAGTTATTTTTCTGATTTTGTTACTGGCACAATATATTTTTGAAAAAAATACCTATGAATATTAAAAGAAAATAAAACAAAAAAACCCCAACCAACCAAAAAAAAAAAAAAAACCCCCCCCCCCCCCCCCAAAAAAAAACCCCAAAAAACAAAACAAAACAAAAACCCAAACGGGCATGTTGACAAAAGATATTCCTGCATACATAATGCATAGATCAACTATTTTTTCCCCTATGTCCCAAGGACAGTGCAGATGTTTTCCCTCTCTGCTTTCACCCAGGTTCCCCCTATGATTTCAAGAAAGGGACAAACACAGAAGGAATAGGCTACACTGACCACCCTATGCTGCACTAAAATTATTAAATAATCACTTTGAGTGCAGGGATGAACCAAAGCAAAAAAGAAACAGCTTTCCTGAGTTTCTCAAAATAAATTGTCTTCTTTTTTTCAATGAAAAGTGGCTCAGTGGAAAGCAGGAAGATGTCAATATCTGGGCTTTAGAAATATTTTCACATAAGCAAATTAGGACTGAAGTGAGAGCACTTCACAATCTTTACTAAAAAATTTCATGCTCAAATATATGAAAAGCATTTTGTTTACAAAGTAAAGAAGCAAAACTGCAAGTACCAAGTCTTAACTGCTTAATAATAATACAATAACACTAAAAAGAAGAGTATTTAGTTATAGTCCAAATTTGAGTGAAGAATAAAAGACAAAAAGGGGGGACAAGTGGCATTCTTGTAGGACTCAAAAGAATATCCAAGGGAAGAAATTCACAGTTAATTATTTCACTTTATTAACAGTAATTTAGAAGGGGTCAGTGTAAGGCAAAAGTTGGCATGCATTTAAATTTGCTTTTAAAAATGTCTTTCCTGAGCTTTCTTAAAAAAATATACATATAAACATGAGCTGTGCTCATTTGTGCAAAACATGCATGACTTGGTGTTTATTGACAAGCATTTCAACGTAAATAACTGCAAATTTGGAGATAATTTACTATAAAATTACAGGTGAATTGAATTAATATTAATACACAAATCATTAATTTAAGAATTTCAGCCTGCTCAAATACCGTCAAAACCGATCAAATATAGGCATCTTTTTTCCTTAGTTGTTTAGAATGTACAGTTCACCCAGCATAATGCCCAGTACAGAGTTAAAGTAAATCATTATGTTTTCCAGATACAGATAAGGAAGCAAAATATAGTTTCTATGATAATGTGAAATGACAACAGGTAAAATCCTAATTCCCTTATTTATCAAAACAGGTAAACCAGGCAAAATAAATTTAAAAAAAAATCACAGTCCTAAAGTCATTCCAAATGATACTTTTATTGAGTTATTGCATATTTCTATGACCAGAGGAGGACAAATTTTTTGAAAATATTAAGTTCACAAGCAGTATCCTAAATAAAACCCACGGATGCTCAGTGTCAAGTAGCTTTTAAAACTAATCAAACTTCCAAAACAAGAATTAATCTCTATGGACAAAAGTGAGAAGCTGACATCCTCAAGGAAATTATATTCAGCATCCAATCTCTCCCTTCCTCTTCTTCCTTAGGAGCCAAAGAAGCAGTAACTGGACTCAGGGAATTCTCCAAGAGAAGCTGTGGTGTCACTGAATCAGACACTACAGAGGCAAAAGCAAATGTAATCTTTGGTATCACAACAACCTGCTTCAGGAGAGTAATCAATGTCTCCATTCTGCAGTTATTGAGCACTCCTCTTTCCCTTCCTTTCAGTTTAGAGAGGAAAGAGCTCGAGCAGCATTCCGGGGTATCCCAGGTGCCCCGAAGGAGGCAGCCACAGAACACTGAGCTATTCCCTGGTATTTTTCCTCTTTAAAACACTCTGACTGTGCTTCTATATCCAGGCACAGTCGTCGCTTCTCAGAGCTGCAGCTTGGCACCACTCGCGAGCCCAGCGATGGTGCTCGTGGCCGGGATCTGTGTGGTCTAGGGAAGCTCGGCTTCCTCGGAAATGTGTGGCATCAAACAGAGTTTATTTAGAGCCCAAGTCTCTTGGGCACACTATGTAAGTTTATTGTTTATCCCTTGCTGGGGAAGTCTTCTGAGGTCAAGGTGAGAAGCAGGAGGTGATATTTGATATGAATGCCCCAATGCACGTTATGTGGTCTACGGCTGCAGCGGCCCCACAAGCGCTTTGCTGGTGGTCCATGGAGATCTGGCCAGTGGAAGGTGCTGGCTTTCCCTGTTTCCAGCTGCTATATCACATTTGATGTATTTTTAGCCTCACTTAATATTTTCCTAATATTCCTTTTCCATGTAAGCAATTAGTGTGGTTACCAGGGATGGCAGCAGAAGTGATACTTGGCTGCCAGGGGTAGAAGAGGTGGTCCTTCAGCTGGGCACAGGAGGAGACGCACAATGTCCTTCTTGGGAGGTGGGGGAAACCCACCCAAGAGTCACAGTCTTAACGACTCCACTTCTCCATTCACTGAAGTGAACAACTTAATTTTTATTTTTTCAGAAAATTCTGCTGACAAATTTATTATTATCATTTAAGAGGAAGGAACAAACCAACAAGTTGTGCTTTTTAGCCTTACAAAAAAGGCATAAATAAGGTAAAAATGGGATTTAAAAGTATGTGGCAATTCTGACCTTGATTTATGCAATTCATACATTTCTTTAAAATCTTAGCACCTGGAGGTAAAGTACAAATTTTTATAGTTAATTCATCAATGTAAAACAGCAGAAAAAATTCTTGCAAAATATATTCGGTCATGACCTAGCAGAATTGTGCTATTTTAACACTTATTTTTGAAAAAAAAAAAAAAATGGAGAAGTTTCCAGTATTTAAATAAATTTCCCTGTTAGCCTCTGCTGCCTTAATTCATATTTACTTACTTTCATCTTGCCTTTGACTAATCAAAAGAGACTCATCAATTCAGTTGGAGACAATTTAAATAATACTACATAAAAATATTAAATGGTGAATACTTGCTGAACAAAGAAAAGTCTCTTTTTATTATTTTAAAATTTTCATTCTTATTTAATTATCCATGAAACTCCACTGACTTCAATTTGCTTGTGAAAGTCCAGCTGAGAACTGTCAGTCCCTAACCATGGAAGCATGGTCTATATTACCTTTAAGGAAAAAAACCCTAAATATTGAGAAGTTACAAATGACAGTATTCAGCTTCTGAATTCTGCTAACTAACAGCAATGCTCATTAATGAGGGACCCTTACTTAGGAAAACAGTCCCTGTCTCCAGGGATTTTACGTATTAAAAATTGTCCTTGCCTCCCTCTGAAATGCAGCAGAGTTCAGGCTCCTTACATCTCCCTCCTCCTCCAAGTAAGACAGGAGTATTTTTTACAATTCTCAAGAGCTTTTGCCTGATGCCTGAAAAACACCAAATCTCTTATTGGCTTTAGATGCCTGTAAGACTTCAGCAGAGCAGTCTCTCTGAATCTCTTTCCAAGACTTTGCAACTGATGGCCTTCCTAAACCTCAGCTTAAGATGGATTTACGGAGACTAAATTTGCTCATCAATGGCTGACAGAATAAAACACAAAATTGCATGAAACTGGATGGAAAAATCACTTCCATGTATGAGGGTTTTCCTCCCTTCTCTTCCCGAGAAGCTTAATCATCATCTAATGGTTGCTGTTCTTCCATCATTTTGACAGGGAGCAGACCATAATGCTTAAGAATTAAGCAACAAAAATAATAATGTGGTGTGTTTTTTCATTCTTTTCAAAATAACCCCACTGACTTGTATTTGTACATCCTGACTGGCAGGAACTTTTTCTGGCATTTGTCCAGACAGTTAAAGGAAAGCAGTGAGTATAAACATGTTTTTAAAAGTACACAATTTCTCTCTCTTTTTTACCCTCTCTTTCTCCATAAATGCATTATCTACAAAGGTAGGTATGGAATAACACCAGCTATGAAACCCCAGCCCATTAAGATAGAAGGAAATGCAAACTGCATGGAAAGCTGTTTTCAGGGACATACTGTGCGACCATGAGCCTGCTTTGTATGTTCAGGAAATTCTCATGAGTTTCCTTAATGAAAAGAAAAAGAAAGACTAAAAAAAGATTTGCTGTAAATATCTCACAAGCCATGACAAAGTACCTTATAAAATATAACTATTCATAAACAGTCTAGCCTCTGGAACTAAAAAACACTGACACTTTCTATTAAAAGGTGCTTAGTCACGGTTCACTAAATATTTACAACGAATCATTTATTCTCTAATTTCATTGACTTTACTGTCGTTAGCAAAAGTCAAGAAAACTTCCTGCATGTGAATGGCTTGTGTATGTAAACCACAGCTCCCAAGTCTTTTTTTATGGAAGCAGAAAGATCTCCACATTATACAAGCAGGTCCTCCTCTTCTGTAGAAAACTATCTCCTTAAACTTCAGTTGGATGCAAGTATTTGAATAAATTGGAACCAGAAGACCCAAGAGTAAATGAACATAGTATCTTACAGGATAAAAGGGAAAATAAAAAGATACAGTTCCTCAAGTTCTCCAGCTCCTGATTTCTATCAGTAAGTTTTCCAGCCAAATCCTGACATCCTTTCTCTATATTTTTCTCTAAACTCAGCCAAGGAAATAGACGATCAGGCAAGGAGAGGGTAAAGGAAAAGTGCATTATGCAGCATTAGAGAGCTCATGTTATCACAAAGCCATGCCAAGATTTGTGCTGCTGGTATTGCAGACCCTTCACCAAATGACAACAGGAGTTTTTCTGCTCCTGTTTCGGTGGGGATAGAATGGGACACTTGGGGTTTCTTTTCTAGGAGTCTGATTGAGCTGCTGATCAAGCAAGGGAAGCTCAAAAGGCTTTGTAAGGAAATGGGGTGCTTATAAAAATAAACGGATACCTGCCAAAAATTGCAGACTTTAACACTATCAGAAACAGAAAACCTCCCACACTGCACTCACAAAACCATGATATTTTATGGGCTTGTCAAAGACAGAAGACTGCAAAATGCCATGGTTTATCTTTACAGTGGAGACTTACACTGAAAGTGCCTAATAGAGTTATGTGAACACCTACACCTGCATGGAGCCTCCTTATCACGGAGTTTTTTTCTCCTAACCCTCAAACCCTTCCATGGTTTGGTATCATAAATTTGTATGGTAATAGCAAGGTTAATATTCTGCTCTTGCTGACGCCATTTAGAATCACTGAATCGTTTAGGTTGATTTAGGAGGATCTTTTAGGGATATTGAGTCCAACCATAAACCAAACACTGCCAAGCCCACCACTAAACCATGTCCCCAAGTGACACACCTACACATCTATTAAATCCTCCCAGGGATGGTGATTCAATCACTTCCCTGGGAAGCCTGTTCCAATGTTTGACAACATGAAGAAATTTTTTCCTAATACCCAATCTAAATATCCCCCAACAAAACTTGAGGTAATTTCTTCTTGTCCTACCACTTCCATGGGAGAAGAGGTCAACTCCCACTTGGCTCCAACGTCCTTTCACAGGGAATTATAGACAGCAAGAAGGTCTTTAAGCCTCATTCTCTCCAGGCTGAGGCCCCCCAGCTCCCTCAGCTGCTCCTCATCAGATTTATACTCTAGACCCTTCCCCAGCTCTGTTCCTTTTTCTGGACACGCTCCAGTCTCTCCGTGGCTGTCATGTCATGAGGGGCCCAGAACTGAACCAAGGATTTGAGATGTGGCCTCAGCCACACCCAGCACAGAGAGACAATCACTGCCCTGGTCCTGCTGTCACACCACGGCTGGTACAGCCCAGGTGCCATTGGCCTTCTTGGCACCTGGGCACAGCTGGGTCATGTTCAGCCATTGTCACCAGCATCCTCAGGTCCTTCTCCACCGGGCACTTTCCAGTCACTCTTCCCCCAAGCTGCAGCACTGCAGGGGTTGTTGTTCTTACCCAAGTGCAGGACCCGACACTTGGCCTTGTTGAACCTCACATAATTGGCCTCAGCCTATCAATCCAGCCGGGTCAGATCCCTCTGGAGATTCTTCCTGCCCTCCAGCAGATCAACAGTCTCATCCAACTTGAGTTGACTACAAACTTGCTGGGTGTGCACTTGATCTCCTAGCCCAGATTACTGATAATTCTGAAACTGGTTGTCTGCACCAAAAAAAACCTGCTGCACCATTAATTTGTGCCCTTCATACTTACTCTTCCTCTTTTTAAGGTAACACATAAAAGAGAGCAAGACCAGAAAAAATCGGGAACACTTCTAGTTAGCAGTTGGTAAAGGGAGAAGTTTTGCAGAAAGTGGGTCAATCCATACTCACAGGTGCCATTTTTTGAGCTCTGCTTCATAAAGACACATATTTGATCACAAAGGTTAAGCAGATGCAGAGGCCACCACTGTTTCTCTCTGTTAAACTATTCCATTGACAATCTCACTTTAAAAAATATATTTTGGTTTTAATATTAATTTACCTTGCTTCAGTTTCCAAACAGTATCTATCATACTTGTGGGAGATCATGCGACTCATCAAGAAGTTCAGTCAATGCAGCAACTCAGTTGGCCAATATGGGTAGGGTCAATACCAGAGTGAAATGACCACATCTTTAGGCTGCACAAACTTCAAAAGTATTTTAGACCTCTACAGTATGAGAATTGGACACAGATTTGGAACCCATTTTCTGTGAGATTACAGACCTGAGCTTTCTGTGTTAATGGTGGCCAAGCACCTTCTGACATTCTATTTCATAAAACACACAGTGAGAGAATAAAAAGAAATTATGTATGATTTGGATTCATTCCAACCACTGTTTTCACAATACCCCTCTATTCCCAAAAGCCAGACAGGAGTATTTAGATTAAAACACAGACAGTTCACACGAGTCCACCCATCAAATGATCAAGATCTGCTACTGCCCCTTCCATTACTTTTGATTCAAAATAAATCTCATGTAATTAGTCTGTTTCTTATACTTTAAGCTACTAGACTTGACAAAAACTAACAGCATCTAGTCCTTACTGTCCTTACATATGATTTTAATTCTGAATTTCTTTGTATAATAAAACTGGCAGGGGAACTTTGCTTGAGAAAACACTATGTAGGAAATATGGTTATATGACTTCAGATGGCTTTTCACCAACTAAAAAACCACAAGAGAACTGCTGGTGAGATTGATTAATGGGCAAGCACAATTAATATACAATTCCATCCCTGTATTTCTATTGCATTCTTACATTCCAATTAATGGAACAGCCACACAGGTAAGACTGAAAGCCCAAATGAAAGATTGGCATGGATTATCATGTTGAACGTGGGGAACCATGAAATTTCAGTTCAATAAAAGAATGTTTTGAATCATCAATTAAAACTCTCATATATAAAGCTTTAAAAAAATTATTACAGATTATGCTTTTGGCAAACAATGAAGCTGATTATACTGGGTTTTAGCTGGCATAGCAATAAGTCTAAAAAATTATTTTTTTACTTGCTATTTCTTCCAAACTCAGTTGTCATATATTTTAAGTACCCTTTCCTAAATTGAATAAGCTATTCTTAACATTGAGGGTACCCCTTAAGTCAGTCACTTCACATACCACTTATGTCAGTGCTTGCAATCTAAGATGGATGAGTTTCTACAATTCAAAAACTATACTCAGTTTGAAAATACATCATGTTCTCAAGAATATGACCTCCACTGCAACTTCAATCCATGCATATTTAAATCTAGCAATATTAAAATATGTATTAACTTGCTGTAGTCATTCTTGAGTGTTAGATATTTGTATACAACTTGGAGAAACTGGAACAGTGGCATTAATCTAGATTCAAAAACACAGAATCACAGAAATCATCATTAAAAATTGCAAGAAATATACTTTACTAAAATGAATACAGGGGAGGAAAAAAACCCACTGTCTTGATTATTGAAGTTCTGTAATTACTATTGTGGTTTCTCATGTTTATCAGGAGCAAGACAGGCATGAGCTCCAAATATCCCACAGACCTTTACAACAGGCAAAATCAAATCAGGTTAGATGAGGATACAAAAGGGACTGTTTAGCTCCTCTCTTGACTTGGTTTTCATCCAGCTGGTACACTCCAAAGGCCTTTAATCTCTTAACTACTGTCTCATTAGCATCTCTACAGAGATCCAGGGTGTTTAGAATATCTGGGAGGCTTTCATGTGCTATGAGTTGAAAAGCTCGATATGAGAAACCAACAAGCCCTAACAAAGTAAGCCTTGGCACAAAATACTGTATCATTTTGAGTTTATAACATATAAGCACCTTTTTCCCATGCCCGACACTGCAAAACATTGTAAAAGAACCATCCCAACTTGCTGACCAAAGCCATAAAGAACAGATATTCAGTACAGAGTGCAAATGCCTATAATCACTTCACCAGAGGAAACACACTGACAACCCACAGGCTTGAGCTCTGCTGGAGTACCAGGGAGGAGCGGGCACTGTTATAAAGCTTTGCAGCAAATCTTATTCAGGGGACATGTAAAAAGTTCTTAAGAAACCCCTTTTAAAGCCCTCAGTGAAGAACACACTAAGTAAATATGCCATGAAGACCATTTGTGTGTGCTTGGTCTTTACTCAGCACAGGAAGCCCCCCCCTGCCCCTTTCAGCTGTCTTAAGACTCCCAAGATTATTCAAAATGTTTGTTTCGCTTTACAACATAACCTTTGCCAAGGAAAATCCACGTGGAGCCACATATGTTCATTTGCAGAATGCTCATTGCTAAAATAAATGAGTTGTAACATGATTTTTAGGTAATGGTATCACTGGGGGTGAGACAACCGAGTCTGTGCTGCCCTCTCAGGAAATGCAGGAGAAAATTGGTAGTTTGGAAAAGGAAGTGGGAAATGCCACTGGAAAGCCCTCTGTGTGCCAGCCAGAGCTACAGACTGCAATCCTGCCACCAAAATACCCCCTTGCACTGCTAGAACTCAGACACCATTCTCAGAAGGCGATCAATCAGCCAGCAGGGCTCACACTGCTTGCAAGGATGAAACTTTTCCAAATTTGCTCGCAGGCAAAGCAAAACTCATCATCTTCTTTTTTCCTTTTCCTTTCATATTTCAACCTTCTTCCCTTTTCACCTAAAACAATTTTCAGAAATTTAATTGTTTTCATAAGCATCTACTCCACAAATCCAATGACATGGCATACGGTAAAAAAAAACCCCATGAAAATGCCACTACAAATGCTCAAAACCTTTTTATGATCATTAAGAGGTTTACATTCTGAACAGGACAAAGAGAAGTCTTTTCCTTACTATGTTTAAGTTATTTCACTCTAAAATACTTTAGCAAAGGGTAACCACTAAGAAGTAAGTAAATAAAACCCCCCTGAAATATCAAACTGCTGAAATGGCAAGTGACTAGATATTTACTGAAAAATTTCCCTTATATTTTCTAATACTCTGGGAAAAAGAAAAACACACTACGGTTTTAGAAAAAGCTGTTTGAAGATGTTGAAGAAGCATTTTCCTTTTGTAATATGTTACTACTGATTAATTGTTAATGAGAGACTCTTGGGAGACAACTACCTCATATGGGAAAGAAAAAGCATGAAAAACCAAGTGGTTCACACTCATAAGACAAAACCTGATGAACGACCTTTAGAAAAGTTTCAAAATCGAGACTTCACACTTTCTCTTATAATCTGGCCTAGAGAATTTACTTTTGGTCACTAACAGCCCTGACAATATTGAGTTGCCACGTCACCAGAGGACAAGCCACAGAGGTCACCCACCCAAAATATATGCAAGGACCACGGGGTGACAGCAGGCTGCCCCAGCGCCTGCTCATTTTGCATACCCTGCCTGCTTCCCCTGCCTCATCCCACATCCTAAGCCACAGGCTGGCAGGCACCTGGGAAAACTCTTCACAAGGGTGACAAAGGGCTTTAAATTCACCAATGTCAGGTGGATATCCTCAAAATTTGGATAGTGTTTTTAAATAATAAAATTACAACATCCTTCCTGGCCTTTTCTATAACAATGGCAATGCAAAAAAATGAGCGGTTCCTTCCCAAGCCCTCACCATCAAATTTGAAAAGGGCAACTGTCAAGGGAAGTAATGGTGCAAGTTTTGCCTACTCTGGTTCAGCACAGATTTAATGAAGACAAATGACCACTTCATGATGTCACTTCTCAATCTCTACATATTCTTAAAACTCCGTGATGCTCTAGAGCAAGGCCAGAAGAGGCCATGGGGATGGTTAAAGGGCTGGAACCCCTCTCCTATCAGGACAGGCTGAGGGAGTTTGGGTTTTCAGCACAGAGAAGGGAAGGCTCCATTGTGACCTTAGAGCACCTTCCTGTACCTAAAGGGGCTCCAAGAGAGCTGGGGAGGGACTCTGGACAAAGGATGGACATAGGACAAGGAAGAATGGCTTCAAACTGAAAGAGAACAGGTTTACATTAGATACAAAGCAGAAATTCTTCCCTGTGAGGGTGCTGAGGCCATGGCACAGGCTGCTCAGAAAATCTGTAGTTGCCCCTGGATCCCTGGAAGTGTCCAAAGCCAGACTGGACAGGGTTTGGAGCAACCTGGGATAGTGGAAGGTGTCCCTGTCCATGGCAGGGGAGGTTGGAACAAGCTGATCTTTTAATCTCTTCATGAAACAGTGCTCACACAGCTAAGGGATAAGATGATTTTGAGTGTCCATGCATGATAAAAGGGTATTTAAAAGAGGACATACCAGCGAGATATCCTTCCATCCTTACATGCATCCATGAAATTCACTATTAGCAACACTAATGAGCGATTACAAATTATTCTTCATACCTAGCTTGAAAAATGACATAACAATCTTCTACAAAGTTAAACATGTCTGCTACTGAAACAGCTGATTTTTAACTGTTCTGTAACTTCTGAATTTACTTCTTTGCTCACAAGAAGACAAAAATAATTAAATCACTGCTATAAAGATGTAAAATTGTATCTTCCTCCAGTCAATAATGCACAGGGCTAGTATGCAGTAAGAAATCTGCATTTAATTGGCTTGATTGAAGAACTTTTGTAAATAAAGTATGTTATTAGTTCTTACTTCGAGGGCTATAAGCAGAAGTTGCCAAAAATAGTTTTCATGGTGGCAAATTCTGTCAGCTCTCACACATTTTACTGAAAAATATATAGTATTTTGTTAACTTCCTTGCAAAAACAAAACGTGGCAAAGTGTCACGCTTTGTTACACAGTCAAAGAATCAGTTTCCAAACCATTCAGGAAATCAAAGAAAGGTTGAATTTTATTTTACTTCAGATCGTTTGGGTCAGAGTGCAAATAACAATATAGTAATAACAACAATAAATGCATTGGTTTGTTTCATGTTATCAAGTAACTTTCTTACTTGGCCTCTATAGGCCTTTCATTTATATATTTGTCTTCAGAGAAGCTGTAAAATCTCTCAAGAATGAGACTTCTCCTTGGCAGAACACTAGAGATGGTATCTATCAGCCTAATTTTTAAAAAATTTCCCTGTAAATTGAAGGTTTAGAAGAACATTAATTTGAGCTTGAAATTCAGAACTTACCAGGAATTGAAAATATTTGTAGAAATTAATTTGAAAAACTGCACTTAAAAAACACCAACTATTCAATGCTAAAAATGTTGTAGCTAAATCTAAATAAATATGAAGATTTGTTTGTCTGTGGTTTTACTTTTAAATAATAAACTGTCCAGATCTGTCAGTTATTTATCCTATTCTAAGCTTTGCTTCCCTTACCAGGAATAACCTGGTTAGCATAAATTCAGTTCTTGGTATACTTAAAATTTAACTAATTTTACATTTGTAGCATAGACTAAATGTTCTTAGCCAAATGAAAAAGAAAAAAAAAAAAAAAAAAGGAGAGCAAACTCACATATCACAGTATACACTTTCAATCTACTGTAAAATCAGATTTCTATAAACAAAAGTCTTGATGTAAAGCATTTCTATAAAATGGATGAGAGTAAAATTGGTGGGTTTTGCAGAGCATAGCAGAACTGGAAACTAAAAATATTATTTTAGGTGGTGAAAACAAAACTTTTTGCATATGTAAGTGAATTATGGTGGGTTTTCCTGTTGTCTGTAATTTAGCTTCAGTAATGAACAGCTTTTTGGGTCTTTTTGCCTTGTCCTTCTTTTGCCTTGGGGAAAAGGGGATTTCAGCATTTCTTAGAAGTCAACTGAGAGGCTGAAAATTATCTGAAAAGATAAATTATCTGAAAATCAACTACTAATAAAATAATTGATTCCTTTTCAGCACAGAGGCTACGGAAATGCTGCAGTAGAAAACCAAGCCAAACGTGTCTTTATTACAAACCCTAATACTACATTTAATTGTTTAATTTCCACAAATTTTTGAAGGTCAAAGCACACTGCACAGAAATTTCAGTATTGTTTCAACTAAGCCAGCCTATTAGTGAACTATTATGATTTTTGCAGTTTCTAAATGATGCCACTATTCTTATTTTGATATTGTCTGTCTGTCATTATAGTCAGGGTTGTTTTTTTTTTCATTCATTAGTCTTGGCAGCTACTACCTCTTACTGAAACGATTATGTACTGAAAATAATTTCTTTCTCATTCTATAAAAAAGTAGGAAACAGTAATGATTTTATCTAATATTTCAATTGTGGTTTTTTTTTAATAAGATAATAACTTATTAAAGGTGACCAACAGTATAAGTACTGTAAAATTAAATGTAATTACTTTTCAACAATAATGGAAAACAGAATAAATTGCAAGTAACCTCAATTTTCCAAAATATTTTTCTTTTGCCAAACATACACTATGCAAGACCAACAGGATTTTAGTGGCCTTTTTCACATTCTTATTTTCAGAAAGAGAGTTTGTGATGGATAATTGCTCATGAGAACAGAAGAACTCATCACACCCCTCTGAACAGCTCATTGATCACTGGCAATAGAACTGCACATTGCACTTCTGCCCATGAGAGGCACCAGCACTGACAAAGTGTAATTCATTCTTCCCCTGCAGTTGCATCTTATAAAATCCTTAATTGCAAACTCTTTCTGGTACTTAATAAATATCACAGGTTAACAAATCAAAGAGGAAAGTTCTGTACCATCTCCGAGACTTGATGGAAAAGTTCACATAAAAAGTGCAGTAAAAAGTTTGACTGAAAGTAAGATTCAATTTCCTTTTCTGATGAAGACACTATTTTAAAGAACACAGCCATTAAGGTACTTAAAACCAATCAATAATCTATGTACATTTTTGTAAACTGAGGAAATAAAAATAAATCATACTGGTGAGCAATGAAGTTTGGGAGTGATATCATAGGTGTGATTAACTGCAGAGGTGACTTTTTGGTGTTCCTCAAAAACACTGTGTTTACCCCCAGCTTCAAGAATTATCATTTCTCAAATACCATTTCCAATGCTATCACTTAGATTCATCCACTCTGTCCCTTTTTATCACACAGTGCATTAAATTTAAATGTATTTTAAGTGTATTTCAATGTTTTCTTTAAAGTGACACTTGCTTCTCTAAGTAAACTTTTATTAAAACTGTGTCATCACCCAAAGCAAACCTGTACTTTGATATGTCGATTGTACTCTTGATGGTGCACTGGTTGCCTGAAAATGACTCTGTGTATCCCCAGCAATGGGTATATTCCAAATTTCAAAGTGGCAATGCTTTTGTATTACACTTTACCTGAGCAGCAAAATCCTTACAATGCTAAAAGGTTACCTGTGCACAGCTTAGAGCTAATCTTCCTTTCATTCCTCTGTTAACGGGTTTTAAAGCAATAGTTACTAAGGCTGCTGCTTTCTGTGCAGTGAAACAAGTTTTTCCCTGGACTACTTCAGAAGCCATTGCAAGACTTCCAAGGAGTCAAGCTTCAAAGGGCATTTTCATAAAATCTCACAGATACTACAAGTATTAATTAAATATTTTCCAGTAGAAGTAGATTCATAAAAAAACATAAAAATTCAAAATATTGATTAAGAGTACTTATGCTGATCAAATGCTCATATGCCTCAAAACACAAAATTCCCCAGCTTGTCCACTGCCATCCTTACTGATTCTGATGGCTACAAGGGAGGCAAATGAATGGTTCTGTTGAAGCTCTCACACATCAACCATCTCAGATCCATTTCTGTATCTGGAGAAAACCACTGCTGTGAAAGCAGAACTCCTCCTGAGCAGGGAAAGCAGCACAAATTGGAACAGTGGCAGGATAGGAAGCAAAGCCACGGTCTTAGGGGAGGGTCATAAAGAAAGTGCTGGTGAGCTGTTCCAGGCACACAACCACAGCCAGAGCAGCACCGGAGCCTCAGCTCTGAGAGCTGCCCTAAAGAGCCTGTGAGATTTAGAAGTTCAGAGATGTAGATTCGGAGCAATATTTCATAATTTTTTATGGTAACTCTTGATTTTTTAGAAGTTCATCTTGTAGATGCAGATGTGTAAAAACTGCTGCAGCCTGAAGGAATGAAAAATATTAGAGCATCGAAATTTTTAGAGAGGGAAAGGGAGAAAAGAAGGATAGAAGTGTCTTGCTCACATGCCTGATCCCAGACTGACCAACTGTTCTGAAACAGTCCTTCAAGGAGATCTTTATCCTCTGCCCATAATCTGCATCACTCACCGTGTCTCATCACCCAGAGAAAGCCTGAAGAAGAACTTAAACAGTCAAAAGTTTCTCATTTGTAATCAGCTACATTTCTGTAATAAATCACTTCTCCATACAAATCCTGCTTCACCTAAATCAATCTCTCCAAGTACCCAATGATCACTCAAGTCACCTAATTTATTTCAATCAAAGTTTTGGAAAATGGGCCATGTGACTAATTAGTAAGGCCATTAGGGGATATAAATATAACCGAAATTCAGTATAAAATCACAAGCAATTCTTAAGACTCCTTTTACATTCCTGTTATACAATCATTCTTTCTTATTTTTTTATTTTTATTTTTTAGTAACATTCTGGTTAAAACCACCACTGCTACAAAGCAGATGAAAGGGATTCCCATATTGTCAGCTCTAGTGCCCAGCAGTATCCGTTCCTATAGAGATCTTCTCAGAGATCTGGAGCAAAACCTAGTATCTGCACCTTTCCAAGTGCTACCCTGCCTCCTTAGCACACTTAAAACATGGTTCGAATATGCCAATGATTTTAGCTGCCATAAGCAAGACAGCGCAGCTGCATCATCTCCACCTCTGAGCACACCACGCCAGAATGGAAAACCTTAGTTACAACCATCCTGCATGGAAGAGAATTTCAAGGTTCAGTAATAAAAGTAAATAATTTTGTCTCTAATCACACTTTGATGTTTTCTGTAAGTAATAAATGGGAAGTTCTGATTTTTAGGTAGTGCTTTTCATATACATGCAAAGTTACTTTAGAGATACAGGCAAACTGTGGCAAGGACAGCTGAAAGATTTACTCAAGATTACAACAATCACCAGCAATGCTGAAAATGACATCTTGTCCTTTGTCACTACCTAATTCTCAGTCTATCAATTACTGCTTATGTAAGGCTGCAGCCTGATCACCAGGGGAAGTTGGGTGCAGGGCCAGAAGCCTGCACAAAGCACTTGGGGACATCAGTGACAAAGCTGGCAGTGCTGGGTTAGATGTTGGCCTTGGAGATTTAAAGGCCTTTTCCAAGTAAAACAATCTTGTGATTTCTGCTCCTGCACTCCAGTACCAAACCACAAGCTGTGCTCAGGGGTGTTCACCAGTGAGATGTTTGGAGAAGGGAGAGTTGGGCAGGGAGGTTGGTTCATTTGCCTTTTAGAACTGAGGAAGACAGGACCATATCTCACCTAATATAATCACAAATCAAATTACAATTCGGTTTCAAACACTAAAACAAGGCTCTGATATAACTACAGAAACACTGCTGTGCTTTAAAGGTTTCTCTCATTTTTGCTGTTATCACACTAGGTACTCATTCAAGCCAAGAAGAATGTCTTGCTATGAAAAACAATCCTGAAACTCCCATTTATGACCAGATATCTGGGTAAAAATTATAAGTAACTAAAAAGATGGGAGTGGAAAAGGAAAAGTGAAAAAGAAATGTAGTTGCTATTTCTATGAAAAAAAAAGAGCAAAAGTTTTTTCTTTTTTTTTTTTTTTTCTCCAAACCCTCAGGCATCAGACCACACAAAGACATTTTAACTGGTCAAAGCTCAGAAATTTAAAGAGGAAGTCCTCTGGACCAAAGAAAACAGCACTCCTTCCAGAAGAAACGATGGTGGGTCTAACTGAGGTCCTTAAAGCTGAGACCCTTTCTAAGATGCAAGATTAAAATGATTCTTAAATACCTCTCAGAATTTTGAGATAAGTTTATTGACTTCATAGAATGCTTTGTATTTAATGAGCAGAGACCAACACAGGGCCCTTAAAAACTCCTAAAAAATTGTGGTTAGCTCTCCTACAGATTAGCATTCACCAGATTGTGCTAATTCTGAACCTACCCATTTGAACAGGACAAAAGTCGTACCACAGATCACAGAACATACCCACATACAGGGTACACTTTGAGATCACCATGACTCGCTAGATTCAAACTTATGATTCCCTAAAATAGAAGCAATTAACTGCATGTCTTAGGACAGAAACCAGGATTTGGGATAAGGTTTGCTTCAATACTGAAAATCATGTGAATACAACATAATATGGGATAATAATTTCTTATCTTTATGAAGAGAGAAGTGAGGATCAGCTGTGTGCCTAAACTGAAGGCAGACTCAGAGCAAAGCAGATGAGCTGAGTTACAGGATCGTAACACCTCATTGGCAAAGACAGGGAGTCAAATTTTAACACCTAATCCAAGTAAAAGGTCACTGTCAGCATCACACATCTGGCAAACTGCTGAAGTTCTGCCTTATCTGTAATTATGGAATAAAATCCATTTGTCATAAGAATTACCTTGAATAACTTGATATTCACACATTAATCTAAAATATACACATCCTATTAAGATACCAATTTTCTCTGACAGAAATCTAAATATGAGCTATGCAACTAATTGGCAATTATAATTAGGAGTAGAGAATATATTACATAAACAGTACTAGAGTTTCTGCTGAGTTAGTGTAAATCTTCCTTTTGAAGCAGTGACATAATAAAACAATCAGATTTTCACAGACTATAAGATGACAAACCTTGTCAAATAGAACGTAACACAACAGGAATGCCATATCAACACAGAAGTTTGTTTTATTATATTTAAGGATATTCTATTTGTAATTTTTTTTTTTCTAAACTAGGGCATATAGCAATCTACTGAAAAATACAGTTAGAGTTATTTTTTTAACATATCAATTAACAGCTATTCCTTTCACACAGGAGGAGCACTGCCATTTTGAAAAGATGTTTTTAGCTCAAGATCCAATAGAATTGTCAGTCCATAGAATTCAAGAATGTCTGGATTTTGGCATCCAAGTCTGAGTACAAATTAACATAATTCAACTGCAGCCAAAACAGAGCTGTTCTGAAATTAATCTCCCCAAAATCTATATTTTTATATTTGACCATCTGAAAGGTCATGAAAATTGCATTAACACAACTTCCTGAAAAGGCAGGAAAAACATTTAGTCAAAACCAGCTCTAAGGCTGGTACACCAAATACCTACTTGATACTAAACATGGTTTTCACTTTTATGGAAAATCATTATTGACATTAAGTACTATCAAGAAGGTTTGATGGAGCCGTTTCATTATTTAATTTCTATTTGTGAACAATTATATTCTCTTTTAATTAAAGCATTCCTCATGTTTTATTTCCAATGTACTGTTACAACACCTTTTCATCTGAAATTATTTCCATCTCAGTAGAATGTATATATGTATTTGCATATATATATACATATGTACATATATTATTATTATACATACTATCTTGTGATAGACAATACCTACTTTGAAAAACTGAGGGCTTTTTTAATTTTAATAATTTTGAGACAACAATAAGGATTTAATGCATCTGAAGGCTCATTGAAAAAGGTAATTCAACACAAAACTGTCAAGTTTGTGTCTAAAATATTATTTTTGGCAGCAGAGTTCTTTGACAGGCAGATACAAAAAATACATGCACTGCCTGAAGGCCATGTAGAAAGAAATACTATTTTATCACTGTTTAGTGGTGATGTGGGTAATTAAACTATGATGGAAATGATACACTACCTAGCCCTACTCATAGCTTATCCCTTCCTAATTAAAACACTTTTGAACATAGAACTGTTTTCTCCAAGAAAGTACTCAGGGAAACTTCTCAAAGTTATTAAAGTGCTGTTAACTCAGATGAGAGACTACTTATCTTACTCTACTTCTTAAACAGAAAATGTAAAAAAATTAACAGATCCTTTCACCTTGTACAGACAGCAAACATTAATCAAATGCACAGTGTATTTCCTGGACCCGAGATGCAGTGCCATTCACAGTCTGAATTTGAAATTAGTATTAAATTGACCTGCACATTTAAAAATGAGGGCATATAATTATTTAATTAATTAATTAATTACAGTATTTTGTTACAGCAAGGTAATTCACAACCTCAAAGAGAAACTGTCATATGCTTAATTTTTACTCTTGGCTGAATGTAATCATGCACATGACCATTTCAACAAAATTGTTATTTGTACATTTAAATATATTTATGCCGTAAAAACTATTACATTTACTGGTAGATTCTAAAATACAATAAATAGACCATATGTTCAGATAAATTAGTTATGTAGAACTTGCATTGAAACGCAAATATCCCAGCCCTGGGAGTATCCAAGGCCAGGCTGGACAGGACCTTGGAGCAACCTGGTCCAGTGGAAGATGCCCCTGCACAAGGCACAGGGTTGGACAAAATGATCTCTAAGGCCCCTTTTAACCCAAACCATCCTATGATGGTCACCTGAAATCAAAGCAGGAGGCTGGATCCAAAAGCCAACAATGCCGCATGTCACAGGACTACAAACAAAAAAGTAAATAACCCAGGAGGCTGCAAGATGAGGGAACAAAGTATTCCCAGCAGTCAGCACAGCACAATGACAGGAACAGAGCTCAGTGTCATCGCTGAGACTGGAAGCATACATTATGTCTTCTGTTCATTGGAAAATGATTTTGCAACATTTGAAACGGTTATATAGTTATAATTTAAGTTCTAGGAGGAGTTGAACTTAAAAAACCTGTTCTATGTCAGAATTCCTTTGATTTTAAATTTATATTAAGTAATTACACTTAACATCAATGAAAGGCTAGATCAAAAGCTCTAGGATCAACAACAGGCTGCAGCTAAAATCAAAAGTAGCAATTAATTAAATTAGCAAACCGTAGTACACATTATGATTTAAGTTACCAAAGTCATCAGCCTCCACAAAGGAGCTGCCACATTACAAGGACACACTTTTACAGAGGGTTAAACCATGTGATCCTTTTGGACACTTTCCAGGTTTATAATCTAAACTAATTATTTAATTTAATTAACTACTTGGATTGAGTAGAAGCAAAACTTCTGCTATTTCTGAAATGCTGCAATACAAAAATATTAAAAGATATGTGGTTTGGTGTTTTTTGTTTGGTTGTTTGTTTTGTTGGGTTTTTTTGTAAACTAAGAAACACAGGAATGACTGATTTTCAGTCAAAGAGTAGTAGGTATCATCTGTGGCAGGACCACATTCACTGTTCAAGTGGCAAAGAAATTACACATATCTATTTTCATCAAATTACTAAAAGCACAAAACATTGCTATAGCTGGATAAATAATTCACTTATACAGGATGCATTTAGGGAACACACAGAACTGGCACGCCAATATTAAGAAGAATTATAACCTTGATTGTCTGTCTTCTACAAACTCTTATTACCTCTACAGATAAGATTATAGTTAGTTATCTATCTTGCGTAACAATTATAAGGAATAGGTAACTGGATATAAACAACATGATACAAGAATTGTACTGTTTAAAATCTCTCAAATATCCACAGGGGTAGCATGAAAATACAGGGATGAGGTTATCCCTACAAGTATCTCTATTTGTCCCAGAGTCTGATTATCCCAGACAATGCAGTCAAAGGTGTGAAGTCAACACAATTTGGATTTTGCCACCCCCTCTGCAGCTTTCCAGTGTGCAGAGACACAGTTACCAGTCTGTCTTCAGAAGGACTCCTACCATTCTAAAAATACTGTCCCACAGCTGTTTAAAATTTATTTTTTTAGACCATAGCACCACTGTTTGGTTGTTTCCAATTTCTGAAACCACAAATAGTAAAAGTGTACTCAGTCTACTGCAAACATAAATAGCAAATGCACGCTTCAGCACTTTTAAAAGGATATGGAAATTGGCAACAAAAATGCAGTTCATGTTGAAAATTTACGAGGGCCCTGCCATATTTCTTCAGAAATACAATCAGGTAAAAATTAGGAAGATCTCTACCAGCTGGGTGGCATTTTTGTGTTTTCTTTACTGATATTTTTTTTAACTGAAAGACTTTCATTATGCAACTTCTGGCACTTGATAAAATAGAGCATGGTACCTTTGCTCAAACCACAGCTTCTTTGGTTATGTTTAGCATTACACAAACATCTTTCACCTTAGATATCCTCTTGCATTAGTGTGTTTCATTTCAAATACTTTAAGGCACATTACCTTTGGACAAAATTATTTTAATGGCGATCAGCAAATGAGATGTACAAATTATTCTTTCCCTCCCCTTATTTTCACAGGTCATTTCAAAATAATCCAACCCTTCACAATTCTACTTTAGCATATTTGAAGATTTACGCACATATTTCTATTAAAAGCTAAAGTAGTCCAATAATATCATATTTTTACATGGATTTCTTTCAAGAAACACAGCACATAATGAAAAAATATCAACTAGGTAAAGGTAACAGTAGACACGTTAGAAAATGTGATTACACTTTTTTTCAATGAACATCAAAAGTCTGGAAACCTGAAGGAAATGTCAATATTTTTCTGCCTGAAGTACACTTCTTGAAAGAATTCTGGATCCCAAGGAATTTGATGGGAGTTTAAAGTCACTGGAACTGAGATTTCAGCCCTGGCCTGTGTAAATTCAAGTGAGCTCACTAAGGAAAAAAAATCTATTTCAAGTGGTATTTGTGAACTATTTTACCCTGACATAAATGCAACTAAAAGTAGAAACAGGTAATAATTCCTTTTGATCAAATACGGTCCACAGCAACAGACTGTTTCTATCAGTGGCCTAACACCAGAAACTGAACCTTTCCGATGCAACAGGCTTAAAAATATAATAATAGTAGTAATATTAATATTAATAATAATAAAAAATCAGTAATCCATGAGTTCACATCCATTTTTTTTAAGTGCATATGTTTTATAAAGGATAAAGAGAAAAAATACTTTATCTTTTCTTTTCCTTGCAGCTAAAAACATAAACTAAAACTAAATACAAGTTGTTTTGGGATATATACAACTCGGTTTGGTATTAATTTCTTTTAGTGCAGTGGTAACATACTACAAGCATTATTAACCACACAGTTTGCAGTTTGGAGGCAGCATGGGCATATATTTACTTTTATATATTTATATGTAAAACTTCTACCTATTTATATTTACTTATTATGTAAGTATTATATGCATTATTATGTATTAATATTATTATGTATTATTTGTTTTTAAAACAATTCCATATAGTTCTGAATTTTTGCCTGACTTGACATTTTGTGTATTTCCTAACAACCCTGAGTGAATCACAGACATATATACACGTACATAAATGATTTTGTGACATACATTATACAAAAAACAAGATGGAGATAACACAAACTCAGCCAGTCTATGAAATAAAAATATGTCCAACAGGCCATGACGCTCTGGATGAAAACTACATGTTAAATACTCTCTTAGATACATTTTTGCTATTGACTTGGTAATATTTCTCTTTCCTATTTACTAGATCTGAAATAGTGCAAGTTTCTGACAGTAGGATACTGTGATTTAAGCAGACCCAATATAATTTTTTTCAGCCCAAAAAACCTGGAAATGGGAAAAGTGCTTTTGCAGTGAATTCCCCACTGCTGTGTAATACAAGTAAGAATTCCCAGGCTCGGAGCTGAGGGCTCAGGAGGGAACAGTGAAATTGGGATCACAAGCCTGTAAAGGCTCCTGGCTACAGCTACAGGGACAGGTCAAAGCACTTATTTTGAGAAGGCACCAGAGCAATTTTATACTCTTGATTTATATCAATTTAAAATGAAATCACCAGTTGGCACTTATCTCTGTTGTTTAGCCCAACTTGAAGACCTTTTATATCAAGAGGACCTTACACGTTTGTTTCATTTTTTTTAGTGTTGATCTATAGAGGCTTTTTTTTCTTAAAGCTATTAATATTTTCAAATGAAAATTATGTCCTGTATAAATTAAAATACATTACAGAACCTTTCCTTAATTAACTAAGAATAAGCTGATGTACACATCACACTGCATTTCTACAGAACTACCTGTAGCCTTAGATACTTCTTTGCTTGGGGGCAGCAGGAACACTTGGCAATTGTTTTGCTTCAGAAACTCTGTGTTACACAGGTATTTTTCATTGGACATTATGCTTTGTGATGGAAAACTTTCCCAACTCCTCATTAGAAGAAAAATATTAGTTTAAAATTTAAACTGTTTGCAAAGTATAATTTTAACTAGGAAAACTCCTGTTGTAAATATAGAACTGGAATACTGTGATGTGGTTAACTGCACCTGCCACCCAAAAGCGTTTTGCAATATTATGCATGGACTTTAAAGGAAAAAAATTATTTGAGAGATGCAAATAATGGCAAGACTACTAATAAATGTTTGACTGCATTTATTTAAAGCAATCATTTAATTTCTTTTTAAAGAAGCCCTCCATCCAGCTTACTAATATCTACCTGTTCTGAATTTAAGTGCCTTTTGCACTTACATTAAGAAAAATATTTAAATACATAGTTTTCTTGAAGGCCATCTTCAGGGTTAAGGCACACAAAAAATAACTTTAACATAGAATCAATGATTTGCTCATCTGTTAACAGGAGTTTAAAGGATGAACTGCATTTGTAAACCATAACCTTGTATGTTGTAAAAAAAAAAAAAACAACTTGAGATACTAAGAGATACAACTTAAGCACTCTGAACCCAGAGAAAGATGTTTGATGCTTCTAATCATAATGTACTGAGCAAGAAAATGTTTTTGTCTACAAGTGGTATTTAAATAAATTATACACTCAATCTGCACCGTGCAAAAATTTATGTAACTCACACAAAACAGTATGAGCATGTATATAGGAAGCATCAAGCCTGTATCTTAACTACAAAAATATTATTAAGAAGAAATAACATAGTAGAAGAGTAAAGAAATTAAATACCACTGGAAATATCATGGAGTAGGAAAATGTTTCAAGTCTGCCTTATTTCTTGATGGGAAGTTGGGAAGAAAATATGGTATAGAACCAGTGCAGCCATTGGCTTTCCCCAGTCCATTTTCTAGGGGGGATTTCTTAATGAAAAACTTTTTTTTTAATTAAATCTAGTTAGATTTTCATTGTTATTGTTGTTTTTAAAGAAGGAAAATATTTAATTCAATTACTTCCTTAAAATCACCCTAAACAATTAAAAAAAAAAAAAAAGACGAGAGAAATCTTACTTTGTATAGGAATAGTCAGACATTTGGCTTCTAGAAATATGCCTGCTTAAAACCAGGAATTGGTCCTTTCTCCGGATGCAGTATCTGTCAGCAATATTTACAGTTTAAGAAAGTAAGCAGTATAGTTTTCCTTGAACAGTTTTCAAAATTTCCTGAGCAGATTTTTGAGATGCATTAGGATAGCTCTGCAGCTAAATCTAAAAAAGCTGAATAAATGAAATTCATACGTTGCTCTGAAGAGTTCTCTGGTGCTGAAGATCGCTGTAATTTCTACATAATAAATTATTTCCTTAATTTGATGCACTTGAACGTGCGTTCCCGGTATTAGTGATGTATGACAGGAAACAGCACTGCCACTAACAACAGGCAGCAGGCACGGATTTCCTAAATTTAACAAGATACTATCCTGAAAATGAAAAAGCTCTTCTTCACTAGCAAACTCAGATGCAGAACGATTTGGGCTCCAGTCCTTCGAAGCCCCCACAGGTCTGTAACACCAAACAAGAAGAAGCCCGACAGAATTCACTGGCACAGCTCCAAGGATTGAAGCTCAGCTCATTCTTAGGGAGAAACCCCTGTTGACTCATCAGATTTTGCTCAATTTGAGCCATGCCAGATCACCACCACTCAGAAAGGAGCTACTTTTTCATGTAACGCTACCACGCCATGGCTCAGCGTACAATCCTTGGGGAACAGGGTCTGTCTTCCCATCTGCATAAAGCCACCATGTCCATGACTGAGCTCTGTGAGTGCTACCACAAAACAAACAAATAAAGCTACATATGAAAACTGCATTAAAAAACATTTAGAGTCACAAAAGCCTGCATTCATAACTTTGGAAATGTCAGTCTGAAGATGGGCTACTTGTCTTAAGATGACACATTTTTTCCTCTTTCAATGCTCTCTGTCCCAGCTGGTCATCTAGGCCCTGGTGCCATGCCATTGTCCTCCCATTTTTGTTTTACCTCCCTTGTCCAGCCGAGTGTGGCTCTTGCCCCACCAATCCATGCCACACCACGTCTCCACCTTTCAGAAATAATCTCTTATAGCACAAAAAAATTGGAAGAATCTAGAGTTAAGCCAAATCCCTGGGCTATTCCTTCAAGCCATGGAGGGATATATGTTCTGCTGAAACCAATTTCATTTGGTCCAGCAATTTCATATATGGCCTTTGCTTCAGCACAGTCCCATTCCTCATATAGCAGATGCCTTCCCTCCCTTTATTTTAATATTGTTTCTGTTTTAATCAAGGTTACCATTTTAACCTCCCTCCCTGGTCCTGGAGCACCAAGGGGGGTCACTTCCAGATTCTCTGAGCTGCCAGAAAAAGCCCCAGCAAGACCCCAAGAGCCTTGGGATCAAACACTGAGCATTCCACTGTCCAGCTGAAACCCTTCCATTGGGTGGCTGCAACCAGCTGCTATTCAGGACATCTCATGTGTGAAATATCAATTCAAATGGTTGGAGGGTGGCAGAGCTACTGAACCAAAGGAACCATAGCAGGTCAAGGGACTTTAATTCAGGCAGCAGTGCTGATCCAAGTCCCCCTGACACGATGGGTAGCTTATTTAGATTAACACATGGATATGTTCTTGCTGTTTTAAATCATTTAAGAAACACAAAAAGTGAGGTTGAATTACGTATTTCATAAGTCAGTAAGAACATACTGGAATACCCAACGTGAATGACACAGGAAATATTTCACAGGATGAAGCAAAATTAATGTTTGGCTGATTTTCTTGGGCTTTTAATCATAGGCATCTTTCTGCCACACAGCAAGGAGTGCTACGGAGACATGGAATAAATGCAAGAGAAGAAACACCGAAATAAGTATTTTGGTAAAATGGTACAATCAGCAAATTGGTGGGTTTGTTGCTTCCTTGAGGGTGGCAGAAATTGCAGGGCATTTAATGTCTAATGCAGTTGTGAAGGTATAGATCAGTTCTAACCAAGTAGAATTTAGTATTTAAAAATAAAAAGGGAGAGAAAAGTGATAGAGACATGCACCACTTCACTATTTCCGTCTGGTTTTACAAAACACCTAGAGAAACATCTAGATAAGGTATGACAACATTTTGTATTATTTAAAAGTCACAGCCTTTATGTAGTACATGTTAAGTAAATTCTACTTCGACTAAACACTAGGAATGATGTCATCTATACTAAAATCTGTACTCTTAACTAAGTCCTCATGCATTTACTCATTTCTTATTTCTTCTCACTTATGCTAGAGTTGTTCTTCAGTAATGAAGTAACACATCTCTCACTTGCCTTTCCCTATTCGTCTTTACAAATTCCATTAAAATATTACTATTAGGCATGTAAAGCTTATATCAGTCAGAAGTTCTGCAAAATTGAGCTTTTGAACTTATACTTTCAAAGATTTGTTAAGAAATATGTTGCTCTAAGACCAAAGCCTTATTTATACGAGTTTGTGGCTTAACTGACAAGTATTTTTCTGTGACAACTTAGGGCAGACAGTTTGTATCTTAAACACCATAATCCAGTTTTTAAACCATGTAGACGTCTGGAAGGGAATCAGTCAGTAAAGTAAATTATATTATATCCCACTGACAGTCCAGATACAATCCATGAGATTCATTACTTCTACCAAGACAAAAGAAAAAAAATATGGGAGAGGTGTGGGGGGGGTCAAAAATATTTGCAGCTCACAAGATTGCTTAATCAAAGTAAACAGACTTCTATTTTTGAAAACACAAACAGCAGTTAGTTCTTGGTTTAAATGCAAAGGTGGGATATAAGCAATAACTTGCTGCATTTTTATGTGAGGCCATGGGCTGTTTCTGTTTTACAAGCTGCCAGCAGTATGACCTCTAATTTGCTGGGAGACATGGAAACAGCACCTCGAAAATTATATTTTTTCACTAGGATGAATATTTTCTCTCTGCATTTCTTTTACATAAGTTTGTGTAGGATTTATTCACAACAGATTTTCCAATTCTTAGATAGTGGTCTCTCACCCATGACAGCCCTCATTGATGTAGTAGCCAAGATGGACTGATAATTGCAGTCAAAGCTACAATTTAGCCTTTTTAATTCAAAAGGAACATCTGAGAAGGAACATTTCTGCATGAATTAGAAGCTAAATAGTACTTTCTTTTCCTTCAGGATTCTCTTCAGCTAACAACTCAAACTGGACATATACAAATTGGATTTCATATTTCCCTTGAGTGGTTACAAACTAATGAAGATAAATTCACTTCTTTTAATCTTTTTAATAGGAATTATGAACACAGTATAATTCCATTAGTTTATTCATAATGTATATTTTTAAAATAAAACTAAGCTAAACTTTGTGCATATCTTCTACAAGATACAGTCAGTCCCTTCTCTCAGTTCCAAATGAGAAACCTAGAAAATGTCATTTTTAATTATAATACTTGAATTAATTTCCACATTAAAGTCTCAGCATAGCCTACAGAAACTGGAAATGAGGCACTAAATATACAGCATTAGTTTTGTGTCTTAACTGTACTCTGCCTCCAGTCTATCAGTAATGCATAGGAAGTTTCTAATGTTGTTGTGTTTTACAAAACTACTCATAATTCAGAAGTCTTACAAATAGATTATTTTCCACTGAGTTCTACCTTTTCCCCTGAAAAAGCCCTACAGCTATTATTTCAGTTTGGTAGTTTTCATATATGTGCAGCAATGGGAAAAAGTTTCTTTGTTTAGACTGAAACTGGGAAGTGAGGACCTGGGTATGTCTTTGGAGCTTGTAACTCCTTTGAAAACACTGTGAGCATCGCAGCACTTCCAGTAGTTGAACTAAAATTTATTTCCGTAACACAAAAATGTTCCGTTTTTATGAAAGCAGGAGAAACCTCTTTATAAACCTGGTAGCTACAACTGTAAAAATATTTTAAGTTGATGCAGAAGAGAACATGTTTTCATTCCGTAGGCTTGTATTATGGAAAGCTTAAATACCGATTATCTCATTCAGTAACTCCCCACTTTACAGTAGTAGCAATTTATTCTAATTGCTTGGGTAGAACACTCAGGAAAAAGAGTATTTTTCCTTTTCACTGAATAATGTTTCATGTTCAGTTAAATGCAGGAAGTTATACCACCGTTGGAATGTGATTGTCTGCAACAGCAGTTGCTTCGTATTCATAGGTTTGTGTTTAGCTAAATATTAAAATGTTGGCCGCTCGGCAGTACTTCTCAAAATACCTCTAACTCCTAACTAGCTAAACTAAAAAGGCATCTATCCGCCTCAATCAGAATTGTTTTCAACCGTGCATAATCATTTTTCACAGAAATTTTTAGCCTCCTGTATGGAGTGGATTATAGCAAATGTAATTCACACATGCTGTTTCTTATTCAGAGTAAAACACAGACTAAGGATGTGGAGAATTTCTAGCCAAATCTTCATTCAGATCCAAGATCCACGGACGCCACTGTAATTGAGAAACATTCACAACCAGATAGCTGTAGACTTCATTTTTGTTTAAAATAATACCTCTTCTACAAGAGCTCCAACTAAAACATTAATGTTATTTAACTTCTAGCAAGCTGCCTTGAGCTGAACTTAGAACAGACTACAGGTTCTTGGTTTAATTCTGTTCAGAAAAGGACACTGCTTAAAACCATATAACTTATATTCACATCTGTATGTAAATGTGCTGCTGCTTTTCAGACTACTTTAAAATTATGTGTAACTAATAACATTCTTCTTTCGGAATTTGACTTGCCTGGCAGCTCACAATGGAAAATGAACTATTCCTCCCATACCTCAACGTGCACACTTTACTCTAAAACTTGTTTTAGCTAACTGTGCCCAGACTAAAAATGCCTACTCATAGCACCCAGCCTCTCAGAAACCCCAGAGGACGAATCAACAGCCCAAAAGAGCAGCTTTATTGCCTTCAGATTTTAAAGAAGTCCTGATTTAGTTCTGCTGGTCTGACATTCTGCTTTGTATCAAAAATTATTATTTCAAAAGCCATGTTTAAACTTTTATGATAAGAAGGAAAGTAGTGTTTGAATTATATCACATTAAAACACAAAGTATAATAAACAATCCCAAGAAATATTAAAAGATGCAGACCTGCAAAGTGATTTTTACTAGGGCTATTCATCTATATTAGATGCTTATTTTAGCTTTTAAAATATTACCAATTTCATATTATTTACACCTCTAGCCTACCAAAAAAAAAACCCCAAAAACAACAACAAAAAACCCAACAAAAACAGATTAAAGCGCAAGAATAAAATTATTTCCAAGGTGACCTTATTTTAAGATTAACTCCAAAATAATAGTGCTGCTTCCTCAGCTATTCCGTACACACTCCATTGCTGCTTCTCAGCTGCACCAAAGGACACTCCCCCAAACAGCTGCAGCTGCCTGAAGTCACTTCAGTCCTTTGATTTCAGATTTGAAAAATTTACATAACTATTTAGTAAGTTCAGTAACGTTACAACTTCAACAAGCTTTCATTATTATGCTGTGATTGGAAAATGCCCCTGAAAAGAACCGCATTTGAAAATTATTTTATCAGTTCATCCTTTTTCTCATATTGTATCCACAGAACCTTCATACAATTTTATTTGCTAAATTTGTTTCTACTTTCAATTAGCCATGCCACTTTCTGTATAACTTTAAGCAACAGAACACACATTAAGTGCTGTTTACCTGTCAGAACAAGGGAGTATGTATTAGGTAATGACTTCTGTCCAGTTATATTTGAAATAACAGAAGGATTCTGCCTCTCAGAATCCACAACAAAACCAGCCTAACACCCAAACTCTGCTTTCAGATATGCAGCTTCATATAATTCCAATAAAATAGTATTTAGAGTAACTACACTTTTTTCAGAAACAAAATCAATGGCTTTTGACACGCAGTACGCATGCAATAGCATTTAATACTTGGAATTCTGTAAGAATAATCTAAGCTGGCATCAATTTCTGTGAGCAGAAATTTCTGTGAGCAGAAATTTCTGTGAGCAGAAAGGGTGAGAATGGGTGAATGATGGAAGGATCAGTGAGTCTACATCTCTTCCTCATGACAACATTGGTAGAAAATGAAAAATAGGCTGCTTAAGTACCAATTTTCCACAAAAATATTTTCTTGCTGTAATAAAAATAATATAAAATTTCTTTTCAGAATTTTAGCATTATGTCTAAGGCAGCAGTAGCCCATGCTACACTATAATCTTGGGAAATGTTCCAGCACATGTTTGAATTTGATTTATTAAAAATTATTTCATGGGTACTTTGCTGAGATAAATTAAATGAAGTCAAATCACTGAAAATTCCATATTGCTTAAAGACTGAAATTCCTAGGAGTTACTCCAAGAAGGAACCTTTTTTCCCAATAATTTTAAGCTTCCAGTAATTCCCTACAATTTACTAAATTATGACACTAACTAATACATAAATTCACAGTTAAATAGCAAAGAAAAACTACGTCTTAATGCTGATTGACTATCTTGTAATAATCACTAAATATTTTTCTCCTCCATGAGCTACAAAAATAATGTTGCAACTATTACAATTTTTAATTTTGATCTACATGGACTCTGTTCACAATCCATCTTTAAACTATGTTTTTATTATGAAACAAAAATAATTGATTTTGCTATGAAGCCTCTTTGAAATGCTTTTTATCTACAAATACATGAAATCCAGAAGTAGCATTTCTGAACTAAATATTATTATTTAAATAAATAGCAAAGAAAAAAATAGTACTTGAAAGCAAAGAGTGAAACAGTACTTGAAAAATCAGTTTCTTCTTTTGCACCTCTAAAGAGAGTTAAGCTGTAAAAATACCTACATATATAATAAAATAGCTAAAAATGTATTTAAAGTTATTTTCCACTGTGATCAGCAACTTTAAAAGTGAAAATAAATTACATTATCACGTGACAGGCCAGCATGAGACATGCAGCTTTAATATTGATTTGAAATGGCCATTTTCAAGGAACAGTTGAAATAACAGGGGCGAAACGTTCAATGTTTAAAGTAAGTACTGCTAGAAATGGCAAAAAAAGTGTCAATGGAAATTCAGTCACCACACAGTCTCTTCATTTTCCAACATCAATATACTGAAGAGAAGGTCTAAACTTCAATACTCACATTCAAAAATTATGTTAACAGCCCAGAAACCTATGCATTTTAAATTTCTGTATTTGTTAAATTTGTTTTACTTTCTCGGCAGTACATTGCCCAGGCGGGAAAATAGAACTGGTAACCTCTCAGTACTTTAATTTATGATGCCACAATTCAAATCGCAGCAAGTAAGATTTCACACAGTCAGCACTGAAGTAAGATCTGCAGACAATAAATGAAACAAGTATTTAAAGAGAAAAGAAGAGACACCATGCACAAGGTAAACTTTTTAAATTAAATGAAAAAATACATGCTGTTATAAATCAGACTAAAAGCATTAATTACAGTATGTTTGACTATGAAACACACTACCCAATGATTTTTAAATTGTAGCATCTCAAAAGAAATTTGAGTTAACAACAACAGAGCAGCTTTTAGAAGGAGCCAGTACTCTTCAGAGAATTAAACCACCAAAAAAATTCTTTACTCTTCACAGTAGCCTCTTGTCCTCCAGTGTCACACCAGCTCATTAAATTTATTCTATCTTTGCCTCTAATAATTTTCTTTCCTCTGATGATTCCACACCAGTAAGATAATACTAGTCCCAACCCATGCCACCATAGATGTGCAAGGCATTCTGGCTGGGGGGTGCAAACTGGTTCCAAACTACCTCCTGCCAAATCTAAGTATATTCACTTTCAAACCACAGTTGGATAAAAAAAGAATTCTAAGAATAGGTACCACAACTCCAGAATTCCATAATTTCTCCACAAGCACACATGCCATGAAGGGTCAGGTTCTCAGTTTGGTACCAAGGATTTCTGTCCCTGGTGGAACCTTGGTCCAGCTCAACAGGAACCAGGAACAGAGCAGTCATTAACAGCCTCTGGAGCCTGACCTCATTTTGTGGATGCAAGGCAAACCCCTGGGATGTAAGACCCATTCAGGTGGCTGCAGTCCAAGCTGCAACTCCTCCCAGAATTCCATGAGGGCACTCCAAAACAAATGGGCATTATTTACAAAATAGTCTGTTCTACATTTAAGTTGTATCTGGAATACAGGGGCAAAATTCAAGTGTCTCTTCCTAAGCCTGTCTCTAGGTAGGAGACTAATGGGAGACTGCCCACTCCCCAAAACAGGCATTTTTGAGCACATGTTAAGGAAGTGAAGCTAAGTATGCTATAAACCATCAAACTAAATACAACTATAGCACAATTTGAGTTGGAAGGGACTTCCAATCATCATGCAGCCTCAATTTCCACAGGGGATGGTAAACTATATACCTTATATAAAAAATCATGTTGGTTTCAAAAGCTTATAGGAGCCTTAGATGGATTTCAGTGTCCAAACCTCGGTTCAGGCTGATTAAATTCTATCTAATACTGACCTTAATTTTTCATTAATGAAATCCATAAGCTCAGAAACATTGACATTTCTCTTTTTCTGCCTTAAGCATTCTCTATGAAGGCCAGTAATGGAAACCTCCTTACTTGCACTCTTGGGTGTCTTGCCACTGCAAATAAACATCAACTATAAAGCCAGCTGCAATTTGAAATGCTCTACCTTCATTTCTAATAGAGCATAGCAACAACTTGTATATTCCAAAATCCATCTGTCTTTATCCCTACTTGCAAACCATGTGCAGTTCATTTTCCACCTAAACTCCTTATATTTTTCTGGCTGGTTCTCTTCATCTAAGTTTTACAAGTGCTGATGAAACCATTGTACACTTTTATCACTTCAAAGCACCACAGGTATTGCAACCTTTCAGCAAAAGATTTCCCAATGATTTACGCTCACCTTCATGTGCAAATTTTCTTTAATTGACTCTCACACTAACTATGCTCCTGCAAAAACTTGCTACTCATTTCCTGCTGCTCAACACCTTCCTTCTGTTCTATTCTTTCTTCAGTACTTCACTTTTTATCATTTCCTTCCCTAGTCCATTCTCACCTCACGATTTCCACGACAACTCTTATACTGCCTATTCATGAAAATAATTTTAAAATTTAATTTTTGAAGGCCAAGTACAGATGATTTAGCAAGATGGAGAAGTTGAAATCTCCTACCCATTGTTACAATTTCCATGAACAGCAGGCACATCTTTGGTTTTATCACCTGTTTTGGGTAATTTTTACCAGTTAACTATTTAAAATAACTACATGAGTAACAGCAATAAATAACCAAAGCTGTAAGACAGAAAGCTCTATGAATATCATTATAGTATCCAGACTTTTTACTTTGTTTTCTTTTCAAACTTTATTTTGGGGCTCAAAACTAGTAGAAAAGGATGATCCTCAACTTATCAAAGAAGTTTGTATATGAAAAACATCCCAACATGGGCTAAACTGAAAGTTCTACACCACATACGACAAAGAAGATCCTACCACAAATTTGGAAGTGTTTAGAAAAGCCAATATATCTGTCCTCCAGGAAAAACTGGGTAATTCAAATACCAACCAAGATGCCCCAGATCACCCAGATCCATTGTTGCATGAAACAGAGTATACAGGCAAGTCCAGGTCTCTTCAGCTTGGTTTTCAGACTACAGATATACAAGCAGGAAAAAAATAAAAATAATTTAAAATATCAGCCTGATCTACTGCTGTCCTAAATAGCAGTGCAACATTTTTATGAACCCTGCTAATCACTTGAAAAGTATGGCTGATAAAGAGATGCTGTAAAAGGTGAATGGAAACCATACTGCCAATCATACAGCTTAACATAAATTTCTGTATTTTAACAAATTTAAGCATAACAAGAACGCACTGCAAGAAACTTTATAAACCTAAAAAAACTAAACCTCTGTAAACCAGAAAAATCTCAATATAATGAGATCACTTAACGACAGGAAGAGATTTCAATCACTAATGCTATGTATAAATGAGCAGCACAGCTCAGGGTGACAGTATCTGGCCATTCTACAATCACCCAAGTACACGGGAGTTCACAAGCATGCAAAGTATTTCCTACAACAACCTAAAAACTTTCTGGCCACACACAGGCTGTGAGGCATAAAAATAAAAAAATTAAGAAAAATAGACTGAAAATTTAAGCAAAGGGAAGTTTATAAATGCATTTTATTAAAAAAACCCTAATTGATAACATCCAAGAGCCTGAAATACGAGTAAAAAAAGCCATCCAGGAAAGTGACATTAACATGAGGGTGACATAAATCATTTCTCGCTTTTTATTGAAATCTTCACTGAAAGTATTGAAAGGTTATAATGAAATTTAATTACAAGTTAAATTAAAATCTGCAATCTTCTACTATATGTCAGCCAGACCAGTGTCATTTAAATAATGACACACAGGTAGAGGTACCATGGGTAGACTATACAAAGTTGAAAATCTCTTATGTGAGAAACTTAAAACAGGATCTCCAGGTATGATTTTTTTTCTATTAGAACACACGGACTTAAAGCAATCATAAAATCAGAATGGTTGGAGTTGGAAGGGAGATTTCAATCATACAATTACAGAAAGGTTTGGAATGTAAGGGATCTTAAAGGTCATCTCTTTCCTGTCCCACTGCCGCAGGACACCTTTTGTGAGGCCAGGCTGCTCCAAGCCCCAGCACTTCCAGGAATGAGGCATCCAGAAATTCTCTGAACAACCTGTGCCAGGGCCTTATCACCCTCATCATACAAATCTTCCTTATATCCAATCTAAATCAACTCTTTTTAATTTAAAATCACTACTCCTTGCACTATCACAAGAGGCCCTACTAAAGTCTTTTCTCACCTTTCTTTACTAGCCCCCTTTAAAAACCGCAAGGCCACAAAGTAAGGATTCTCTGGAGCCTTCTCTTCTCCAGGCTGAACACCCCCAACTCTCTCAGCCCATCTTCAAAGCAGATGAAGTGCTCCAGCCCTCTGAGCATTTCAGTGGCCTCCTCTGGACTTGCTCCAACAGGTCCATGTCTGCTGAGGAGCCAAGGGATGGACACAGCACTCCAGGTGGAGTGGAGAGGCAGAATCCCCTCCCTCCCCATCCTGCCCAAAATGCTCTTGGAGCAGCCCAGGATACTCTTGGCCTTCTGGGCTGAGGGGCTGCAGCAGCAAGCTCAAACAAGAACAAAGTCAAGAGGCTTAGGATAAATCATAACAGGAAACACCCATAAAAGATAACAGACTGGTAGATGAGAATAATACTAAAAGAAGCACATTTATTAATATCAAAAAGTAATACCATCTTGTTACCTGTCAAATTACTTTCAGCAGCAGCCTATAGGTATTATCGCTAGGACAATAAAAGAAATTTAAATTCCCTAAGAACTATGCTTAGAAAGACCCATGCTTCTCACCTTTTTTGCTGCTTTCTAGCACTTCAAAAGACATCTTTTCTTTTGGGCAGCACATCTTGGAACATTTCTGTGTTTCACTTCCGTTTCTCTATTTACATTTCTTTCATTATATAGAAATAAGATTCTTCGAGAATTACAATTTCACTGATTGTTGTGATCCCACTTTATCTTCCTTCATTTTCATAGGACACCAAGCAGTTAATGGCCAATACTTTATTTCTTCAACATTAAAATCTACCTATTACATTAAATATAAACCTCTATGTGACAGGAGCAAACAAGCAAAATTGAAGGGTAGCATGATGATACTAGAGATTATTATATACATACTATGATTAAATAAGAAGCCTTTAGCAAGCTTTAATTCTAACATACAATGTACATGCCTGTTAGAATATATAATCATATTCTGCAGCTATTTCTAATGCATAAATTAAGTACTCAAATTTTGTTATAGATTTACATAGTGCTATGAAACAAAATACATCCATATAATATACTGGATACTATTTGTTTCCAAAATATGGTACTGTAAGTGTACTACAAAATACACCAAAGTTGGAGTTTACTAATACTTTAACTACACGTAGACAGACGACTTCTTTTTATTTGTTTAGACTTGCAATTTAAAAGTTAGGATTATATTTATTTTCTTCTCCAGCCATATATATTTCCTATAACAATATTACCCTCACTATATGCAAACGGATAATTTCATTTATATTTTAAACCCATAAAAATATGTTTCTAGTTTAGAACTGGTTTTCTAGTACACAGAAATGCCTTGTATTACCTGTAATACACATTAAAATACACCAAAAGTACAGTTCTACTACTATAGCTTACATATGGTTTTCTAGATTGGCAAAGCCCCTCAGAAAGTGTGTAAAGCTGTTTTTGTCAGCATGGTCTCTATGCCTGTAAGTGTTAAAAAAAAAAAATTAGGCCACATTGAAAAAAAATCTGTTTACCTTATTAGGACAATGCCCTCTATAAAACCGCTAGAAATGCAGGTGTCACAAAAGATCTCCCCACTTAAAAAACACTACAAACATTTAGCTTTCACCCATGAAAGTGCATTAATGTATTGAGAATGGGGAGCATTTCCTGTGTAATGTTTTATGGAAATAAACTTTCCATAATTCATTTTTCAGTTGTTGTTTTCTGAAGTCTGTCAATGCTGATTCATTTAATTGGTTTCAAAAAAAAAAAAAATCAACACTATTAAGTAATGATTTTCACTTTGAGCAGGTATTCATACTGATTCTCACTTTGTAGTAAACGTGTTGAAAATAAAAACTATTATTCCAGATCACTTAAGTGTGTGCTTAATTAAATACTTAATCAAAGCAGTCTCCAGCCTTCCCAAACATACCATAGAACTTCCAATTACTATATAATACTCCATGTCATGGTGTATAATATTTCTGCCATGGAGGAGGCTATATATTAAAAACAAAATATTACCACACAATTCATCAGCAAGACTCATTTCACATCTTAAGAAGGAAATCTTTTAGGAAAGAAAAATCTTCTACTTTAGGATATTGTCTCCGTCTTAAAATTCACCGCACACACAATTTGATCAAAGAGGTCTTTCCCTCAGCTATCGACCAACATACTCCTGTGTTCAGCATCTAAAGGGGAAAAACTAACAACCTGTGGTGTACAATTATCCACTTAAACTCCAGCCTAGAAACAGGCAATACTACTATAAAAATAAAAGTAGCACTCTTGATTATCTCAGACTACCAGAATGAACAGAAAGCTTGAAAGTGCTCACAGGGTGGTTTCCAAATATCCTGATGGAGACTATTTACAGGTTAGTTAAAACTTTATTGAATGCCAAATTTTAAGGAATAGGAAAATGTAAATAACTGAAATGTAGTAATGGTTTTCCAGATAATGATCCAAGAATGGAAATTTTGAATAAGCCTTTAAATACCAACATGTTGATATGTATAAAATATAATGGTCTCCAACAGCCAGTACAAAAAGAATGGAAAAACGTAATCAAGCTATGCTAAATAAAGCCTCCGAAGTAAGCAAAACAAATTTTACACAGCCTTCAAAGGGAAGCATTGCAAGAAAGGATCTTTTATTCAGAATTTTTCAAACAAACTATGTCTGGTTAGTAAATTCAATCAAGCCGAAAGTTTTGTAGCAACTCCTCTACAGAATAACCGCACAATATAAACATTTCTAGAGAGCATGTGATAAGAACCGATGATCACAAACAGGCATTTTCATTCAAATATTGAGATCACTGACCATTTATGACAAAACAACAAATCCCCACAGGATTCTATCATGTATGGAAGGACTGAAGGCCCCTAGTTTACATGAATATCAATTCTGCATCTTCATTTGTGGTTTTCACCTGATACAACACAGCATCTTAATCAGTGATGTGGTAAAGATACAGCAACCATTATCTCTTTTATGTTTTTCCCCATTAGAAAGAATCAGAGTTATGGATTCCAGTTAGCAGAGAATTTGGGACAGGCTTTGCCAAACCTGTCTTCGCAATGGAAGAACTCTGCTGCTTCAGACGCGTTTGCTGTGGCCATGGATGGTGATTTCTTGTCAACGGATGCCAACCGTAGTACTACCAAGTACTACCAAAACTGGAATAAGAACTTGGAAAACCAGTACTACCACCACTGGGTCTGAAAGCGCAAAATTGTCACTGGCAGAGCTATCTGCACAATTATTTAAGTATTAAATACAAGGTATTAAGTGTTACCAGAATGAAACATAAGTTTTCTGATGTTGGAAAGCAGGAGAGATGACAAGTCAGATACAAGAAGGACAGCATTGTTTCTTAAAAAAAAAAAATCCCATTCCCATCGTTGTTCTTGGTAGCTGTTTCTGGCACATGTTCAGTCTGGAGAACTAGAATAAATCCTCACTGTTTGCATGCTATGAGATAATAAGAGCAAGTGCATTTCACTGTTTGGCACAACACTTTAATTTAACGTGCCAGATTTGGCAGAACTGCATGAAACATGATTCCAGCAACTGACTGCTTGAAGATAATTCATGAAATCCTTTGAGAGAGGAAAGCCACATATTGAGCTTATCAACAGTGCAAGTGATCCCATACATGGCCTTAGCAAAGGCCTGGTGTCTGGGTAAGTCAGTGAGATGGAATTAGCAGTGCTGAGGAACTGCTCCAGCTTTCCAGGGCATCATCCCCACAAAACAGAAGCAGTAATTAGTGCCAGCTTGTTCTTCACTGCACAAGGATATAAATCACAGTTTCAGAGATAATCTTTACTGGGTTATTTCCTAATTTTTATGCTTCATTTTGCAGAACCAATGCTCTTTTAACATAGCTTTAAAACCCATTTACAGGGGGTTTTTTCCAAAATAGAAACAATAAACACACATGTTAATCTCAAGGCAAACAACTACTGTGTGCAAAAATTATAAGCAATTTTGGAATCTTTAGGGCCAAGAAATTATCACCTATCACATTATTTAATGCAGCTGCATATAAAAATGAAAGGTCATTTGTTACTTCTGAAGTGTTTTTTTAATGGATTTTTTAAAGGATCTACTATTTAAAAGAAAGCAATGAAGTATTGAGACTCAGAACTAATCTTATTTCCAAATTCATTAATGGAGATACCCCAGGAATAAATTTATTCCTTTCTGTGTTAATCACCATTTCTGCTGTCCAAAAATAAAGGGAAAAAAACTTATAAAGGTACAAAACTTAGAAACCTATTGCTCATAGCAGTCTAAAGCCTAACACTCATGCAGTTGGGAGTTTGTTGCTCTTCCATTGTGCATCTTATGCAGCCATTACTACCAAATGACAAAGCATTTCAAATTCTGTTTTCTTGTAGGTTTTCTGGCCTCCACACTGAAAACTCTGCTGAAAAAAAAAAACTCTATTATTTCACTTAAAAATAAGTGTCATCCAATACGATGATAAATTAATTCAATTACTTTCTTGAAATTCAGAAATTAAAATTAGAGCTTACATAGAAGCACAGAATGGTTTGGGTTGGAAGCAACCTTACAGATCATCCAGTTCAAACCACCTGCCAAGAGCAGGGACACCTCCCACTAGACCAGGTGACTGGATCAAGTTTGTAAGAGGCCCTATTTCAATTCCTTAAAAATAAAAATTGGAAAGTTCTGCTGAAGAAAAAAGCCAACTTGTACCCAAAAGCTTCTGCTCTTGGCATGCACTAAACCTTTGACCCAGTAAATTAGAAAACTGCTTCATTTCACTGTCTTCAAAGTTAAAGTAAATGGAATTCTGTGCCACACAAGTGATTAGCATTAACTTAACTTGCTCAAAATTCATTCAAATTCTATGAAGCCAACCAGTGATAAGACAGCATCTTAAATTTCATTTGGGGAAGTAGTGGGCACTGAACAACTTTATAAAGCATCGGTAAAAGATTTTACTTTGTGGTTACAGCGGTATTTTTTTGTGTGCACATGGGGTTTAAGAAACAGGTTAAAAAGGTACATTTTCTAACATTAATTGCACTTTGAAAAAAAACCACTGAGCTTTAGAGCATTACAGGTATTTTTAGGGAATTTATACAATAAGAAGGTAAGGAGAACATATCCTAAGTGTAAAGTAGTAAGTCCTTTTTTTTGGCTTACTGCCAGCATCCTCCAATTTTTAAAAACATAAGTCAAGTGCTGATGTGATTTGCACAAATTACATATAAATAAAATACCTATAAGATGACCCACAGACTCACTGTGAGACTCATACTGTAGTTTCTTTACATGGTCCAAAAAGTCTGAGAAGCTCTCAGAACACTTTTGGTTGTCTGAGTATATTCCTCTGGATTTAGCCTACTCAATGTGAGCATGATGACCTTTTCATTGCAAAAAAAAAAAAAAAAGGAGAAATAAAGTCATATCTACGTTAACAGGAGTAGGAAATTATGTACTTACTTTGCTCATAGCAGGTTGGCATGAGTCAGTCCTGGTTCAGAAAACACTCCCCAGCATTAACACATTAAGAGTCAGTACCAGGATATTACACTCATGGAAAAGTGACATAATATGACTGGGATTTTACAGCTCATCAGCCACTGATGCAGGACAAGGCAAAATTTATTATTTTTTTTTTTGGTCCCACTCAAGTTCTAGTTGCTTTATTTATCACACACCAAACACAACAACTGCTGTTTCTAGACTGTCTTACAGAAATAACAGATAAAACCCATTAAATTTTCCAACCATTCCCCCTATCCAAAGATCATGGAATTTTTATAACCGTTACAAACCGTGCTGTATAAGCAGGAAGAGGAGACCTACAGAATTAAAGGGCTTGCTGGTAGCTACTCCTCAAATTTTAGATAGGTTCAAACAGCAGCTGGGTAAACTCACCAAAGAAACTACTAAAAACAGCTACTAAAAACAAAGACAGCTCTAGCTCAGGAAGTCTGAACTACGCATAGCTAGAGATTAGGAAAGCATCCTATGGAAGTATCCCTATATTTTTCCCCGTTTCTTACATTCCTTCCTTGAGTTCCACTGTTGGCTAGTACCAGAGATGATAACAGTTTAAAATGAAGCTTTGGTCTGAACCCAGCACAAAGTTTAACAGCAGATGCCTCAGGAAAAAAGCTTTAAACTACTAATCCTACCTTTTAAGGTAGGATTAAAACCTATAATTAAGGTATAATTTTTTCTCACAATGTATAAGCTAGTTGATAGGCTTTCCCAAATTTGTGTAATTGGTCACTACCAATGGTATTTAGTTTTGTGGTATTTAGTGGTATGTCTAAACAAGAATAAATCAGTGTTTGATTTAGTTTAATGTACTTAAGCTCATTTATAATTATGTTTTGTCTTGTAATTTAGTCTCTCCCTTGTATTTATCATGTTTTTAGAACAAATTATGAAAGCACTGAAGCCAAGTCTTAAACCTGATTTGCATACATTTTCAATTTTGTGGAATATGCACTTGCATTAATACAGATAAAATTTAGACTTCAGATTTGAAGCTCATTGTCCCAAGAAATCTTTAAGTCTCCCAGTTTATGCTGGTCTGATACCCAAATAATGCAAGGAAACTGGCTAAGATTCTCAAATGTTCTAAAAACATGGAGTTTTGAACTACTGCATGACCAAACACAGAGAGCACAAAATCAGAGCCTTCCCTTCTCAAAGAAAATTTTATTTTTGCATTTATTACTTGGGTAAATACTTTACTGAGTATTTGAAGAATCTAGTACCCTATAAAAAGAAAAATTGTTAAAGTTGTTTTGGAAGCTGATACAAAAGTAATCAAACCTCATAAAGCAGCATCAAAAACCCTTTTGTACTGTAACCCAATTTAATAAAATGCTTCCAAACTCTCTATTTGCAATACACTACTGAATCTTCTGTTTATTAAATGAACTCAATTTCAATGAGCATCTTACGAATTTAAGTCAAAGGCATTGCTCAATTTTTAAATGTGCTGTAGTGTTAAAAAACCAAAGCCAGCAGATCCCAGAAAGCGACCTTTGAGGATCACAGGTGCCAGCTGTGCCACAGGATCTGCCAGCTCAAAATTCCAAATCTAGAATCCGTATCGATATGAGGGAGAAAGAGAAAAAATACTCATTGAATGGCAGGCATGAAGAGGATGGGGCCAGAATCTTCTCAGAGGTGCCCACCAACAGGGAAAGGGCAACGGGAACAAAGTGAAATACAGAAAGTTTCATGTAAGTATGAGGGGGAAATGTCTCTGCAGATGACAGAGCATTGGAAAAGACTGCCCAGAGAGGATATGGAGTCTCCTCTGGAGATATTCAAAATTGCCTGGACATGATCCTGTACAATCTGCTCCATGTGAAGGTTCTCCAGAGTTCCCTTCCAACCCCAGCCATGCTGTGAAGTCTATAAAACACGTGCCAGCACATAACAACATCTGGGTTAGGACACTCACTTACCAAATTCATGAGTACCTGACTGCCAGGAAAGGACTGTGGTGTGATACCAATGGCTGCAAAAGGAGCCAAAGTGACACCTTTCTTTTGGTGCATGATCCTGTGGGTCAGCCTGTGGGCAAACGAGAAGTGACAGCACTGCTCACCCTGCAAATGCCCCAGATGCTGACATCCACCTGGCAGGGATGAGCGAGATAAAGGTGGGCTGAAGGACGATCACATCGAGGGTGTGACAGTCTGCAGGTCTGAAAGCTGCTACAGAGTCAAACAAGGAATTAATTCCAGTGCCAGCAGCCCACAGTATTTACACTCCAGTTCTCGAAAAACAGTTTAAACTGACTTCTTCAAACTGAACATAAAAACCCTTCCATATATTAGAAAAACTGTTAATAAAGGATAGGCTAGCACTCCATTGTACCAACATAGGGTTTAAAAGTGAGAGACTGAAAAATAAAACTCAATTCACATTTAGTCTAACCTAAACTATTTCTCCTTATTTTCCATACTTGTGGAGCAAGTTATGCCAACTACAGCAGGAGCATGTTGATGTGATTGACCTCATTTTGCCTCTCCTTGTGCTCACATGAACCTGCAAAACAGCAGTCTCTGCTCTCACGTGGCATCAACATGTCATAGAATCTTAAAATTGCTGTTAAAATAGGAAAAAAAATGAGTCCTGAGAAAGTGGCTGTTATTTCTGAGAGAACTGTTCTCTCCCAAAGTTAAATTGAATTAACCCTAGCAAAAACAACTAATGATATATATAAAGCTGATGAGAAAACACCACTAAGGGCAAAGAAAAACATTTTAAGCTTCAACTCATACTTGGGAGCTGCCACTTCAGAATACTTTCTTTCAAAGTACCATTTTTGGAGACAAATCACAAACCAAAGTTTTAGAGCTCACATATCAGTTAAATATTCATGTGTAACTGAGATTTTCGCATTACTTTTAAAACACTGACTAGTATAACACCACAAAAATGAAGATTAAAAGATGGCTACTTGTTACTAGATTTATTTTCACAAGACCATCACATTTAGTTTATTAGCTGCTGTCTTCCCTTCCTGATTATCTATGAAATCATTTTCCATCTCAGTTTCCCTTCCTCCAATCCTATTTAGGAACAGTGAATTACCTTACCAAGGGTAAACTCTGTAACAATAAGAGATATAAATATGAAACATCTGACAGAAGTTCATAAAAAAAGGTTCTTCTGTTGCTCTTGGTAGGACTACATTGACAGGACTCACTACAAAAAGCAAATGCTTGAAAAAGAATAAAGGACTGTTTTTCATGAGACTGAAACTATTCCAATTAAGCTGACTCCAAGTTATTGAAGCTGTACAGTGACTAACTTACCTTTGCTCTTCTCATTCTTAACCCCATTTCTCTCCCTTATCACACCATGATTTCCACATCTGGTTTTCCATATAATGCCACATTTTCTGGCAATGTTTTGGATTCAAGTATTCTCCTCACCAGCCTGAACCTCCAAGGAAGTTTGAATGGATAATCCTAGCCATCAGAAACTTTTTCATATAGGTTTACTGCACTGTGCATTTCAGCAGTAAACTGAATGGATATCCCAAAATCCTGAGAGCAACATTACCAAGAGTCTGGGCACTGCTCATTTACACTGGTGTCCATCTCATCATGATCATGAGACCTACAGCAACAGGATCCATGTGTGTTTACCATTTATCCTGCAGAAACTAAATGCAGGAAGGAAACCTGAAAATTAAATAAACTGGGGAACCAAAAAGAAAGAAAATATAAGCATATAAATGCTTCTTATTTTTGCTCCAAAGGTTTCTCCCTATTTATGGGGTCAAGCAACAGTTTATAAAAATCCAAAGATTTTGGGCTTGTATTTGTACAGATTCACTTCCTTTGCTTCTCTCTTTGAACGTCTCCTCTCTATCCAATTATTTAATAACCCTTACTTCTACTAGTAAGGCATTTTAACTTTGCTTTTATCACTAACTCTCCCACACTTGGAATGCCATTTCTCTACATTACTAACTGAGATTTAAACATACGATTTAGATGGAAATAGATGATGTTACAAAACATCATTTACCCCATCATAGCAATTATCTAGATTTAAATGGCACTCAAGTTTTATTTATAAATTAAAGTTATCAGTGAAAAAAATTAGATTACATACTAACAGTCAACAACTTTCCTAACTAGTACTAATCCTATTTCCTACTATAAATTCCCTATATTCACCATGTTTCTGACTGCAAAGGAAACCTCAAAATTTAAAGCTTTCCAAATGTGTTGGCGATACATCATTACACAGTCACAGCTGGCGAGGAGAACACAACACAGGAACAACATTCAGTTCTAACCCCTGATGTCAAGTTCTGTCAGAAATAAGGGTGAAAAAATTGGGCCACTTCTTCAAAATAAGAAAAAGCCTTAAACAATGTAAGACAACAAAAATGTTAATGTTTGTCTAATCATCAGTTCTATTCCCAAGTAGTCTCTTAATGAGAACTAACTTCAAACATAGCATATGCTGCTCTGTATTTACCTCTGTTTACCTGAATCAGTATTTCTAGAAGGGGTGGCAAAGAACTGCTTCCAAGTAATCAATGTAGTAGTTGCATAATGCTCCCTTCACATCATCATCTTTGCAGTAATGAAGACGAAATCCAGCAGTTTTCCCTTGGATTTATTGCCAACTAAATCTCATCATACCTGCAGCACAACTATAGGAAATAAAACTGTCAATCAGGAGCATTGCTTATGAGCATTTTGGCAATTTTCTGCTTTGTTTTTTGTTCTAACTGTTCCACACCAAGGTACGAGACAGTGCCTGACCACAAACCAGCCAAGCAGTGCAATTATTTGGACTATTGGTAATAATCACGTCTGCAGAGCTGCAGTATAAATCTGTAATTACACAGGCAGGATATCCCCAAGGCTTGGGAAACACCATTAGTTTTACAATATGAATTTAACAAGACAAAACTTATTTGTGATTTAAAAAAAAAAAAGAAAAAAAATCAAGGAAAGCCTAAACCTTTCCCAATTATAAGTGAAACACTAAAAATATATTGGGGACAAAAAGCAGAATGTGAGGACAATGATCACAAAATTTTTTCAAGAACACAAGGTTTCAGAGGTATAGAAGGGGTAGAGACCTGGAGAGATGAAGTGCCCATGAGAACTGGTTGACCTCCTTCCTCCAAGTTCAAAAACAGCCCATCTCAACCAGAAGCTAATCAAGCAAAGCAGGCAGAAAACCTGTCTGGATCAGCAAGAAGCTCCTAAGTTAGTGCAAAGAAAGGAGGGAAGCACAGAATCATAGAAGGGCTTGGGACCTTTAAGACCATCTCATTTCAACCCTCCTGCCATGGGCACCTTCCAGTAGACCGAGTTGTCCAAAGCACAGGAGAGCTGGAAGTGGGGACAGGCAACCCAGGAGGAATAGAGACATTTGCTCAATCAACAAGCCAAAGCCCAGCTGGAGCCATCTTGTGACACAATGGGCATGGGCTGAAGTGCAGGAAATTTCATTTAAACATGAGGAAAATATATCTTTTTAACTTTGAGGGTAGTCAGCTTCTCTAAAAGATTGCTAAGGATGCAACACCCATCCTTAGAGATATTAAAAAACACAACTGGACACCGTCCTGAGAAACTCACTGCAGCCAGCCCTGCTCTGAACAGGATGGTTGAGCCAGACGACCACGGGAGAATCTCCCGAGCTTCAACTTCCTTGTAATTGCACTTGCACATGCTGTGAAAATGGTGGGGTTTTGGTTTGTTGGTCTTTTTTCCTCCCAAATAAGGATTCATTCAATCCTACATATGATTACTTTGCAATAATGATTACTTCGCAAAGTTCTCACAAATTAAACAAGTAGTCAGGATTAGTAATTATCCTGATTTTTATCAACAAGGTAAAAAAAAACAACAACAAAACACCAAAAAAAAAAATCAAAACAAAACCAATCATCTTTACTTACTAAGCTCCCTAAAGCACAGAAATCTCTTGGAAAAAAACAGATTATAGCCCATTCAGGCTCCTACTAGGCACAGAAAGTAATATCTAAGAAAATTTAAGAAAGACCAGACTAAAAAAATATTCCTGTCCCAGGAGTTGAGTAAAAGATGGCCTAGGTAATTCAAATATGTACAAAAATAATTACTTTTGTCTGCAAGTAGTGCAATAACCCACAAGTCCCCAAGAAAGGCTTATGAACACAAATACCTGTATATACCTGCAATGAAACTACTAGAGTAAGAAATACACCTCTCATATATTTAAAAGGTGTTCTGATTTTTCCTAATACTGTAATTCCATTGATTAGCACTGATATTTATCAACTACCTATGACATGAAGAAAAGAGAGGGAACAAAAATACAGCACATTTGGTGTTAGCTCACCTTGGATCTAAAAAATCTAAAATAGCTACAGATTCTCACTCTGTTTACCAGCAGCATCCTTGAAAGTCACAAAGTGCAGATGCAAATAAAAATATAGAAATTTATTGCTCTCACCTTAATGACATAAATATATAAAAGCTGTCCTTTTATCTTCATTAGTTTCTCCTCCCAGATTTGCAATAATTAATAACTAAGTTGCTAGAAACATACAGTTAGTAAATTCATCAGAATGACCAAAGTTCATATCATGCCCTCCAGCTCAGCTGGATCCTTTAAGAATGCTGGCATGTTGTTATATGCAGGAAAATACTTTTATACCCAGAAAAAAAAAAAATACATGATCAAAAAAGGCACTCTATCTTATCTAAGCTGAAAAAATAGCAATGTTCAGAGGACTGTGAGTTCAAAAAAACCCCCCCAAAAAAATCAACAAAAACACAACAACAACAAATCCCAATAAAAATAATAACCTAACCCCATGAAGCATTTCAGCAAATATCTATAACTTTCTCCAGGCTAACTGTTACAGCAGGTCTGTCTGATATAATCTCAAGAAGCGGAATTAAAATATTAACCTATGTGTGATCATCTGCCTTTCACCAAGTGCATATTTGAATTTGGTGGGTTTTTTAAAACAAAAAATTGGCATCTGGTATCATCCTCTGACAATAAAAAAGGCTACAAGAAGTTAAGGCATAGCAAATGAGTTAGTTTCTCTTATTTCTTCCACCAAACAGTATTCAAAAGATCATGAAATTATGATCCTTAAAAAAAGACGAAGTCATAGAATTCAACAGAAAATATGATGAAGTTGAGAATCTAAACTATCTTTCGCAATATGTATTTGTTTCCTGATACAAACACACTCTGCCCGAGTTTGGAATTTCTGCCTGGAGCTCGGTGCTCAGCCTGTGTTAAAAGACGTGACAAGTCAGTGAACAACTGAGGGTCTCCAAGCTGTGCGTGGCCACTCAGAGACCATTCCCTGCCAGAGCTCTCGGGAAGCCCAGCTCCTGCTCTGGTCTCACCACAAGACACATGGACCCACCAGAGGTGTAACAAACCACTCCCAGGACATGGACATGCAGCCAATCCTCCCTACAGCCACTCTGCGATTATCTGAGCCTGTACTTTGCTACAGACTTGCAGATAAATTTACATGGAGGATTTAAAACTCTATTATGTAGTGCTTCAAATGTAAAACCTTCCTGAAATCCTCATGGTAAAGTCTTACACATGTTGCATTTATACCTCACACCATTAATAAAACCAGATCAAAAACATTTCTTAAAGGAAACCAACTTCCATGAAACAGATTTTACAAGAATTTCTTTCTTGCAAAATTACACTTGTAATGTACAAAAATCCTGCAAAAGAACAAATTGGTCTTAACAGACTCATTTTTGTTATATTTTTAAAACTACCACATTGATACATGAGTAGTTTCTGTCCATAGACTGATGGTTTTCTGGGCACTCTAAAGTGAACACAAAACTGCTGAAGAAGAATCACTTGTTATGTTTTTTTTCATAATAACTCCTCTAATTTCTATTAAGAAGTTCAAACCACCTCAGAAATCTTTAGATTATTCAGAGATAAATTTATTTAATTATATGAGTTTTAAATATCTTCTGTCTTGCTGAAAGTTGAGCACACATATCAGCATTACTGATAGTTATCTATGCTACCCATCTATGCTCAGGTTTTTAAAGAGTTTTAAAGAGTTTTGATGCAACAGATGCGAAAGGGACTACTAAGATACAAAACTCTACCTGACTACCACTTCTCAGCACTGAAATAGAATCACAAAATCCTTTTTTATCACTTAAGTCATAATAAAAATATTTGGGATAAAAGCACTATAAACACAAGAAACTGTTAAATGAAGAGGAGAAGAGAAACCCTTAAGGCCACAGATTTAAGCTTCAGGATGCTATGCTGAACGTAAAGCAACAATTTACATGAACACAAATACACCTCTAAGTATTTCAACCGTGATTCAGAAAATACTGCAGTAATTCACAGTTGCAAGTACGCAATTTTGTCCTTATCTTCTCAGTCTGAGATGTGAAAGTGACTGTGAAAAATACTGCAGTTAAAACACATGAACAAACCAAACCAATTATAGGGTTTCCTCACATGCAAGGAAAGTTATTTTTCCTGAAGTTTCTATACTCAATTTTTAACTTCCTTTACTATGACTACAAACTCCATCATCTGAAATGCTGCTGCTGCAGCTATGGTACAATGGCTTTTTATGGAACTGGGCACTACCCAATTCCATAAAAATGTAGAAATAGTGGTTTAGTAGACATAAAGCCCTTCTTATTAAGAGGGAAATAGCCAAACACAGTTGGCGTCTTGCAAAACTCTGTCTTAAACTCCAGAATGTGAAAATTTCTCTCCTGGGAATTTTCAAGATTTAGGCATAAGGACAAAGAAATACTTTTTGATTTAAAAAAAAAAAAATCCCACTATAATTATCCCAATGGAAAAAAAAACCCCTCAGAGCAGATTTGAGAACACCAAGGACTTTAAATAACACTGCAAATAAGGTGCTGATCCACACCTTTTAAATACTTGTGAATATGAACTTCACCCATTAAAAACTTGAAGAAAATAAAACCAAGATTTCAAAGCAGAATTTCAGAAGGCCTTAGGGTCAATATTGAGTTTTTATGGGGCCACCAAGCTCTGCCTCTGCATGTATGTGTGTGGCATGGAGGCGGGTAATAGAGAGGAATCTGTGGAACTAAATAGATTTCAGATATCTTTAAATACTTATTTATGATCTCCAACTTCTGAGAAGTTGGGACTGTTGATACAGACAGGAGAAAAATGCTGGCTTCAGAGATGGAGTGGGATGGAGCTGTGATCAAAAGCTCTTCAGGATAAATATAAATATTTAATACTGCCTTCCTGAAATTAGCAGCAACTACCACCATAAACTTTCCGAAAGTGTTAGGGCAATAGTTAACCCAAAAAGTTTCCCCTACGAATGCAGAAAACCATATGGAAAAACATTAACATCAACTGGCAGTAACATTTTGCGATAAAACACAAAGATACATTGGCTTTTCAGGGGAAAATTCACTCCTTTTTCTTAGCCTGGTGATCCCAAAATATCTAAGATTAAAACATATTTCTCAGTACGTCAAATAAATCTCAGCAGTTTATACTGTTCTTAATAAAAGTGATTTTTATCTCCAAATTCTGTATTCAAAATCCATTGCATGGGCCCATAGATCTGCCTTCTCCAAAATAACCAATCCATGTTGCTGTTGGTACAAAGGTACAGATATCACACATACAAACTTTGCTATTTTTTAGTATGGATTTTGTATAGATAACATTTTGGCAACACTTACCAGTAAAGAAATAATTTGTGGCTGTGATTGTTTGATTTATGGGGAAAAAAAATTGAAAGGAAACCTAAAGATGGAATTGGATGCTCCTTGCTTTATTCTGCTGAGACCTAAGAATTCCTTCTTTCCAGGTTTTTCTCCGTCCCTCAAGCTCGTTTTTCCTTAACCAGTGTTTTACAAACCAGTGGTCTCCAACTGGGTTCCAAGGGTTAGGCTGTCAATTAACCTGCGATTCACACATTCTGCAGAAAGAATGCAAATGAGTACAAATATAATCATGCGGCCTTTCCACTCTTTCATTCAGAGCTAAATGAGTTAGAATCACCAGAAAATCAAAAACATTTCCAAAAAGGAATTTGTCTGGCAAGCTTGCTTACATTTCCAAATACAACAAATAGACTATGTACAGATTATTTCAGACCTCCATGGAAAACAAAGATTGGGTAGTCCTTGGAATATCATGGAGTCAAAGCCAGTGCCCAGATAACATTCAAGGGAACCAGATCATTCCACAAGTGAACAAACTCCTGAAAACATTCATCAGGCACAGAGAAGTGTCCAGATTAGAAGAAACAAAATGATACACAGAGTGAACAAATAACAGAAGGATGGCCTTCACTTTTTCTTGCTCTGTCCCTTACTTCTAAAGTATCGTAAATCGTCATTCCAAGAAGTCTTAAGAGGGCACTTTCTTTCTTGTCTTCCTTTCCTGCATGGAACTCCCATTCAGTAGATAATTTCTTTGCAATACATAAGAAGTTATTCTATTTCTCTACCTGAGATGTTATCTGAGTGTTATTCAAATTAAGTCAAAACAGACATTTTGAGTATCTGATGCTAGCCCCAAACCGCGTCACCACTGATTGACACATAGTACTGTTCATGGGCCAGTTTCTTATCAAGTGTAAGGTGCTTCACTGGCAAACATCCTAAGGGACGGATGGGCAACTCTGAAACTTTAAATCACAACTAAAAAAAGTTAATTTCTATCCCTGCATCCAATTTAATTCTCTTTTAATCCCTTCATAAATAATCATTATAGACTGAAAGATTATGACAGCAGTAAAGAATCCCAACCAAAAAACCAGTCCTGGTGTCTGCTGAATCTCAGAATGCTACAACCAGTATCAAAATCTGTCAGGTAAAGGTAAATTAACAATGTTATCACACATTGAGATCCACCAAGCAGCATCTCAGAATAAAAACTCAAATGAAGGGAGAAACTCATAAAATTAACTGAAGGACTGTATTTCCAGTGCAGTATCTGGGGATGAAACTGTTTTCTGCTACCATAACTCACACAGCTCTGAAAGGAGATGAACAACTTCATGGCCAAATTGATCTCAACAAATTTCTATAGAGCTTGTCATAGGTGAAAAATTCAACTGTAACTCATAAATTTCACTCCACAAACAGTTCTGTTTACAATCTGATGGTACTTGGCCAAGACAGATATTCCCAGAAAGGGGCATGTTTCATGGAACACGCTCCTGGTCCCTGGATCAGATGATTATCTCCTTCCCCAAACTCCTCTGTGTTCTGAGTCCAAGTTGTCAGAATAAAACAAGACCAGTAGTGCTAATACACAATACCTACTTATGAAGCCAAGAACCAGCCAAACTAGAAAACAAGTTACAGAAACTATTTTGGGCATTATAGAGGAATTTTAAAATGAGGCCAAAAAAGACCTAATGTTCAAAATATACTGGAGGAGATGATGCCCAGGAAGCACCAGAAGATAGCAATTCCCTACAGCAAAGAAAAAAAAGTCATCCTTGAAGTCCTTTTTTACACTTTAAGAGTTTTATCTCTACAACATTGTCTCACAGCAAGAGGCCACCCCAAATGTCTCCTCTAAAAGTTCGGTTTGCCCCTTGCTTTTGCTCCAACATTTCATTAATAGTCCCCAAATGACTTTATACAAAAATGTGAGCACATGTAACTGGAAGTGTCAGTCTGAAATTCGTTTCCACGCTAACCTATAGACACAACAAATCATGTTAAGAACAAAGTATTTTTAAGAGCCAGAAGCAAATGTAATCCCCTCAAGACAATAATGTGTCATCCTGTTCAAATGCAGTATCAGAAAGCATCCTCTCACTTATACAAAAAAAAAAATGAAACAATTCAATTTTAGGCCGTACACTGTGTGAAGCCTGTTTTCTGATCACAAAGAAATACATTTATTTCAATGAACAAAAAGAAAAAAAAATACAGATTTTTATACCTTCTCCAGCAACAAGAAACCTGACAGCAAGTTTGATCTTAAGGCAGGTGGCCAGACTAACTCATAGTATTTGTGAATGCAGCTGTGATTTTTATGGAAATTTAAAGGAGTTGACTACAGACTTAACAGTGAATTTCACAGATACTTTAATCACACTCTCTTTTTCTGTTGCATTCCATTGCTGGGCCCTGGTTTAAAGTATGTGATGATCCCTAAGAAGAAACATTACTTAGATTTAACTACATAAAATGGATCCAGAGAATGTAAACAAAGTTCCCTTTATAGTAACCACAATTTGATTCCATTAGGCCCAGAAGCGATACATATGGGCACACATCTGAATAATTTACTTTGTCTTTGGAATTCCTGCACCACCTTGACCCCGAGGACGTCTCATGCAGTTCTACTTCTGAGACAACTTAGCCAAATTAAAAGAAGAAAAGGAGTTTTTCCCAATATCTCTGTTCACATCAGAGTTTGGAGGAATGCGGAAACTGAGACCTCATCACATTCTGCTCTAGTTTTGCTGAGAAATGAGGCAAAATGAGTAATGGCTGTTCTTAGAACTTCCTTCTCCACCTCTCGTTTTTCACCTTCTTTTCTCTTGACATTTAATCCACCTTCTCCTTTCCATCCAACCTTCCGTCCCATTATTCTATTCTCCCATCAGCCTCTGCTGTCCTATACCCTCAATCTCACCCTGTTTCATCTACACACATCTCTGCTGTTTCAACCTTTGGCAAGGGTTAAAAGGTGGGAGACTGGAAAATCTGAAGGTGTGGTAGGTTGATCCCAGCTGGCAACTAAACATTCACACAGCTGCTCACTGCCTGACCTTCCCCCATGTCCACATAGCCCCCAGAAAGGGATGTTTCTGTTCCTGCATCATTCAGGACAAGAAAGTGATTCAACACAATGTTGATTACTTGGAAAGGAAGACTCCATTCAAACAAAATCAGTTGGCTACAGATCTCAAAGTGGATTCACATATTTCAGAGAAAAATACACTCCATACCTGCAAAACAGGTAACACTGAGCAGAAGATTTAGAGCAGAAAATTCAGTTTATCAGGAATGCCCTCTACCATAGTAAGTCAAAAATGTTTGTGTTCATCAGCTCTAAGAGTGAAAAGTTAGTTCATTTCTCTACACCCCGTTCATGCAGTGGATATTAAAATCATTATCCCAGTCCGAGGATCCATTTTGAACAGACAGGAGAATTAAGTTAGTGGCTAGAAAATAAAGAAAAAGAGAGAAGCTTTTCCAGTTTGACAAAAAAGATCACGAGATGACGCAATATCCTAATGAAAGTACTTTTCATAAATAATGGCACCTCCATGAAAAGGTGTGGCAAGTTCTGCTTTCTATGGAGAAATAAGAGATGATACAAACTGGTAATGGTGAGGAGTAGGACAACACTACACTAGAAACAGGGTATCTGACTGTAGTCACTGCTGGGAAAACAAAATATTTGCAAACAGGAAACAGACAACTTAGAAATCATTAAAAAATTAGTAACCAACTTAGTAGTATCTCCACTGTTAAATTATACATTTGATGGCTTTGGCATATGCAAAAATCTCAAGAAACAGCAATTTCTACAATTTTTTTTCCTTTAAAGAATAAGATTGAAGCATGTTTTCATATAAATCTAAGCAAGCAACAACATTCATTGTATCAGTGTGAAGCAAAACAACAAGCAAATTTAGAAAGAAACAATATTGGCAATATAAATAAAAGTTTCTAAAGTTCCCAGTACATTTATCAGAGACTGTATCAGACTCAATCTAAATGGATTCAGAGAGACCTCAAAGTATCTTTCAGTACATAAAGGAGGCCTATAAGAACACTGGGGAGCAATTTTTTTACAAGCACATGGAGTGAAGCTGAAATAGGCAAGATTTAGATTACAGATTAGGAAGAAATTCCTTAACTGTGAGGGTGGGAAGACAATGGAATAAGTTTACCAGAGAAACTGTGGCTACCCCTGCATCTCTGGAAGTGTTCAAGGTCAGGTTGGACGGTGCTTGGAGCAACCTGGGATAGTGGAAGGGGTCCCTGCCCATAGCAAGGAGTTGGAACTTGATGGCCTTTAAGGTCTCTTCCAATCCAAACCATTCTATCATTCAAGGAATCTAAATTCAATAAGAATTAAATGTAACAAATTGAGCTATCTAAAAAGCCCAACAGCTTCTATCCTTCAGAAAGTAGTTATTCTCATTCATATAACTCTCAACATCAATAATTCTGATTTTTCAAATATTAGTGCCCATATTTAGAAACCTAAATGGACTTGATCTCATTTGCAGAAGTGCTGAGCGTTTGCAATTTGCCATGAGACACATGACATTGCCAGAGCTCCACACCTATGAAAGTCTTACCACATTTCTGTGGATATCCAAATATGGATTTATCTCTTGAACTTCAGGCACCCACAACTGAAAAATGTGGCTTTCATTTATAATTCTATTATTATATATTAATTTTTTATTGCTTTGATACTGTAATTGTAGTTATTACCTCAGCATCTCTCCTGCACTACGCTTTCCTGGGATAATGACTGGTTTGAATGTCAGTGGACCAAATTGTTTTCATTCATTCCAATATTTCTTTCACATGTTAATACTTTTTAAATTAAATCATTCCCCCCTAAACTGACATCACAGATTTAACAGCTACTTCCTGATTAGAGAGGAGAGGAAGATGAATAAGTCAGACTTTTCAGATACGAGAAATTTTTTCAAAGTATACCTCTTGAACCCCAAAATCCCAAGAGTTAAATAATTATAAACCAGATAGTTCTTTACACAGAAGTTTTATCATATAATTATGATGCTGATCATTTAGAACTATCCAAAATGTCTCCAGCATTTTTAAACAGCTAAGCATAGTTATTTTTAAAATCAAACATATGTGCTTTTTTTTCTGTTTATGTCTTCGGAAAGAACATTCTGTATAATGAAAAACATGACCAAATTTTTCACAGTACATCACTATAAAACCCTATAATTGACTTTTTGGGTTGGTTTACTCTATATCTATTTTTGTCCATGTAGAAAACAGCAATGATGTGGTGAAAAGACCAAAATGTAGGTCCCATTGCAGGATAAGGCTCCATCCTGATTAGTGAAGTATCATGTTTTTCCTGGGAAACATGCCCATTTTGTAAAAGGGAATTCAGTCCACATGAACCTCCTCTTTAGAGGAGGAAAAAAAAAAGGAAAGAAAGAAAATCATCCTTTTAAGCAGCAGACTGAAGTGATTGCTCTCAGCTTTGGTTGAGCAGGACTCAGAACCTTTCCATTAAAGAGAAGTCAGCTCTGCTGATTATAGAGTTGTCCCAATATGAATTTTCTGCATTTAAACAATATTCTTCAAAGTCTAAGAGCTCAGATTTGCTTATATTTTTATTTTACTTCAACCTGAAATGACAAAATGCTTAACATCACCTATTTTCTTCTTGGAAGAAATAAGCTTTCTAAAAGCAACAGAAGTGAGACTATATTTACTGTTTCAATTCCTACTGAGGACAATAACTCAATGCCAATGAAAATCAACTTGAAATACTAACTCAGAAAAAATAAGTATTTGCACTGAAAGAATTTCTCATCTTAACTATTATCTGCCCACAAAAAATAATTTAGATCGTGCATTTTATTTTACAAACTACTCTCATTCTTCTTGGAATAGCCTTTAATTTTTATTATCACAGATTACTTACGCGCCCCAATCACAGAGTACAAAGAAACTGTGCAGACACATTTCCCAATAAGTTCACATGCCAAAGAAAAAAATAACCTAAAATAATCATTTTCTTTCAGAGTTAATTAAAAAAAATCACAAGACATTAAACTTTAACTTAAAAGTTTGAAGAAAATACTGTTATCTTGCAAATTGTTTAGCAGCAAGATATGCCATAATTGCTCTGAGGTAAATCCTTGAGAAATTGAAGATGACATCTAAATCACAAGCTTGGTAAAGGGGGAACATACTATCCTCAGCCAGAAAGAGAGGCTTACAACAAAAGGTAGGCTATTTCCTTAGCTCAGAACTCAGTTAAACTGAAGCTGCAGTCACTAATACCATCGCTAATATTAGATTCTCCCAAGATTTCAAAAAATTCTGATCACAATATCAGAAATTCCAGTAAATCCAAAAAGTGCTGGAAGTCCAGTATAGTTTCTCTCTTGGGGCAAGAGTCTCTTCAGTAGGTTGCTCTTACATTTGTAATACCTCAGGAGATGTTCCTTCCCCAGCCAAGCCTCACTGAATTGCTTCCACAGGCAATGATGCTCATTTACAAAAGTGACTGCAGATCTGTTTCAGAGATGAAACGTGATGAATGTCTTAAGGCCTTAGGATTGATGGATGGATTATTTTCATTTCGTTGGGGTTTTTTAATTACCAAAGGAAAAAGAAAGATGACACAGATTACCCTAACAAAATTTAAAATTCTTAGCTGTATTTATTTAAGAAGCTTTAATGATACAAACATGGTATGGAAATGTAACAGAAGAATATAGTCAATTTTATCTAAATTATAAGAGAAGTGGTCACACTCTAAGAAAAAAAATTAAGTCAGAACATTTTAAAAGAAGAAAAACACAAGCATATCTGAGATTAAGGTCCTGCTTCACAGCTTAGAAAAAAAGTTTGAAGTCAACAACATTATTTTGCACCATTCATACAAAAGAGTAGAAAAACTACATTAAAAACCTGCTCCAGAGACAAACACCATGTGATAAGTACAGCAACACACATTTATGGCAAAAAAGTCTGATGGTTACATCCAAGTACCAACTGCACTTCCTGGCCCTGCTCTCCATCAGTTTCAGTGTGAAACACAGACACTGTGAGTGATGTCTCTGGGCAGGGGGAAAAAATACCTGGGTCTAAGTCAGCCTCTGCTTCCTTCCAAGGCAGTGGAGAGAAAACGTGTTATGATTCATCTGACTGATTTTAGACCCTTCTTTTCAAAGGAATCACTGCCTAAAATTGCTCGTTCCTCACTGCTGGCCATAGAAAGAAGGTTATGCTTACTCGCTCAGGTGCATACGCTGACAAGCAGAAATGTGAAGTTAATGAAATGGATCCCTCTTACAAGTATTCAGCCATAAGTGAACAGGAAGAGAAGATTCATGCCTGGTTAACACCAGAAACAAAATGTACTTAAGGCCTGTACTTACAACAGAAGTTTCTGCCATCATTGAGAGATTTACCACCGAGGAGGGACATGGGCTTTAACAAGACCCATCCTCTGGTCCAGGGAATACTGTAATGAGAACCAGCCAGGTTCACACATCCACTGTCCTGGAATTGAAGGCAATGAGCAACCCTCAGCAACAGACTCAAAGCATTTTGGAACTAGAACTGTCCCAGTGTTTTTAAAACTCTATCCAACTCTACAAGGTTAAAATATTCTGAGTAACAGAGGGGTTCAGAGGCAAAACACACGAAATGCTCCTCTTCATCCAGTGGAAAGACTGCACTCAGTTTTGCTCTTACACAGGAGACATTTCTGTTGGAATTCACAGCAATTGCCATTGATCTGTGGGTATTCTCAAACACTGAAAACTGCACAGGCATTACAAGCAAATCCCTCCTTGTCTATATGAATGTGAAACACTGTGGTGGAAAAATCACCAAATTTTTCAGTCAACATGAGATGGAAGGGCCATAAGTCAAAGTGCTACAGAACTATTTCCTCTGCAGAATCTTTTGGTGATACCACAAAAACCATGAGATACAGTATTGTTGCACATCAGCTGTATGTCCTTGCCCAGATGGAAAGCAGAAAGACTTCACAGACTTGAATTAAAGAATCCTAAATCCCTAAAATGCGTTGGTATGTCAGAAAGTTAAATCACTGAGGGATGGTCAGGTGGGTTTTTTCCTCTCATATGAGCTGGTAATTGCACAGCTGTCCCCTTGCACAGTTCTTACAGTTTCTTCCTCTGTAACCAGTTCTGGTCCTGCTATAGGCAAAAGAGTGAAATACATGAACAAGAGTCTCAATATGGGTTTGTTACAACAAGACAAATTCCTCCCAATTAAACACTTTGCTTACATTTTAACAGTTATTTACTTGCTACTTCTAGGGAGAAAAACCCCAAACACATATTTGCATGACACTTATTTGGAACTACTAATGATGCTCCCCATATGCCAATATTATGCTAATTGTCTGGCTCAACCCATACTCCAGGCTTTTCCAGCAATCAGCAGGCACATCTGGATAAAGTGGTTTCAGTTTTACATCCCTTCAAAATATTCACACTGCTACAGCAATTAAGCAAATGAAAAATGCAACAACATTCTGGCAAAATCAAAATTAATTTGCCGTTTAAGAGAGGGTTGTGCTTGCTATTAGTGCATACTACTACAGTAACATCAGACACTGAGAAAGCCCATAAAGTTTAGGCATCAAAATAAATGCCATTTTCCTTTTCAACAAGAAAAAAAAATAACAATTTCATTTCAAATGTCCTCCTTCACCACCTTCACAGATAAGCATGCATGCACACTGAGCAAGCAGGTGGTCAAACAACAAAAATTTCACCCTACCATCCAGCCCTAGAGAGTAATCTATCAAAATATAAAAATACATTTGTGCCGATTTGAGTTTTCCTTGTCTCTTGGAGCAAAAAGAAAATTAAAAAATCTATGGACCATCTTCAAAACTTCTCTGGGGAAGGGGTCATTTACAGGCAAGAGGAGGAGGAAGAGCCTACAAGTAAGCCTGTGTTACTACAGATATTCCATTTTTAATCGAAGGACAACAGAAGCAGCTCCAGTACCCCATCAGGAACTGACAGAGACGAGGCTTTTACATAATCATCTGGCGATACAGAAACCAGTCAGACAACAAAACTACTACTCTTCAATGGATAAGAAAGAGAAAGGGGAAGTTAGGAACTTTTACCTACTAACTCTGGAAATAATCAACATTCAGGGAAAACAGATCTGTATTTTGTGCAACCATTAAAGAACCACTGACAATATGTGTGGTCCTTCTGCAATTCCCAAAAATGATACTAACGTTTTTGAAGTGAATTCTGAATATGCTTTAGATACATTTGCACCAATCAATCTTTCAAAAGAAGTTCTGATTTCCTAGTTCACTGTGTTGAAAAGTGTGACAAAAATAATACTAAGTGTTTGTATAGTATCATCATAAATCTGTGACAACATGAGGATAAATCTGTCCAGGTGGCAATGTGATAATTTTTTGTGTTCCTACTCCATAAAGGGTAGGGGATGTATAAAGGGATAAAGGGATGTATAAAGTTCACCCTCAGGCATATATAAAAGTGTGTGGTTGAAAGCTAAGATGATAAATGCTGGATGCAAAACCAAAAGAAAAGAAAAATCTCAAATAAGGTGTTTAATAAAAGATATACACATTATGATTTTAGTACATTTAGTCTGTCCAGCATGTTAAGACAATATAAATTATCATCTACAATGTTATATTTTGAAATGCTACTGGAGTTTTTTCATGATTAAGTACACCGTAAGGCTTAATTTTTTCATATCTAAAGATAACATCGAATCAAATTTATGCCCAAAGAGATTCATCAAAGCACACTTCTAGGAAAAAAAAGAAGTAGGGGATACTAAATATACTAATTAATCTTTCCCAGAACTCAATCATTTTAGATTAATTAACAGAATTTTACTAGCCATAGGTATTGACACATCTTTCAGTGGGGTTATTTCCTTCAGAAAAGGACTGGCACAGGTTGCCCAGAGAAGCTGTGGCTGCCCCATCCCTGGAAGTGTTCAAGGGCAGATTGGATGGGGCTTGGAACAATCTGGGAAAGTGGAAGGTGTCCCTGTCCACGGTGGGGGGAGGGGGGTTTGGAACAAGAATCTAAGGTCCCTTACAACCCAATAATTCCATGATTCTGTAAGATTAAGGTTTGGATTATTTAAAACCAGCATTTTTCAGATTTTTTGAAGTATTAATGTCTGTCATATATGAATCCTCAGTTTTAGGACACATCAAGGGTAGTCATATTGAGGGCAGTCACACAGCTTTCAGTAGGCCAATTCTTCCTGGAAGACCAGGCAAAACCATTAAAAGATCAACAACTGAAGCACAAAATATCACCACTGGCTTTAAAAGGTTAACAAAATAAAGATGAGCTTAAATAGGAAAAAAACCAGAAAAAATTAGAGTGACCAACCTAATAAAATGAAACTGGGAAACACTTTACCATTTTTAAAATGCATAGTGAAATATTAATGTGAGGACAACCAATAAATTACAAAGCCAGTGAATACTACTGGGGCTACCTACTTTTGAAAATACTTCCAAAAAGCATAGCCCACTTACCTTTACAGGCATAAGTAATTAAAGTTGTTAAATTCCTGTATCCTGATTTTATAGCATTCACTCATTTATGCACTTAGATCAAACCTTTGAAGATTTGGTGGCTTTCCCCACAGTAACACCGTGGTGCACCGTACGTAACACTACAATCTCAAAGCTGTTATCAGCTTATCTACACACAAACCCTTCAGAACAGGGATCTGCACAGAGATCAAGTTCTCTCCACAAAGGCCACTACTGAATGCTCAGGGAAAACCCCTCCTTGGTTTTCTCTCCAACAGACCTAAAGTGTTGCCTAAGGTCATGACTAGACAACTGTGTTTTATAGCTACAGATAAACTTCACCTCCATGATCTTCTCTTAATCCTTCTTAAACTACAGTAATTTTTGGCTTCTTCAGTGCCTTGCTGGTGAATTCAACGCTTTATTATGCACTGTTAAAAAACTACTTCCTTGTGTTCATTTTAAGCCTGCTATCTGATAGTTTAATTAGGTGCCCCTAGTTTTTGTTATGAAAAAGGAAAACCATTGTTTCCATTCACTTTCTCTGCATTGCTCATAATTCCAGATTTCTATCACATTCCCCTCCCAGTTGTGTCTTCCCAGGCTTTTAGCACCCTGCCAGTTTAGTTTCTCCTCCTTGTACAAAATTCATTCAATTCCAGAATATTGTGTTTAATAACTGGATGAACACAACAGCAGAACTATTACTAACACTGTTTTGCTCAGATGCTCTTAATTTCTCTAAAATCCAACCAATTTTTGACAACTACTAAGCCTCTCTTTTAGAGCTCTCCAGTATGAATCTTTTCCTATGAAAATAAACAGCACAGAGTTCACATGGGTTTATCAGGAATGGACTTCACCTGTTTTGTCACCAACTCAATTCGGTGTAATCCTTGGGTGAGCCAGAGATAATCACCATTTCACTCTCTAAATAACTTTGCCATTAACTTTCTGGCTTCTCCAGGATGGAGAAGTGAGGATTTCTTGGGGCTGCCCCGTGCAGGGCCAGTACTTAGACTTGATGATCCTTATGGGTGCCATTCAACTCAGGAGACTTCATGATTCTATGAAAAATCCTTGGTAGATCTCGCTCTAGTGCAAAAATTCAATATTGCTACCCTTAAATTTCTCATCTTTTATTTGGCTGGTATCTTACAAAAAAGGATATCTTCTTTATATTCCACTACATACTGTAAAGCTACTAAGACTACTAAAAAGCCACTGAGCAATTTATCAGAAGATAAAAATTACCAAATTCCCTGACAATGCTGCAATTACTTCTTAGCAGTAAGACAGAATCTGAAAATATGTCAGTCTGCAGTTTGACACGGATGTTCAGTAGTAATTATAAACAATTTTTTGTGTTGAAACAATGTCCTGTATTGACATTTGATTGATAACCACTGATTAAGACATTTACTCATCCTTCCAAGAAACCTTATTTTTAGTCAATAGCTCTGGTCATACAATAAGTCTAGAAGTCTTAGAAGTGCTAAATGAGGAACAAGCAGTAATAAACCACACTGAATGCTGTTTGAATAAATTAAGTAGCAATAAATGAAATTAAACATTTCTGCTCTTTGTATTTTTCTTTTTTAATTCAAAGCACACAGAAAGGAGTCACATATCGTGGATAGAGGATACAGAAAAAAGGGGTGATCAATTCTCACATGACAACTGAATTTTGTGTTTAGTCATGAAAGCTCTAACTTGAAGTTACATAAACAGAAAACGAATGCCACTGGCAAACAGCCCTGGTCTGTAATGTTCTATTTGGGATTCACTGGGTAAAGCAGAGGAGACACTGAGCTCATTTGCTGAAAGAAGTTGATGTCATCTCCCATATCGTTCTTTGTCAGAGCTCAGTGTGCCAGCAAGCTGACAAATTAGCTTCTAAAAACCACTAACAGTAGCTTACAAAGTCACAGCTGTTACCCTGTTTTGAACAACAAAATGTTGATCTCGGTTGAAATGTCTAGTTTTACACAAGATTTGTAAGTGTCCTGTTTTGGTTTGGTTTTTTTTAACAAAGAAATGAGTTATACTGAGAGAGGCACGAGGGACATGCAGTGACTGCACCCTGATGACTCCATGGTGATGTTTAATTGACAATATCAAGAAAAGCACCTGCTTATGTTCTGCACCCTTCTTAAGTTTGAAAAACTCTCTAGAGATGTAGGCTCAGTAGCAATATAAATCCACAAATATGACAGTACCACAGCCACTAGCAATTCCTTCAGTTAACTCAAGCATTTCCCAGAATATTAAGTTTGATAGTGGGAAGAAATGCAGCAGAAAATCCAGCATCAGAAAACTTGTAGGAGATTCCATTGAGGGGCTTAAATCAATTGAAAGATGCTAATGCTCTACAAAGCAAATGTTCTTCAACAATGATTGGTGGACAAAATTTTTTAAAAATCATAGTATTACTTTGCACTTCAACTATTTGAGTAGTGTAAACCTTCACTTTCATGGCAAAGTATAAGGCAGCCTTCTCTATTTCTCAGAGGTACAGAGGACTAAAAAAATCTATCAAACACAGCAGAGGCAAACTCAGTTAATCTTGGTCCTCCTGTGACCCTCATCACTGGCATCCGAACAGCCCTCAAAAATAAATTTGTCGATGTTTAAGAAAAAAACAAACTTTTTTACAAATTACCTACTGAAGGACAGGACCATTTACCTCAAGGCCTAAAGGTTCAAACAGGAGTCTAATCTCTTCTCTCAAAAACAGCTCTTTACCACTAAAGCATTCTCAAAGAATAATATCTATTTTTCTAAGTTGAGACACCTAATAAAGGCCTTTATTTTTTAATGCTACATAAGGCCTGTTTCCATCAACATAGTTTGGGGGGGGGGGTTTGGTTTGTTGTTAGGATTTTTGGGGGGCTTTTTTGTTTTTTTCTTTTTTCTGTTGTTGTTTTTGGGGGTTTTTTTTGTTGCTGCTGCTTCGTTAGTTTGTTTATTATCTTCACCTAAAGTGGAGATACAGTGTAACAATGCCCTAAATAAAAAGCCAAGTATTTTCAACAGGAAGCTTCCCAACAACTACATGGTCAGTGTGTCAGGCATTAAGGCCATATAAAAACTCTGATATTCAGGTGCAGGAGACTTGTAGCTTCAATCAGTAATTTCCAGTATTGTGATGAAACCTGGTCTCCACTGGAATCTATAAAAGGTTGCACAGGCATAATCGTGGAATGCTGAGTTCCAAATTGTCAGTTTTATGTTTGGAAAACATAAGCAATGAAGCTCATCTATGTACAAGAAAACAGAAACATCACAGTAGATCAGAACAGCCCACTCACCTGTGCCCCCTTTCAGATGTGATCAACAACAGTCCACTCCTTGTTTAAACCAGTACTGGATTTTAGCATTTTACACATCCATCACTGACAAAATGAACTGGCTAAACTTACAAAGATGTAGAGATAAAGCTAAACATTTTCACAAGTACCCCCCTAGCTGTGTGCGGCAGAATGACTGAGAAGTTTGGGGTTATGTTCATCTTCTACTTCTTTAATTTTATCCTCTCATACCCCCAACCAAACTATATATCAGATACAGAGAGTAACTGATTTCTCCCAAGAGTACTGTGAAGAGAAGAACATAATTAACATTTGTTAAGTATCCTCACAGTGTGACACGTGCCAGCAGAGCACATGAAAGTTAGTAATTCTTCATACTAGACTTTAAGTACTGTGCAGGAAAGATGGCAAACAGCCATGGAATGAGCAATCAGTAACGAGAAAATCTCTGAGTAACCAGCTCTGAAGTGAGCAGCATTCCTTCCACACAAACAGTGAGTATGGAGTTCTAAAGATGATCAAAAAAATGCAGTCAATGAACACTATTACAATGTACCAGATACAGTAGGGCTGTAAGGAAAGTCACTAGAAACCCTAATTCTAGATTTTCTGTGCTAACTTCATCAACCCATTCTTTCAGTGCAGTTTAGCTAAGCTTACTGTTTTAGAAGAGGAACACAAATACAAGGAAAAACAGGCAAACAAAAGGAAACAAACAAGGAGAAGACCCAAACCCACCCTTTCAGTTGGGAATAGTTAGAATAGTTCTATTTGCAAGTTCTTCAGATTTTACCTCTAAACCATTAGGCAATCTTGCAGAAAACCTTTATTATTTTCACTGTCTGTCAGTCACATGTCCAATGTAGGAATAGTTACTGATGAGAGCAGAACAGAAAAGCACTCAAAAAGTAACTGTTCTGAAAATTCATGAATTTTAAAAAACTTGGCATAATAATGTCTGGCTCTTTAAGTTTATTTCAGTTATACAAAAGGAAAAATAAAGCTGAATTACTGTAGCCCCTATACACAGATAAAACAGATATTTTCTACCCACATCAGAAAATGAGAAGATTGAATTGCATTCAGTTATGAATTGGATTTGTTCTTCAATTAAAAAAGAAGAAAAATAAATCATGCTTAAGTTAAATGACAAACCAAAGGCTATTCCATTATAATTTTGTCCAAAAGACAACTAAATTTGTTATTTCTTCAGCTCTTTGATCATTATGTTTAGCTTGTAAAGATGCCACTTACTACTGCAAATACTCCATTTCTGAACAGACTGGTATCATTTTTCCCAAAACTGAAAAATAAACATTCGGCTGCAAAGCTGCTTCAAACCCACACTGGGCAAAACTGGACTTTAAAAGCAAGAAAACATTTAGATGTTCATTAAAAAAAATAAAAGTAATTTTAAAGACTTTAAAGAAAGGAAAATTAGTACTTTAACCAAATGAGCAGGAAAACAACAAAATAAATTGAATATTCTGCATTACTCCCAAATTCCAATTAGTGAAGTTTCTTTTTAAAATTAGACATACTCTATATGTAGACATACAGGCACAAACTGTGAAAGATGAGTGTTTTACATTTTACACTTTCAGAGATTACAGTTACTTCTGAGGGCCCCAACCCCAAAGCCCATGTCATGGGAATGAACTCTGGCTCACGAAAAGCCGCATTTCCTTCAGCATCGGTTTTGGCAAAGCAGCAACTGCCCAGAGCACTGCTTGAGCTTACAAAACGGTCTGGTGGCATCAAGCCTTACATCCCCATGGGCTCCCAAAATACACAAAGAGTCTGGCTACAAAGAGCTGCTCTGGCATCACAATTACAGACTGTGGAACCCAAAGGAGACGAATGTCAGAGGACAGAACTCTTACAGCCAACCTCTTCCAATGGATTTTAGGACAAAATAAGTGTTATAGGAAATCATCTAGAATGCAGATCCCATACACATAAAGTAAAGATTTCTTTAAAATGCTATGCCCAAATTATTCCACAAAATATTAACCAATTTAAATGAATTTTGATATGCAGGTACATGAAACAGATTGCTTTGATTCTTGAACTAATCTTCAGACAGTGATAACCTTGATTCCAAAGTCTTTTCAGGCCTGGAACAACTGTAACATCACTCCAGAAGCAGAATGATTGCAGGAGAGAATTTAGAAAATACAAGCAAACACTATCTATTTTTCAGGCTGGATCAACTCGTGATCTATACTGCAGAATTTTCCAGCAACTCTGGGTTTCACTGCTCCTGTTCCAACATACTCCTATTCCACTCACTAACGGGGAGTTTGGCCATTCAGGTGCTAAGCGTCCATTCATAGCTACAGCCTGTCCTCAAACAGTCAATACCGAACAGTCTCTGGGCTGTCCTCTGCATCATTTTGTGCCAAATCACAGAATTCCATCCTACTTAACACTTCTGACCCCTCAGACTAAATACAGCCAAGCAGCAGACCCAGGACCTGTGCCCTGAAATGAAATATAACAATTTATTTTCATTATGGGCTGGGTCTCAGAGTTAAAAGAACCCTGTTTACCCAACTGTCAATACTCCACAGAATTGATTCCTTGGGGTGCTTACTAGACACTTCCATCATGGAGCCAACAGAGGCAGGGATTTATCTTCTTAAAACAAATGATTATTTATCCATCTAAAGAGAACAGAAAAAAATTGTTAAAATGATAAAACGGCTAAGTATTAACAAGCAGCACATATACTGTCCTATCCACATAGAGTATTTCCTCAAAGCTTGCATTATTTATCTTACAAGCTATAGGTCTGGATTCTGGCAACCTAACCACAGGGTCTCTCTAAAAACAGCCCAGCTTCCTCAGTTTTGGGGTTGGAAGGTCAGAGAAGGAAGAGGTATGAGTGGAAGGAATGATTGCAATTCATTTTTATTTTTCTTCTCTGTTACCCCCCTTCAGTTACTAAGTAGTCTGCTACTCAGAGCATGACAAAAAATGTACTAAAAAGAACCAACACCTGCTTATCTTGCCAACATTGAACAGACTTTCTGTAAATGCTGCCTGCCTTCTCCTCCTGGAATGAAAAATCTACTAATTCTCCAGGACACAACACATCAGGCACTGAACATCTCACACAAACATCTCCCATACACTTCCCAACATCCCTTAGGTTCTAGTACTCCTCAGGGACATCTCCATAGGCCATTTTAAGTGCTATGCAGAGACAGCCCAATTCCCTGCAAAGGAGCTCAACACCACACAGAGCACAGCCAGGCACTTCTGAACTGGCTATTTCAGAAAAAACTGGGGTTCACATGGCCTTGGAGACCAGAGGGCATCTTTCTCCCCTTTCTGCTGTCCCCAGGAAAAGGGCTGCATCTTTTTCTTCATATTGTTCCAATGTCTTCCTTTCTCCTCACCTTCAGTATTCCTTCACTACTGTTAAAAACAGAGCTCATTAAAAAACAATATTTTCTTTTTAACTCTCCTTCTTCCAATTTTATTCTTTCCATTCCCTTCTCAACCTCTTTTCAACTCTCTTTTTTCATGAATGATCTTCAGATCTCCTCTCCAACAGAAAACCACAATATATTTTTAATTACAAGGGAAAGCTTAGCCTGTTGACAAGTTGTGAAAAAGTAGCAAATCCAGGTATTAAATACTTTAAAAAAAATACATGAAGAGAAACAGGAGAAAGAATGGAAGGATGTGATTTTCCTTCCTATTTTTTTTCTAAAAAAAATACTGTTTACAGGACTGAGGATCTCAAACTTAAATAAGCATCATAAATATCCTCCCGTGCAATCGCTGCATAAGGAAATGTTATGGGGTTGGGTTTGGTTTGTTGGTTGAGTTTTTTTAAAAAAATAGAGAAGCAACCATGATGATCAGCCATCATGCTCAAGTGCAAGCAGAAAACAACACCAATCAATTGCACACAAATAACTAATACTCTTCACAGTAGAATATATGGAGAAAGTTAATAATAAAATTACAACTAACTGCTTACCCTTCCCCATGAAGTTCTTCACTTATTTTTTACTGCTGTTCATTATAATGGGGTTTTCCCCCTCCCTCTTTTTCATACTTTTCTTAAATGCCTGACTGCATATATTTAATTGTATATTCCTCAGGGCAGGGACTACTTCCTTAATTGTCTGTAAAGTCCAGTGCTATAAACAATGGTCCTATGCAATGGTAAGTAATAAAAAAATGAGTAACGTTTTGTTGAGAAATAGTCATGCATTAATTATGCAAGATAATCTGGAAAATACAGAACTAGGGGGAAAAAAACATGTTCTGAATCCGTAACTTTTAAGCATCACTACCCAATGAATGGTTTATGATATTCCTTTTCAGTATTACATTTAATTTCTCTTAGGGTATTTAAAAAACATCTGCTCTGAAAGTTAGCAAATGGGTATTGTTTACTCAGAAATTCTACAGGGTGCAACCCCCTTCTACACTGTCAGTTAAACACACAATATTTTAAATACACATTATGGAGCCAACTGTTGAAACAGACACTTAGAATGCAAAGAATATTCTATATATTAAAATATACATGAAAAATACTGTTCAGGAGTTATATCATATATAAAATACAGATTCTAAATTCAGTATTTAAAAAGTACACAATTGAAAAAAAATTGCATTTTCATTACTTACTGAACTAATTTCATGTCCTAAATCTACATTGCTGCAGACTTATACAAGCACAGAAGATACTAAAATTGGTGTAACTTTAAAACCAGAAGCAAATTTTTATTGCTGAACTATGCCCCTGAAAATGGGGTTGAATATAAAAACAATGATACCAAAACTGAAGAGCATAAATACTCTGACTTTAAATTTTTTGAAATCTGTTCTCAAATCTTGAGTGAGGTTTGAAAGTAGCAAGTCTGTATTTTTCCAGTGTAAATGTTGTGCAAAAGCTTTACAAACATAGAACTAAATCTGCAATTGCCATTACTAAAATAAATGAAAAATCTATAAGCAGCAGTGAAACTGGCATGCAAATAAAAGAACTGTCAAGACATATACTGCCTAAAAATAAGCTTACAATAACTATTTTAAAGACTGTGTGTGGTCTTACCCATATATTTTGGCAAGATGCACTTTCTCCAACCACAGCTAGATTCATCCAAAAGCAGTGGCACTGGAGAGTCTCTGTCTCACCTGTCAAACTTGAAGAACGTTGTTCAGCAGACCACCAAGAGTCCATGGATAGGATCCACAGCACTACAACAGCTGTTCTTGATAAGTGTTCTCTAACTAGAGAGGCAAGCGCTTCAAAAATGTTCTGTAAGAGGATCACCCTTAATATACATGCATTTAAAAACAAACAGAAACAAGAATATATCCAGAACAAGGTTTTCAAGACATTTATGGCACAGCATCAGTGACCTCATATGCGTCTCTGTCAGATATTCGGAATAATTTGCAGAAGATTTGAGTCTATTAAATTTATCTGAGAATTCAACCTAATTATTTATCTCTCACAAATTACTATACTGTTCAAATTGCAGGCAATCAAATAAAACAACTGGAACTCCTAAATCTTCAGGGTTGAAGAAGGTGAACTTTCCTCTTTTCAGTTCCTTTCCCAAGTATGACATGGAAAATATTTTCACACCAACCTACAAATAGATTAAAAGTGGGAAGGAGAGGTAAAAGGCTGCTTGGCTACAGTAAAGGTAAGATTCAGGGAAAATGGGAAGAAGCACGAAAAGTTGCCAGTTTTAAAATACTTGAGGATATTTTGCCACCCCGAAAAACCTAGGAAGAGAACTTATCTGAATTCTGTCTGTATAAAATAACTTTGACTGTTATTAAAAAGCACACAATCATTAATTTCCAGAGAAATATGAATATTTTCTAAAAATAGATCGCTGCTTTTAACTGCTGAGATCTGCTCTGGTTTAACTACTAGTAGCATTGTACCCTAGAAGCAGGAAAAGGCTCTAGAGAGATTACTTTCACTTTTCCCTAGATATATTTAGTGTACTAACTAGCATAGTTAGGATATTATTTTTCTTTGGTTTTGTCAGTAGCATGTTTGAAATAAATTTTATTAAGTGGTAGTGTATGTAACATTGCATTGTGGGTAGCAGTTTCCTGCCTTAACCTAGCCACATCCTCAGCTGTTATATGAGACAACTTTCCCATATTTTCTGCAAGTTGACTTAAAAAAAAAAGAAAAAATACAGACAGGAGAAAACAGCTAGGAGGTTAGGATGATCTTAAACACCATGTATTGACTGTTTAGAATGGGCATATCTAATCAAAAGGACTTTCTCAGTTGCTGTACAGTCTACAAGACACAGGAACACAAGGCAAGTAATGCTTGTCAAAAAAATGTCTGAGCAGGAAGAATCAAGATGAGACACATCTGACCATTAAGATACAGCCCCTTATTTAAAGCCTGATCAGGGGTTAGAATATTTCACAGGAGAATAACCTTGCTATGCTATGAAGAAGTGAGAGAAATGGCACCTCAAAGTGAATGAAAACAATTTTAGACTACTTGCTATTATATGATGTACTCACTGGGAAAGAGACTACCGTCTTTTTAATTTAGACAATAGTTCAGTTTAAGGTTTAATGTGATCTTCAGTAGCCTGACTGCACTGTAGAAAGAACAGACAACACTTGTTTATCCTAGAAATGTAACAGTACTTTTTCCCCCTCTATATTAGTGGTCCCAGGCACCATCCCCCTCAAACGATATCTTACCTAGAAAAAGGTGCTGAGACAGAGAGAGGCAGCAGTAACACTCAGATGCTCACTGCTACTCTAGCAATAAGTACCATTTTAAAATGAAGCAATGCTGAAATAACCTTGTTGCTGCCATTTGTTTCACCAACAGGCAATTTCAGTTTTTGCTTTAAATGATTAGTCAGAAGTGGTATCAACATACTCTGCTGTTGCAGAGATGATGGAAATGAGGCTACAAAATACCCAACTCTAACAACAGAAGTCTCCCAAAGCATCCAAATATTTGAAATCAAACAGTATTTTAAATGTACTAGTTATGAACCTATGGAAAATACAGTTTTCTTCCTCTAAAAATTGTAATTACTCCTCAGTTTGAAAAACAGAGCCAAGAGAAGAGATTTCACTTTTAAAAAAAAACCAAACCTGCTCTAGTGGAAATAGATACCTTAACAACACCTACAGTGAATACCTGCATCTGAGGAAACGGCACCAGGACTATCTGAATTATAAAAATCAGCATCTTGTTACACTATATATTGTAAAACTTACAAGTAAATGCAATCTAACAAGTTTGTCATCACATTGCTCTAAGCAGAGTATTTATATAATTCCAGTTGTAGCATAGAAACAAACATTTAAGTACAAATAAACTTTCAGCAGGGTATCACACTGTTTATATACTGGATGAACTTTTGAGTGACATAAGACAAAATGTTTGGAAGTAAAGCATAGCTTAAAAGTTCCAAAACACATTTCAAGAACAGTGAAAGATGTAATTATCTTTTAGTGCTGCATTACAATTGACTTTTAGATTTCATTTGTCATCAAAGATCAAGCTCACAGTTTGCCAGAGAAATTCTTTGGCATAATACTTCCTTTGTAAGTGTAATTGGGACTCAAAGCATCCCGTGTGGAACGCAGAAGTGAACTTCCATTTTTGTGGATCTACCTTTTAAACAAGAGCCTGTCAAGAATTAGTCTACAATCTAGACACTGGTTTACATAGTGAACTTTCAGGATTCTTGCATCTACTTTATCAGAAGTGCAAACTGTACCAAAAGAAGCCACCAGTTTCACAGGTATTTGTTCTCAAAGTTAACTTTACAATGTTTTTATATTAAAAAAAATCTGCATTTTTATCAGTGACAGTTTTTACAAACTACATCTCAATTACATACTCAGTTACAGTATGTGGTTTTCTGTTTTTAATGGCTTTTGCTTTATTAGATGAAGGCTTCTTTGTAGTGCTTTTGATTTGAACAGGTGAAAAAGCAAAAAGACAAACCTTAAAGGTATCAGATCAAAGCACAGCAACAAAGTTAGAGAGTAACTCTGCATACACAAGTGACAGCATGAAAAATCCATTCTGGAGAGAGCCTGAAAACAGCATTTCAATGCCATAAATTTTAATATTCAGACTTCTGTAGGAAGTTCACTGTTCTAAAGATATGACTAAAAATAAAGTGCAGAGTTTTGAAACTCTTTTATATGTTTTTATATTAATGAAAACAAGTATTTAAGATTAAGAGAATTATCTGTTATTTAAAAATACTGTGCCTATCTTCCATCAAGTAGAAGTTGATGAAAACCTCCAATGTGCAACTGCAGTTGAAAACTGTGAGCTTACAATTTAAGAGCCCCCCAAAACAGAGGCAGCAACATCCAAAAGCTTTTGCTGCATCACAAGTTGATTAAAACTTTAATGCATTCAAACATAATCCGTATATTAAAAGATTAGCATTCTTTCCATTATTTTTATACCCTTAAGATTGTTTTATTGAGGCTCTTAACCAAACAGAGAAAATATAAATAATAAAAGCAATTCACAAATAGGAGAATTAAATATCACCCCTATTTTTAAGTGGAAATTCTTTTTCTAGAATATCCCTTTTTTCATTTTAAGGTAAAATTCTGTAAGTTGAGCAACATGTAATAACTCTTAAAGAACAGAATGAAGAATAATGCAATTTACCTTACAATAATTATTATTAAAGAAGTTTTTATGAACAGGGTTTACAGTTTTTTTTATAATTATATTTTTAAAAAATCAAAATAACCTATTTTTTTAACTGAAAAATCCTCTCTCATTTTTCCCATTCCCACAAAACAGAGAACCTGCTCTCTACCCACACCTCCAGCTATTCATATCACACCATCCCTGGCCAATTTCTAACTAAGAAAGCTCAGGACAAAGAGGAAAATAAATAAGCATCAAAGAGATGTATTTTATTTTACAAATAAAAGCTGAACGATATCTAGAAAGTTTTACATGGTTCTTCTGCTACCCCTGAAAAATGATGAAAGAAAAAAGGAAAAAAATAAAACTCACTCAGCTAAAATGCAAAACTACAGTGCATCTGTGGTACAATCAGGATAATGTGAAAAGTTCTAGATATAATGTCCTGAGAGGCAAAAAATGAGATACTTTCTCAAAGATGTTTCCAATTTTGTTCTGAATCTGAGTGAGCAAATCAAGACTACTAATATACACTGTCTGTGCACATTATTCCTTACTACACACAGCATTTTGCAATTTATTTCAAAGCCTCTATTATAAACAAAAAAATACTGCTTTTGTTAACCCACTCCGTACCAGTACAGTCAGGGTTTATGTTACACAATCAAAGTCAATGTTACAATAACTTAAGTACATAAAAAAGTATCACACACACATGCCCACAGATGATATTAAGTACTTGAATCTTACATATGCATCAAATTTATGTTTCATTTTAAAACTAACTGTTAACATTAACTGGTGAATGAAGTTATTTATAATCTCCCCAAAAGTTTAAGACTGTTCTATTTCCCTTAAACACCAAAACTATAATAAGGAATTAATGTAAGCACAACCAAAACCTCCCAACCCTCCCAGCTCACTCTATTACACAACATCCACGTTAAATGCTCCCAGTGCCGGTATTCCAAAGCATCACTCCCAGGCTGCAGCACACGACCAGTTATGATATCCAAATGACATATTTTGCCCCAAATATAAAAGAAACATAATTGCCCTTAATTTGCATCACATAAAACTGCCAAGTAGTTTTGAAGGCATGTAAAGCAAGGCAGACATGATTTAAGATTTGCAAAGGAATCCCCAGACTAACACTTCTGTGACAGCCAATTACAGTGAAAAACACAACCCCAACAAGCAGCCTGCTACTAGACCTTAGGAAAGGTAAAGTTTCTTACAATGAGTTACAGATTCACAAGTATAAGACGACAAGGAGAAAAAGTAAAACAGAAGGAATCCAGCCACCCAGCAAATGTGAAGCAGACCCAAGATCGTGATACAATCCAAAGATGTAAATTATTGTAAATCATCACTGTTGTTCAGAATTTCACACAGCCACTTGTGCCAATTTTGCTCACTTTTCCACAGACACAATAATAAAGGAGGGAGAGGGAATGGGAGGAGGAAAAAATAAAAGAAGAAAAAAAAAAGGAGGGGGAAGAAGAGTGGGGGGAACCTGAACTGAGAGTACAAATAAAGTTCTGCTGTCCATATGCTTTAACTGCACAGAAGTTTGGGCTCTTACAGCATTTTGTACTCTCTCCAAAGCCTCATGAGTCACAAAAATTAAAAAGCTATATCCCTCTGGATGCCAGGAAGGTCCTTACACGGGCCTTTTGTCAAAATATTAAAAAAAAATTAAAATTGAAAAAGGGGGAAAAAAAGAAAAAAAAAAGGAGAGAGAGAAAGAAAAAGCCACAGTGTAGGCAGTCCTACTTGGAGTCCTCTGATGTCACAGCCACATGACTCGCTCGCTCCAGTAACAGTGCTTGCAAAAAAAAAGGAGTTTTAAAGCTTTTGCTTTTTTGGATTGTGTGAATGCTTCATTCGCCTCACAAACAACCACAGAACCACAAGTGCGGTGCAAACTTTCTCCAGGAGGACAGAAAAGAAGTCTCTGGTTTTTAAATGGTTAATCTCCGCAGGTCACTACCAGCCACTGAGACCAACAGAGTCAGTAAGTGCTCTCTAACCACAGTCTATGCAGTAATAGTAGGTCCTTCAAATATTTGTTCATTCTCTTTTTTTTGGTTTTGTTTCTTGCTTTTCACATGTTACCAGCACTACACAATTTTTTGACAGGGAAAAAGCCAACCATAGAGTCTATGCAATCCAGGGACACAGTAAAACTAAAACAAGGTTTGGCTATGGTTTGTGTTTTCAGTTTGAGGATCCAAGAAGTATTTACACCAGAAGGTGAAAGCTCTGCGTGAACCAAGAGGGACTATGGCATCAAACAGCCTGTTCAGTTCAGTGACACCATGTCAGCAAAACTTCTTTTGGGGTAAGTGCTGCAATATTTGAGCTCCTGTTTTGCGCTGTCGAGAGTTTCCTTACTTTGAACAATGCTGGTTGTAGTTATCCAAGCAAAAAAAAAAATGCTGAATGGGATGTTAGAATGTTAAAATAGTATACCTGGTTTGGGGATTTTTTTGGGAGGGGAAGTAACTGTAAATAACTTCTGCAGATTTAAGAACAGTTTGTTAGCTGGCAAACTGAGCAAAGGGAAGTTGATGGCTCAGTCCTTAGTGTTTGACAGCAGGTGTGCTCGGCTGTCACCGGGGTCAAGGTGTATCTGCACAAATTTGAAAGAGCCTGATAAGATCTAGGAAAATGTTTAATATTATCTTAGGGCAAAAGAAAGTAATGAGTGAGTTAATCAACAGCCGCTCAGAAAATCTCAATAAGAACTCTGGTAACACTTTTAGATATATCCAACCATGAGTGGTTAACAAGAAATACTGTAAAAGACTTAAATCACAGGAGTTCAGACTGCTTGCTCTCTAAACCAGATGAAAATGAGTCATGTGTAGCATATTTCAGCCTGTCCTACCCAAAACTGCCCTATCATTGTTCCAGGCATCTTATTTTTACACATATATCTCAGATGAAGTTATCCATGTAAATCTGCAGTTTTCTAGTCCTCAGTTGCCCTCCTTTCACAGCAAAGCTTGTTTGATAATATATTCAATTGTAAAAGCAAATTCTTCTCATTACACTTATTATGAACAAGGCAAAACATTAATGCATGAAAATATTAAGCTATGAAATAAAAAATACATGATCTAACATGCTGCTGAATTTTAAGTTTAATTGAAAGTGGGATGTAAAAAACTCTGTAGAAGAGCACTGCCAAATATTTACTTCAATATTCTGAACTGTAAACATAGATTCCTTTAAGAAATCATATATGTATATACTGAGGTAATTATTTATATGCACTGTACATATAAATACTCATAAAACTCATAAATACATTATAAAATTGTACCTTTATCTTTGCTTACTTTGAAAAGCTTCATCCTCTCAGATAGAGACTTAAAATCAGTAAAGAGAAGCTCACTTACAAATACTAAATAGAATCAAGTAAGACTCTGAGTGATTTATCTGCAAGTAACATGAAGTTGTATTTTAAAGTGCGCTGGAAAATGCTTTATTCTCATCACGCTTGATGAGCTGCAAGAAGCACAGTCACAAAATTTTTTCAAAGCATCTTTTACTGAGGCAGTTCAGACAGACGATCTGAAAATTCTGAAAGCCTTAAGAAAAAAAAACCGGTGAAAACTTACAAGATTTTCTTAATGGTGTCCGTCATGTTGAAATTATGTCGGGACCGTAGCTAACCTATTCCTTTCCATCCTTTGCCCCCCCCTTCTATGAAAAAGAACAATGCTAGAACCACTTCAGTCCATACATCCCCATTATTGTAGTGACCTGATGACTGGGGTGCCTTTTACCCCTCCTACTTCACACGCTTTGACTGGTTCCCAGTTAAGCACATGAAAAAGCTCTGAGACTGGGCATAGGAACAGAAATTTAAAAATTGCTTCTTGCAGGAGGGTGACCAATTAATTCATGACCTATAGATACCAGATGAGATAACATGACCTGTGGCTGGTCATGCAGCTGAAATACCCCGAACATTGAGCTGAAATGCAAACACCGACCCAGCAAAGCAGCTTTTCTACCCAAACTGGTGTCTGAGCAAAGCACAGCAGAAGTGTAGCCAGACCACATTATCCCAGTGTTTACAACAGGAAATACAGTTTACATGTATAGGGACTTTCTTTTGCTTTTACTTCCAAAAGAGATTAGAAGAAATTTAGTTGGCTAAAATTATCAAAACACCAAGTCTGACTGCTTAATTCACCTACTTCTGATAATTCCTAAAGCCAGTGGGAAGTACTGTGATACTGTGCTTAGTACTTTTCCTGAACTTCACTAAATAGGGTTGGATACCTGAATTTCACTTTGGACAAAAACAATAGATGCAAGGGATTACAAAATTTCATTAGCTCTGTTAATGTGTAAGCCATGTATCCTGAGCTAAAACCAAATTTTGGAAAACCCACTTTTATAAAAAGGAGGCAGAATTTATTGTTTAAAAAAAAAAGCCAAAATACCAAAGCTACTCAGGAATTTGCTGTTCAGTGACACAGCAGCACCTCAGAATGCACGATCTGTTCTTCCTTTCTTTACTGTCCTTCTCTTCCCGTCTCTGCCTTATTCCTTTCAGGACTGCTGAGTTTAATTGTTTCTCCTCAAGACTGAACTGATGAAACATAATGACAAGTCATAACAGGGCAGGGAAACATCACTGATTAACCTGCATGGTTGCTAATCTGTGCCATTAACCATATTCCTGAAAGTTTTTATTCCAATAATTTTTGTCTATGTATTTTTGACTTCCTATGAAAGGGAAAAACAAGAGTAGCAAAGAAGAAGGATCCTTTCCTCGTTCATATGAACATATATATTCCTTTCCAATTTAGTACATCTGAATTAACTGTATTCTGGGTTTCACATCCAGACTATCTCTACCTTGTGCCAGTTGTACATAGGATTTGACTGCATCAAGCCTGTGTAAACCTTCTCAAGCTTTTAAATCTAAGTGGCTTCGTTTCAACGAGAAAACATGATTATATTCACATCCACAGCGTTTAAAGGGGAAAAAAAGGCTCAAAATAAACACTAGGGAAAAAAAACCCCAATCCGCATATTTATTATAAAATATGGAAAACATCGTTTACTCAAAGTATTTCAGAGACTGATTTTGTTCTGAAATGCCTCTAACAACAATTATAATTTTAAAAAAGGAAAAGAAATTTTCAACTATATTCTGTGCATCTTCATAGGAGAATTTCACTGAAAAAAGGAGATAGGATCCCAGTATAGCTGATAATTCAATCAACTATTTTACAAGTAATTTCTGGAAGCTGATCCCAATAGAGATATAGTAAATTTAAAGTCTTCGAGTTATCAACAAAAAAATACTCTGCTTATATTAAAAACTCCTCAATATCTTTTTCATCAAATAATCTGAAACCTTTTGAAAATTTCAGTTCTCAACTGCTTACTATTTGATAGGGAATTTTACCCTTTTTTTGTATTTTAATTAGGATACTGATAAGAGAGAAACAAATTCTTTTTGATAATCTGTGTATAGAAAGCAGAAGTTTTCTGTATGTTCCAATTTTGTTTAACATACTCATACTATTGTGAATGCTAAGCAAAACCTCAGGAATCACTGTTCTTTGCATAAAAGAGAATTTAAAACACCAGGATTAAAAAAAAAATACTGAAAACTATGCAGGAACGAGCATTCTCATATGCATTAAGAAAGCTGCAGCTTCACATGGAGGTAGCCGATATCTGAAATCCCCAAACCCTGCAGGTTTGCACTTCACCACTTACAAGGTTTGTAGGCAGCAAAATGCACTGATCTGCTTAATTAGCTGTCTCAAATAAACTATTAATAGCCAACATTGTTTAAATCAACTACACCGATGTAAAATTCAGTAAGATCAAAATGTTCCAGTTTGTTAAGAGAGTATCAGAGTTATCTGATGGTTAAATAAACTGCAAGAGGAAAAAAAAATCCTATGTCATTAGGGGCACTAAGATTTTATCAAACACACAGGATTAATCTCTATTGAATAGGACCATTCACAATCAAAACTCACTCCACTTCAATACTTTCATGCAGTGCTAATCAATTACAACCTTTTCTAGTTATTCAAAATCCATGTGCTTTTAATTTTATTCACTGGTGGTCGAAAATATAATATTCAGGCCAAGCTAAGTCATTCTGTATTGCAACTTTGCTTTTTTTCAATAAATATTCATCTAGAGGTTTTCTTAGAGAGAACTGCTCATATGAAGACTGTGGTAATATTTTTATACTGTACCTCCTTGTTGAAGCAAAAGGTTAGGGGTTACCTAAATACCTCAACTGTATATACAAAAAAAGGAAAAGGTAAGTATTCACATGAAAAATCCAAAGGGACTATATTATTTATTTTTGCATTTCCTATGATTAATGATGCACCAGTGCATACTTGAAAACTGAAGTCAAAATAGGGTAACACCTCAAATTCCTTTACAAACTGTACAAATATCAAACTTCCATGCTGTATTAACTACTCTACCAGAAATATTTAAAAGCTCTGCCACCCCACATTAAGAGTATAACAATAATACTGAAATTCCTCTCAAGCTGTGTGATTTCTTGGTCATGGTCAGACTAATATTAATCTTAAAATTGCACCTTATACGTTTATTTTCCCGATTGCTTTCAGAAGGGAGTTGTACTTTTTTACGAGTAACAAAAAGCTCAGAGCAGCCGTAAGTAATAACAAACATCTAATACTGCATCTATTTAAGTAAAAAGGGAAAAATAAAGAAGCTAACAATTCTGGCAAGAGATGCTAACTGTAGTTAACAGTGCAGACAGTTCAAGAGAGACAGAATGTAATTGTGTTTATGGACTGTCACACCTTATAGCAGACACCATCAATGAACCATGTGAATAGCAACTAAGAAATACTTTCCAAAACTCTAACGTAATGCAAAAGCTCAAGACAGAGGCAGAATCTGGCATTATTTCATGCTTCAGTCCAGCTAGTGTGGAAATTGAAGCCGAGAGGGAAGGCAGGAATTATCCCGCGCTTGCCAAGCTGCAGAGGTGCTGAGCACCAGCGTTTGTCCTGCTTGGATAAAACAGGAGGCAAGGGCAGCTGTCAGTGCTGGGCACCTCCTGAAAATCAGACCATCTGTATGTTTCCCTCTATGCACTCAATAAAAATCAACATTGTGTGTTGTAGGTGAAGGAGCTGGTTCTGAAAACTCATTAAATACACTCCATTAATAAGAATTACAATAAATTGCCATGTTTAATATGCCCTAGAGTATATAATATTTTAATTAAGGCAGCCTCAAGATAAATAGTGAGTTTAAGATAGTAAAACCTGAAGCGTTTTAGGGTCTTAACTTCAGTACAGAGAGAATCCAAGTTTCATACAAACAGTTAAGAAAGTGCAACAAGAAAACAACTATTATTTTCAAGATTTTTGCCTAAATGGAATAAATGCAATATTTGTTCTGATAAGCATACTCAGAAATAAATTAATAGACAATGTGCGATTTCAATGAGGTTTTCCTTGGAAATATTGGCCGACTAACCACAGATTTTCATCCGGAGATGAAAGTCACCCACAAAAGGCAGAAACATCTACCTTCTCTGCCACAGAACCCCCACAAATATATACTCTTATCGACAAAATTAATTTCTGCTCACATTACGTACAATAGTTTTCATTTCTGTTACTTATCTTCATTCCAAACTGCTTTCTAAATTCTTATGGGAAACAGGCTAAGGAGGTCTGTCTTCTGCTCTCAGGTGTTTTTGTTTTTAAGTTAATAAAGCCTAAATCTAAGAGCACGTTTCCTTACATAAACATGCCCTCCTCTACAAATAAATATAAGACCTGCCACTTAACATACTGAAAAGCACACCCTAAAGAGAATACTTTAAAGATGAGCACGAAGACAACACACACTCAGGTTACTGTATCATAAAACAGTTTAACACTTCCAATTTAAAAAAAAAATCCATTATTCATGCATCTGTTTCCTGTATATATTTTTTATTCTGCTTGTTACCATACTGTGTTCTGTTCTAGCCTTCTTCATGTAGCTTTAAGTTTCCTATTTCATGTAGGAACTTGCCCCAGGAGGGAAAACTCCACAGATTTTCTCCTGACTCTCTTGAACTGCTGAAGTCATTTTAATCAGAGCAATTAAATTGTTTTGCACAACCTACTTCTTATTAAATGCTTTTATTTATAAAAATTAATTTTAGGATAGAAAAAGATTAAAGGAAAAAGGCTACATTTTCCTTTAAGTACACGGGGTGCTTTAGAAAGTATTTTTGTATAATGTCCACTGTATTCATAATAGTTTTCCTTAATATTTTTTCATCTCTAATAAAACTATTTTTACAGCAAAGGGCAGAAATTATTTCTTCTGCTGTCTGTCTCTTAAAAATGTCATATTCATTAAGTTCAGGCAGTTCTGGAATTAACAATAGTTTTAAGAAGTTATAGCAAAAAACCCCATAGCAAAAATTTTTGGCAGGAATTCATTCAAATATGATTACTATATTTCTGATAGACAGCTTATTTTACGTATTCTATTTCATCAGAATTGCTAGCATTTCATACCGACTTCAAATTTATTATCATCCATTTTCTTGATTAAGGAAAGTTAAAAACTGATGACCTTACATACATTTATTTTCCCCAGAATTTATTTGAACCGTGAGTGTGCCAAACCATTGTTTACTTATCCCTCATGGTCAGATATCTTAGATCTAAATCTACTCTGTGGTTTACTGAAACAGAAAGACAGAGCCACTGCCAGTTACATAATATAATACTGTTCAGAGGAGAAGGACCCAGCCTTGATCACAATGAAAATTAACACTAACGAGATGCATTTCCATCTATATGCACAGACACACATCTACATCAAGCACCATATGTGGGCACAGTGGCTCTGCTGGAAAAAAAAATCAGAGCAGGGGGATGTTACAAGTCATTAGTAATTACTAAACTGAATTTCTCTGGCAGATACATTTAATATATATGACCCTCCACACATAAGCAAAAGAAAGGGTTGTTTATTTTTTCATTAAGAAAAAACAATATAAATAAATAATTACGCCTAAGTGCATTGACCACCAGATAGTGTTAATCCTCAAAAGACCTGTAATTCATAGAAATACAAATCAGAGAAGACAGAGTTAAAAACACACAATATTTTAATGTATCCATATGTGGTATTAGAACAGGGTATTCCTTCTTTTAAGAAATGTTAATGAGCAGTGTATGTGCAAACATACACACGTATGCAGTTCAAGCCTCTAATTCCTACTAACTCATACTTCTAAAATTGTGAAATTCAAATTAAAGAAGTCAAACTAGCAATAGTAAAAATTTAGAAGACTTCTCTATTTGCCACCTTAGCACTGAAACTGTAAGGGGGAATGTGCTATTGCATTCAAATTTGCCAGCAGTATCCAAAGAACATTTGACTCTCTTCACGTATCTTGCTAACATGCAGTGGCGGAACTTGCCAGGGTCCTGTCTTAATATTTGTTAAAAAATATGTTTATTAATGCTATCACAGCGTTCTGCATAAATTGTTAGTGCTGGTAGTGAAATAACAGATGCCAGAAGTACTGGTTTTAGAATACTTGGTAAAATTTATGAGAGACATGTCTGGAGCCAGTCCCTACGTACCTTCTTGCTTCTTTCCATAGTCCCATGACGAGAGAAACTGCTTTTCTGGGCATCAGACTGGCCACTCTTAACTCACCTCAACTTTCAAAGTGAAAACACACATTTTAGCCAAAGTAGTCTTGTTTGTAGGTCAGCTGGTGTTTTTGACACAGTGCAATATTTTTCCACTGAAGGGGCTCACAAGAAAAGGCACAACCACATTGACATGGAAAAATCCCCCATACAGACGCAGAGTGGTTTTGCTGAGAGCTGATAATACTCCACAACTGTATTTCTGTATTAATACTACAGTATATTAATAATTTACTATGAGCACAAACCTTCATGTAGAATCAGCAAGAATGATTTTACATTAATTTAACAGGATTCAATGAAAATTAAAGGCATTTTAAGATATGACTTAAAAAAAAACCCAAAAAATTCAAAATTCTGAGGACCGTGGTGTCAGAATTTGCTATTTTAATTTAACGTGTCTCCAAAAGCCTTTCAGGTGAGCCACAATACTGAACAGCAAAGATATTTATGTCCTTGCAGCATTTTCTGTATAAATTCCAGGAGTCGCTTTCCCTCAAATGCATCATCTGTTCAACTGTGAATCCCTCACCTTTAAATAGAAAGCTTTTCGGAAAAAAAGAAGTGTCACATTTGCACTGTAACACTGAAGGGACACATCTGGTCTAGCTTAGTGACCCTGTATCAACAAGAGTTTGATGAATTAATTCTACCAGCTATTGTACAATACCCGAGCACAGGAGCAGCTTTGTGACAGAACACTTACAGCCCGCAGTATATTTACTTCCTAACACAATCTGCAAAACTTATTTCCTCTAAGTAAGACCATCCATATAAATTCACACTAAGAGAGTTCATCATCTGCATTTTTCCAATCAGTGGTATCAAAGTTTAATTCCACTGCATTTGGGTACTTGTGGGATAACCAAGCCGTAACAATGAATGGTTTATTTAAAACTGACAGGACCAGAAAGCAGCAACTATTTACTTAGGCGCCGTACCTTAGTGTACACCAGTAAAAATGTTCTCTTTTCCCAAAAGGATTTTCTGCATAAAGGCCATTCACTTTGCTTCCTTCCCACCCCTCTTACATCCAACTCTGTACATTCAAAACTAAGTGCTATATTTTTCTTGCTATTTAGTATATTTTTATTTCCCCCTTTCTGATTAAACTGCATAAACAGAAACACCAAAACAAATTCAGAAGTTGCACTCTTTGCACTTTTTCCTAATATTGATTTCTTTAATAAAATGTCAGTATAGTCATATCTGGATAAAAAAATAACATCTAAGTAACAAAACAAATTAATTTAGCATCAAATGGGAAGAAAGTTATCTTCCACAGTGCAAATCATTTTCATACTGGGGCTAGAACAGTTTCATTCTAGTGCACCACCGTGTACTGCATATGCAAATGCTAGAACAACTTTTAATTTTAGAGTGTTTCAGGAATGGGACCTAAAATCATGCTCTGTTATTCTGGATGGCCATTAACTCAGTCATGACCTTGTAATAATTTGGAGTTCTATGCTCATTAAAGTAAAATTTTAATACTACCTTTAAAAGCAAAAGCAAAATCTTAATTACAGCTGAGCTCCCTAATTGTGTATTAATCTGCAATATTGAGCTTGCCCAGATAAAAAGATGAATTATAATAATACTTACTAGGTACAAAACAAAGGCTTGAAAGAGCGTAATGTTATTACTTTGAATTATAATATTAATTTACTAACTAATTTCAGGGCACATGTGTAGTGCACATGTGTGTAAACCCTACTCGAGGGAGCCAGCTCACATAGGCACACACAAGAGCTGGAATGTTCCAATTCCGATCAAAGATGTGTGTAGCCGGATGTGCGGTTAATTCACTGATCAAATTTTCACAACTGAAAAACATCTTGAGACATAAAGTCACAGTTACCAGTAGTGTGGGCTCTGTGCTTTATCACCAGAATTACTCTTCACGATTTCACATTTTATTATATAATTTAAAAATAATATAATCGCTCTCACACTTAAAAAAAAAAATAAAATTAAAAAGGAAAACACAAAGATTAAAAGGCACTGGTTTTTAGTTCCAGCCTTCTTAAAGGGCACAGTGAGACTGAGTGAAATAAATTTAAAATACCCATAGAATCTAAATTCTCATCCTAGTGACACATTCTTACAGTTAGCTTGTGCTCCATAAAACTTATATAAAAATGTCAGGAGTGTAGATGCAGAGCACATGCACTCACCGTAAGACACAAATCTGCCCTGTAACAATAATATACAGTAGCTCTTCAACGTGCCTGAAAGATTTTAAAATGTACTAAATCTATAAAAACAGTCTACTGTCAGACTTCAGCTCTGTCTACTAAATCAACCAGATGTATGGAATAAACACTATTTAATAGCTACTAAATTTTTATCAGCTTTGTATAAAGTTAGACAAATTTGAAGTAACAGTTGTTTGAAGTCTTCTACCATTACATTTCATAATCTTACTTGCTTACTGAACTGGCTAGATACAGTAAATATACATCATATAATGGCTATTCCCCTTCAGCAGATATGCATAAAAAATAATAATCTAAACAAACTAATAAAGATACTTAAATGGGCAGCAATTTTACTAGTCTTAACACTGATTTAAAAGATGTCTCTTTCTCTTCTTTACATACCTGGTTGTTACCAATTACTGATGTGTCTTCACCCCTTCTTGTTGCAAAACTTCCTTTAAAACTTACAGCACACACAGCACAACATCTGAGACCTCTACACATAAAAATGCTCTTTTTTTCAGTAGCAAAGAAAATCGGAAGGTTTTTTTAGGCTGACGATATCTTCACATAGAAACACACAGAACGTCTGCAGACAGTAAGAAGCCTTTAGTAAGCCTTTTTGCTGCACCATAATAATCTGATCCAGAAATTCAAGGGTACCTTAAACAACGGGCTACCTGTTCTAGCCATGCTTAGGAATGTGGCCAAATCATTTTTATTGATTTAACCTTTATAGGAATGCTACATATCCTCAGAGCAAAACATTTCTAATGCATTTATAATATGATATACCTCTGAGAAGCTATGAAAAAAAAAATCTTGTGACATAGGCTAGCCCCCTTCACTATTCTGTTTCTCCCAATTCAGTAATCGATAGACATTCCAGTGTTAGAATATTTTCTGAGTTTACATATGTCTGTATTCATAGGATGAAGCCAGAAACTAACACCTATAGAGGACAAGACTAATATCTGACCTGTCTTTGTTTAAGGAATAAGAACTGGTGAACTGATAGCCAAGACTCTAAATACTTCTTTCATTCTAGAGTTACACATCAATCATGTTACCTGCAAACATATCAAGTTAAAACTTCCAGAATTTACAGTCCTTTCTGAATAAACTGAGCAGCATGTTAGTTATGTTCAGAGAGCTTACAGAAGGTGGTTTGTGTATCTCACCAGAATTCTTAAAGAAGTATTTCTCAAATTCCCTCTTCATCAGAAATCTATTTCATAGACATTTCAATCCAGTATTTCTCGAAGTCAGATCCATATCCTATTATTTTGAAGCTCAGGTTGGAAAAAATAGTGTATTTCAGTTATTTGCTGGTTTTGGAATGTTACAAACCACACTTGAGCATTACCAGGAGTCACTTGTTTTTCAGAATGTAAGCTGTTCTGAGCTGCTCATTATGGTAAACTTTAGTGTAAAGCAGAAGTGAATACAGTGACTGATGAGTCAGTCAAACAACAGCAAATACATTTATGCTACAAAACACATTTATAACACTTATTATAAAGAAAAGTATGTGAGAGGTGCTTGGATTAAAAAAAAAAAGAAACAAAAACAAAACTGAAGCAGAAACAAACAGAAATAGCTCCTAGCATGACATTCTAGTATGTTATTCTTCACAACAGCAAGAACCCCAGCCAGGCACAGTTTCAGCAGGCAATATGCTGTAACACAAATCACCAAGTTTAGGAAGATTTAGTTCTACATTTTTTCTGGAAACAGCAATGTCTAGACATCAGTGATATTCTCTCTCATCTACAAAGAAATATGAATCAATGCTACAAAGAAAAGGAAAAACTAATTCTTTCATGAGATAAGCGCCTATCTACACACATAAGGTGGACAAGTTAGTACATCAAAGCTGTGAACTGTAATTAATGTAATGGCATATGGAAAAAACATGTATCTGCAAATTCTCACAGACTGGTTGTGTCTTTTTTCAATAAGCGTTTGGCTTTTGATTATCACATCACTAATTTGATTGCAAAGTTTTGCATCACTGTTTGTTTCTTCATCCAATTTTTCTAAGAAATATTCTAAAGATGAATCCATATCCAAAACACACAACATCCATACATAAACTATCCCCTGGCATGAGCTTTACACTTCCTTAATCAGATGAAAGCAAGCCTTTAATGTGAGGTACAGCAGTGATTTCTGCAAGGGCAGGGTAGTTCTACCTTCATTCATGGTGCACATGATGAACGTGACCAGATAAGTGCTTGCATTCACGCAATCCCAGTCTGCTTTGTACTAGCCCAGCCTGAGAGCATTCCAGCAGTTACCACACACACAGACCAGGGACAATATCCATGAACAAATACTAACTTTGGACCAGATCACAGAAAGATCACTGACGCATGTCAGATCATACTTGATTTCAGCTTTATTACATGTAGAACAACAGTTCATTGAGCAAGAGGAAAACACAAAAACTTCTAGATTTTAGATTTAAAAAAAAACAGCTTTGGATGATACACATCCTGAAATCTTTGTAATCAGCCTGGTGCCCAGAGCTGATTCCCTCTTCCACTGGCTCCTTACAGAACTGTTGTCATTTGCTGTTATGGTGCACCTTAAGAAAGGATCAGGTAACTGAAAAGCAGCGGAATATATTAGAAATGCAAATTTTTACACACAGTGATGATGGAAGAAGGCCTAACTAAATACAGTTACATCAACACAACTGCTTATAGTAGCACACTTCTTTTTATTACATAATAGATACATTTGTACAAGAGGGTTTATTAGCAGAGTACAAACAGTAACATCTTTTGATGCTACAGAAAAGCTGTTCTGTGCTAGTGTGTGAGAAAGGTCAGATGGTGGAAAATTAACTTCACGCTCTTAACCTGTAAACTCCTTCCTTTCCTGACTACTAGCAAATGTCCTCACAGGGGAGATGCACAGCTTTTCCAAGAACTCACGCAGGGAACCTTTCGCTCTGTTCCGATGGAACAGAACTTGTGCACGTTCACCTTAGGAGCGCTGCCCTCCGTGGCAGCTCTCTGAGTAACTCTGTCTACACAGGTCTGCCACAGAGAAATTGCCTCCAGATTTTCACTTCATTACAGATTTATATATACACAAGCATATATCCATACACATCTGTAAAAAGCAGCATACTTGACTACTAAAGTCTGCATGCTATTAAAGAAGCAACTGTGATACTTCAGGACTTTCTAACTTGATTTCAGTGTTTGGAATAAGGGAAAACAAAGTCAGGAGACAGCAGCCTCTGGGAACATATTTTGCAAGGCTTTTTTATAGGAGACTCCAGCAGGAAAACTGTACACATAAGAAAAGCTAGTTTAGACTGGGATTATACATCAAAGAGAGGAGCACCAGAAAATACTTGTGCTTGATAACATGCACAGAGGCTCAGGGTGGCAGGAGCACAAAGGCTCAGGCAATGTTCACATTTTGGTAATGTGTAATTTGTGTAATACAGCTTGTTTTCATGGCAATTCTAATAATTCTTTCATATTTCCCTGTAAATTTTTTTGGTTTTAATATTCTCACACTTTTTCTAATGATAAAAGTAGTAGGAGAATGCCTTTTCACAGCCAAGTATTTGATTTCAGCAAGCCAGTGTTTTAGCATTCTGCCATTCATCTCTCATACTTCTGATCTTCTCAGTCTCGGGTCTTGAAAACAAGGCACATAGGACTGGCCCCATTTTCAAATGTCAGTTCTTGGCCTTTGGTCTTGTCTTTCATGAGTGCTTCTCAGCATCATCACACTTGTCAACTGTCCCTCTATCTCATCTGTTTTCTGATAGTACAGGGCATAGCTCCCACAAGCTGATTCCAAACTAACTTGAAGCTATTATGATGACCATAAATCTAGTTCTTCTTTCAAAAATCATCAAAAAGAATATGAGCACCTTACTAAAGATTTTCCAGCTGTCTGATTTTCACATGGCAATGGTTATCTGGTATGCTTTTTCAAGGTCCTGTCCCACATGGAAGCCAGAGCCACCTGAAAATTCTAAACATCTTAAGAACAAACCCTGAACCCCTCACTTCTTTTACAGGAATTCTGAAGATTATGGTTTTTCATACATTTGTTCAGTGCCTACCACAGAACACTGATCCACAGGTGTGACCTTTATAAGATAACAAAGATCAGTCACAATAGCGGAATGTTTATAGACAGCATCATCAGTTCAGCCTTGCTGAGTATGTGTTTGCTCTAGCCCAAAGTTGTCTCCAAGATTAACTTACTTTGATGTATATTTGAGAAGACTGTTCTAAAAAAAATAAATATTAAGAAGTCATACTTATGACTCACAACATCAGGACTTAGTAATTTTGGGTCTTGATGGGAAAATGCTTAGCAAATATTGTCAGCAAAATGCTTCCATTTTCTTCATGTAAGCATATTTTAAACCTGAGAAAAGCAATGCTAACCATTGTGCCATCACCAAATATAGCTGTACCTTATTTTGGGTTGGATCCTAAAGGTACTTCAACTAGAAAACTGATTTTGACTGCAACTAAAAATTAAAAAAGTAAGTCAACGCATTTAAAAACCTCACCAACTGCCTTGGTTATAGCAACAGCACCATACAGGATTCTGAACAAAGACAGTTGATTACTGTGCTCTTTCTCAGCCAGCTTCCTAAAAGCAGAGCTTACGTGGTATGCAAAATATTGTCCTGCATCTGGTTCTCAGACACCAACACTCTTCACTGAAGCCACTGCCAGATCTGAGACTCTGAACAGATTGAAACAGTCAATCCCATGAACATGCAGTGTAGCAAGGTGAAAAGACAACTAAAATTGATTAATTAAGAATAATTACATATCTAACTGGTGGCAGGTGTTCAGTTTATTCTCACAGATACTATCAGGCCCACCATATAGAGAAATAAGTGGATAGTTTCTGCCTACCTCAATGATGAGAGCTCAAAAAAAATTCAACTTTTCTTCCCAGTTGTACACCACCTTTCAAGGGAAACACAGGGGGAAAGGGATGGAAAATTCCAAAACACAGAATTTTTGGCACAGAAGATGTTAGTAACAGTTTTAGAAACCATGATCAATGGGAAAAGGCTGAAAGAACTGAGTAAGTCACTGTGAAGTGAATGGTGAGCAACTCTTCCTTCCTCAGTATTGTGGTGAAAGACAAAAACAAATCAGAAGCAAAGGAGTTCAGTATTCCATGGCAGATTTCAACTATGACATGGATGCCACAATGGGACCTCACAGCATGGATTCTCTGGGTGCCTGTTAGGTCTGAACCCTTCCTGAGTATCTTCTAAAGTCTATTTGTGTGTTCAGATATTTATTTTTTTCTCTTTAAACTACTAAGAAGTAATAAAATACATCCTCCACATCCAATCTATTTTTACATTATATCCAGAGTCACTAATTTGTCCTACCCACTCTACAGTCCTGTACAACACAGTCAATTTTTCACAGCCATCATTTCTCTAAAGGTACAATGGGGTAACTATCACAAAACAAAGTAAGTTCTGTGGTAATTGCCAAAAATATCTCCTTCACTAAAGAGGCTGGAGCAGATGAGACAGCTGGCTGACAGCAAGGTTTCAGTAATACAGAATCCTGCCTCAGTGACTCAGACAGGAATAAGTGGATTCCTCTAGTTGCCACCAAGTCCTACACCTCTTGTATTCGGTGACTTACAAGTAACACTGATAAAGGTAAGGGCTTTGGTACATAATCGACTACCCACATGAAAATGGAAAACTTGCAGTGACTCAAGCTGCTCTGAAGAATGTGCTCAGGTCCACACATTTAGTCTTCAGTTTGTTGTAATATCCTTGAATTAAAAAGGAATGAACAACTTTCCATTCAGTAGGGGAAAAGCAGGTATAAATGCAAGCATGACAGAGTGAACAAGGAGGAACAAGCTCCCAGTTTATCTACAGAGAATCTGTCCAAAATCTCACAGTAACAAGTATGAGTCTTGTTATCTCTAGGCTTCAGCGACAGGTTTTATTTATAAAGAAAGAGGTCTTAATGCTGCAAAATGCTTAAGTAAATGCACAGTTATTTGTACCTCATTCCCAGCAAAGTCAGTGCTAATATCCTTTTCAAAATCTGAAATAATCCAAATAATCTGCCTACACGGTGTTCTTGTCATGCAAAGTACATATAAAATGCTTCCCATTTCTATTAGTGAATTTGGTAACAACTCATTTTTAATTTGCAACTGCAACAAAAAAGTCATAGAATCATAGAATCATTTAGGTTGGAAAAGACCCAAGTTTGAGTTGAACCACTAGCTTTCAAACAAGTCAAACAAGAATAAGAATCAGTTCCACTATTATTTTTTTCTGGTTGAGAATAATATTTAAATGCCTGCAAGAAAACTCCAGTCAAGTTTTAGAGCTCACAAATGTTGATTCTACAAACAAAAAGGGCAGGGAAAGATAAATTTTAAAAATTAAAAATTGCACATCCTAGTTGTAAGAATACACTGATTTTTTTTTTTAATGTAACACATGACTAAAAAAGAAAATTCAAAACCTCAACTGAATCACTTGATAGGCTCAGTCCTGCTTCAGTAACAGATAACAACTGAACAACTAGGTAAGTCATGTTTACAGCTGGGTTTTTTTACAGTTAGATGTCAAAAATGGCTACAAGACTCAACTAATGATCCTTGCTGCAAAATGGTGTGCTCTGGTTCAGACAAATTCTAAAACTCCTCAAAAAAGTGTGTTTCATCTTTGGTGAAGGACTATCCCTCATAAATTTTCACAAAATAGCTCAGATTATTTAAAACTGACTCAGATTATTTAACGTTAAAGCTTTACAGGTAAACTGCTTTCTATTGTTTCAACCCTAAGGAGATTTGAATTTAGGTCACCTTACTTTTAACTATAAATCAAGTAAGTGACTTTAGGGTAGAGGTCCTGACCAAGATGTAGAAGTTACTCAAATTCTTAACCCAAGACTGATCACGCCAAGTCCTAAGGTTAAGAAGATATGAAGACAATCACACAGTTCCTCCTACCAATAGTCTCTAGAGACCAGACCTGAGAATTACTGGTGAAACTCATGAATACCCTTGCAAAAAAAAAAGTTGGACCTTTCCATTTCGCATAAAATAAAGACTACTTACATATGCTGCTACATGAATTATAAGCAAGCATATCAGATTAGCTTCAGTAATTTAAATTGTAACTACTGTACTAAGCAAAACCTGAACTGCAGAGGTTTAAAAGTGTGCTGACACTTATTGCTTCAGTCCAAACACACCGAAAGCTTTTTGAAGTTTAAAATAAATTTTTCTCCACCCTTGACTATAATAGGTGGACTATTTGAATTTCTCAACTCCAGGAGTGGCAGCTATATTCTTACAATCAGCACTAAAATATCCCCAACATCTTTGTTTTCAGCTCCAACAAGAAAGAAATGAGTCTTTCACCAACCACAAATAAAAACACATGAATATTACCTCTCTTACAGGATTAAAGTAGCAGCAGCTGTTCTTCATGCTTTCATCGCCCCACATTTAAAGCAACAAAAGACTACCAAAATAGCAGCAACAGCTCTCATCAGCTGGAGAGGATGTTGGCTTTTCAGTGTAGGGCATGTGAACTGTTAGTGATAGAGCTACCAACACTTGTCTTTAATAGTAGATGCTTATACAAGAAACATGTGGCACACATGGAAAGCCACATGGCAAGCCTACGTGTAGCAAAGGATGATAGAAAAAACGTCTAATTCCTACTTTATTTTTATTAAGACAACTATCTTCACTTGAGTGCGAATGGAGGAAACAGCATTGCCAACAGAAAAATCAGACGTCCTTACAGATATCAAACACATTTCACTATCACCTACTTCAATCAGACTAGAAAAAGTTTCATTGAAACAGATGAGAAGACAAAGGGCTCCATTTAAAACTAAATGGTGTCTAGGAGTTTCTGCCCAGGGCCTTAATTTGCAATTGACGAAACAGTGTTACCAACTTCCCTGTTTCAAAAGGATCCCAATGATAAATCAATTAAAAACTTTCTCTGAAACCGTATGTCTCTAGACAGAGAAGTCTTTTTATGAAAGAAATTAAATGCCCCTTAAACGTTCAATCAATCTGTGTTTGAACAAGCCATTTTCAAAATTTTGGTCTATTTTTCTGGATTAATCTAAACATTAAAGAAAAATAGCTGGTGGTTTGGGCTTTTGATTTTTATCTGTCTTAAGAATTCAAAGATAAATATTGCCATCGTAATCCTGGCTCCAGAAAAATACTTGACTTGATTATTCAAACACTGCATGCTTTTTCAAAAATAATTCTATAATTCATTAGAAAGAACCCCTAGAGCTTCATCTCTCCTTTTACAACTTGATCACTTATCTTTTCAGTCATCTGAACCATAACAGGACGCAACAGATACCGAGTTGTCACTTTAAAGTCAGCGCTGGGCACACAACTGCAGCAGTATGTGAACGTACCTGGGCAGGCAGAGTGGGAGATCCTGCCAGTGCAAACTCACAGGCAGAGCTTGTTTTAATATACTGCTTTCCAAAAGAGAGTTTCATTCTTGAAGGAATAAAACTTGCATTTAACAGGGAAACAGAGAATAGAGAAGTTTGCCAACCTCTACAGAGCCTTTCTCTTGAAGTCACCAGATATGCATCGAGCCCTGTTTAACTTGTATTAAAGGTAGTTCAGTTGAGCAGATTTTCAGTTTTCACTGCATAGGGCTATGTCCTTGTAATTCCATCGCAGTCGGCACAAACAGACCTAGGAGTGCCTAGTCCAGGACCAACACTATTTCTGCAACTCTCCTAACACATCCCATTGAATGACAATCAGCATTTATATATCTACAGCTTTTAAAGTGAACTTACAGCTAAATGTAATGGCATTATTTGTATTAAGTGTTTCAGACCTACTCTGATGTTGATTTCCACAAATGATCTATCAAAAATACAATTGGAATTACCAAGACTCTAAATAAAGAGACAAAGTTATTTGTCTGCCTTCACTGCTATTGACTGAACTGCCTTACCAAATTATTATCAAATGTAGGAGAAAGATCTGACTGTAGTGAATTCACCTACTATACACATAAACATTTAATTGGAAGTTACTAAGAAAGGAACAGAACACTGAATTCTTTAAGCAACAGAGTAGTAGAAGGATGTTAAGAAAATGCATTTTCACAGGTCACCCTCTTCCTGCCTCCTAACATATTTATTCTTATGTTTCCTCCCAGGTAGCCAAGTAGATTCACATTAACTGGAAGTAGCAAAATGTTATGCTTGTATATAAGCCTATATATACATATGCAGAGAAAGAAATAGACAAAATTTATTTTAAAGAAAACATGCAAAACCTTGTTTTCCTAAAAAAACAGAGGAATAGAAGGGTATATTTACATCCTTTTCAATACTTTATCAAGTCTCCAGGTTTGCTCAAACTCTTTACTTGAAAAAATGCTTTCATAGTAACCTTTAACATTATAGTGGCCATACAAAACATGCTCTGGTTTTAACAGTAACACAGAACATTTTATCATAAATGAAAAGCAGGTCTGTACAATAATAATTACCCCTTCTTTTGTGCAGGTTCTCCAAAAAGTTAGAAACAGATAAGGGAGTATTTGTGGGGGGAGGGGGAGGTATTTAACTTTACATCATATTTTTTCAGGGAAATATGCAGAATTATTCCAATGTCTACATTTTTAAATACATAATAGCAGGAGCTTTGCAGTCTAACAAAAAAAGTAGTCATAGGTATGGAGTCACATATTAAACCACATTGATACATACCTTCCATTAAGACTATGTATTTTCTCCTCTTACTTGGCTAGTGAAAGGGACTTTCCAGACAATCAAAATCTAATTTTATTTAGTAATTTTAGACGCTGCTTAATATTAAGGTCTAGTCTACATTTAAAAGTATTTCCAGAGTAATTACAGTAGCTTGGCTATATTGGAAAAAGCAGTCTATTACTACAGCTATAGCAGTTAAAGTAGGTAGACTATAAAATAAAAGTGCATTTTTCTCACATAGTTGTGAAGCCATGAGACCTAAAGTTTGAATCTGGTAGGCTGGACCAAATGACCTCCAGACATCCCTTCCAACCTTAATTTTTCTATGATTCCATTTGATGGGATTATTATTTAACTGGTGCAGGAATACTGCAAGGCACTGAGAATAAGTGTATATGTACCCATTTAAATGAAAATCCATACAACATAAGCACACAAAGCAGCACAGGCTGACCCCTCAGGTTCTTGATTTCCTTGAGTAATTCAGAACATAAAAACTACAAGACTGGTTTAGAAGGGAGCTACCTTATTTGCAGAATTAACAGGGATCTTTTATAATACAGAAGTATTACCTACAGAAGTATTTAATAGGAAAAAAATAATTTGCCATCAAATTCATTCGTTTTCTCCATACTTAAAACAGCCAAACACATTTATTTATACTAAGTAGAATTAAAATTTATTCCTGTAAGGCTTTCTTTAATCAGTATTTACACGTCAGCTGTTCATGCTATCTTGCTGTGCTTCACCAAAAGCTCAACAAGATAACAGCACTTATACTTGTACTTGATATGCTAAAGGCTTTACACCCAAACAAGGAGTCAAATATAGACTGATACAACAATAAAGTATTACTGTAGTTTCTAAATGGATAGTCATGCTTTATTTCAGGACCAAAATATACTCCCTCAAAATGTTTTATCCAAATGGCTCTGAATCATAGTAAAAACAAAACAAGGGACATCTGCTAGCAATATACCATTGGTACAAAATTAAATAAGTACTTAACACGCTGTCCTTTCCAGGGTCACAATGCAGTCTATTAAGGGTCTACAGATTTTCTGCCTTTTTTCAGGGGGTAAAACTGTCATGGCTGTTGCCTTTTTAAGTAAGAAAAAGGCCCACTCACAAGCAATCCTGTGCTTCTTCAGAAATACTCATTCAGTCTAGAAATGGAGGATGATTCAAAACCACAACTACTCAATTTTCTAAAGGTTGTACAAATCATGTTGGGGGAAAGGGGAGAAAAACAATCTGAGCTAAAAATAAGTAACAAAGAAACATTATCGTTCAGAGAAGGGTACATTAGGTCAGAAGCTGCTGCTTTTTAACACCAGAAAGTTCTTAGAGCTTTCTGTCCAAAAACTGAAGAAGGAAAAGAAGTCACCAAGTCAGGAGAGCAAATAAGTTGTTTACTCAGCATTTTCTACAAAAGCAAAAAGAACTTTAATCACAAACTACATGTCCTTGGTAGTGTTTTTTAAAACTAAAACCAGCTCATCATAGTTACCATCTTAAAGAAACAGCCAATATTATTTTGTATAATAAACTAACAAGTATCATTAGACCATTCTCCTTCTTGTCCTTTCTCCAACTGTGTCCCACTTTGCCACTGTTGTTACTGCTATTTCTGCCATCCAGTTTTACCACAACTCTGAAATTATTATTTACCATTTCTAGATTCAAGCTAAAAGAAACATTATTCAGTTACTTCCCAGCCACGGGAGCTGTGGAAGGGAAGGTGGGTTCCCTTCTAATCACTGCAATGCCTTCATGTGTCATAAAAAAAGGTCCTACAGCAACACATGAAAAGATCAAATACTGGTCTACAAGATTTAAAATTAAACTTCATAATATAAAGAGATACTGATATTTATTACACAGTATATTACAGATTTTTTGCATATCTATTATATAAGTAACAAAGTAAAATAGTAGAGTAAGTAGATTAACCGGATGAAAATTACAAGTATATACATTTACATTTTTTAAAACTAATGATGTTATATACTCAAAGTACTAGAATCTATGCAGGAGAATAAATATTCCATCTATCACTTTTTAGCTGGTTCATTGTAAGTTCCAGAGCCAGTGTGGGATTCAAGGATAAACGAATCACCTTCCAGACCAATTTAGGGAGAACGTCATAGTCTAAATTACTATGCTGAATTTGCAGTGATAGAGAAAAACAAGCACAGGGCTGTCGGGCACCTCCGAAGAGACGGGCACATACCAGGGGGACAGACTTCAGCATCACTCCAACAAAATCTGCATAGGATCATACAGCTTTTGTGCTTTAGGAAAAAAAAGTTTAAAAAATATTGAATTTAAAAGACAATCAGTGCCCTCCAATGCCACATAGCTGAGAGCTGAATGAGCCAGAAATAGCTCTTAGATGAGGAAGTTTCTCTGAGTTTTCCACCCAGGACACAGAGCAACCTGCACCTTCCTTCTTCTGACTCTGACCACCTAGGGACATCCTACCAGTAATTTTTCAATTAATTACCTAATTCAACTGGAGACACTTCTATGGGGCAGAATGACTTCAGAGAAATGAAAAAGCCAAGCACAGCTATAATGTCCACCTTGCTGCTGGTTCTCTACAGATGAATAATGTAACCATTTTGCACACCAACATCTACGGTCTGCAGTGTCAAATTCAACGTGATTAAAACAAACAAATTGCAAATGATGCAAGAAGTTGCAGTTTAAAGACTTCAGCAGCACCTGCCAGTTACGGTCACAGTTACAGCTAAACTGGATTTTCAGGTTCAGTCTGCTAAAACTAATGTATTACAATTTATTACACTGGAGAAATAAAGTAAAAAATGCTGAATTTAATTATCATATTAATTTATTGCTTAATCAGTATTTGGTTACAATATATACATCTTCACTCAAGTAGGGTAAATAGTTTCCAAATTTTATAATCTTTTACTTAGGTACTAGATGATACCTTAAAGCAACCTGTCAAAACCTGAAACCAGAAAGTTTCAGGAATCTAAGCTCAAAATCCTGGAACCATATATCTTAAAATATTTCAATTCAAAACAAAATTTCAAACACAGGAAGTTTGAGAAGCTGTATGCAACTCAGAACTGAGTAGAACTGAGCACACAGTAACCTTAGTGAAATTGTTCTCCTACACAGCAAAACAGATTTCACAAATGAACTGCAAAACTTACACTAACTTTGAACTGACAAGAGATAAATAAAGTACTAGTAGAGCAGAAACACAAGATACACATAACCCAGACTAATACTAAACTTCAGCTAATTTTGTTTAGAGAAAAAGCTGTTACCCAGATTGATATACCCAGTCTTCCCTCATAAAAACATCCTTCTCGTCTTTCTTTTTCAGACTCGTCTTTCTTTTTCAGACTGAGTACAAATGTAATTTTGAAATTAGTCACAGAAATGTTCCTTCATAAGTCTGTATAGACACCCAACAATTTCTTTGCTCTGTGTGTGGGTACTACTTCATATGTTAATTAAGATCCTCCATCACCTCTAGCTCTTTCATAACTAGGGACAGGATACTCAGTAACAACCAAGAGAAAGAAGCAAGAGATAAAATGAGTGTATTTCAGACTGTTTGACACTAATAAGGTCAAGTTCAGGCTGTATTTCAAGTGAACTCTGCTACTAAAAGTACAATGAAATTGCAGTATTACAAAAGGGATGTTTAAAATAACCACACTTTAAATGCAGTATAGAAATATGGAAGCCTGAAAAATAAATTTTCAAATAGCTTTTCTGAACATCACTCCATTTCAGCTCTTACATCTTTTATTACCAGTTCTGCAAACCCTATCAGGCCTCCTCAGCAAAATCCTGTTGAGCTAAGTGCTGTGCAAAGAAGAAGCTCTGTCTCTAAAAGCTTAAAAAGTACCACATCCGCTACAGAAAAAGCTGTAGTAATTTCTCTCTAATGAATTTCCTTCCTGTATTCCATCCTACCTATAAAAGGAAAACATAGTTCTGCCCCTAGTTTTCTATCTCATACCACTCTTGCCTCATGTACTTAATGAGGCAGACAGGAGCAGCCACACATGATCTGATAATCACGTACCATATCTGCTGCCACTGCCCTTCCGGCGTCTCTACCCAAGGGGGGAAAATGCTCTTTGCATGTTTGCAGGGAAGGGTTTCAGCTCAGTAGGCTAAACTGGTTATTTTTAAACAGTGCAATCTCAGCACAATTCTGGGTTCAAATATGGTAAACAAGTATGGGACAGAATAGAGAAATTCTTTACAGTCCCAAATTACAGCTTGGTTAACCAAAGCGCTCCCTCAGCCAGGTCATTACTGATGTTTTCTTCCACCATCATTCCAAACGAACTATCCAAAGTCAGATGGTTTTACTGATCAACTTCTAAGCAAAGATGGATAAACATACAACCAAAAGAAGCCACAAGGTAACAGTCACAGCAGGGTTATGCGAGTACTACCATAGCTCATACAGTGCGATATAACAAATAATTACTCACACTCAGCTCAAGCACACGCTCAGTCCTTGCTAGATAAATTCTGGATCATTTTATTAAAAACGATCATCTAGACTGTCTATTCAGCATAGATTTCTAGTCTCTATAATCATTTACTTGTTTCAAATAGAATCAGGATCTGCATGAGCTCAGCATTCCATGAAACCTAAAACACATGAAAGCCAGCACTCTAAAAACTTTTTCCTGGGGAAGAGCTAAACCTGGCATGAGGTGAAACCTCATGATGAACCTGGCATGAGGGAAATGGCAGTTCCCATATTTGAATCTGCTTCACAGGGTGAGTCAAGCTGACACATCTAGGTGCAATAGAAAAATAAAATAATAAAACTGCAAAATTATCAAGGGCAGAGTTTAACAAATAATCAAGGACTTAGCAGCAACAAAACCTGTTGTCACAAAGAGATGTAAAAAAGCCATTTGCCTTTTGAAGACTACGATAACAAAATCAGGTATTTTTCAAAACCAAGTAGCAAGCTGACCGTAACAGCTAGAAAGAACGGCAAAGATTTGGTACAACATCCAGAAATCAGAGAATGCATTTTAAAAGTTACCTTCTTAAGTCATTTAACCCTTTAGGTAAAACATTCAAAAGGAACTTATGTCCTGTAAAGAGCACAAAATGCATAACGTGTTTTGTTTTTTTTGTTAGCATGTAATGTGAGTAACTCAAAGTGCTTATGATATTCACAGCTCCTGAATCACAGCATTTCTTTACTGTCACTGCATGCTGCACGTAGGAAAAAAAAACCATGCAGTGTGTGCAAGCCCAAAATAAAAATATGCTCATTCTAGATAGTCCCTGAGTGACCAGAGATCTAGAACCACTCTTCACTACCCAGTCTAAAATGGGAAATATTATTCACCATATAATATACTTTAGTAACAGGGATCACATAAATATCCCAAGTCAGGGAGACAAGTTCAAAGAATATTGATGAAATAAAGGCTTAAGAACTAGCCTAAATTCTTACCAAATCTCTCCCATAATTTGCTGAATGTTCAAAATGGAAAAAAGATATTATAAATAATATATTCATAAATAAATAAGGAATATGAAGAATTAATTAGTATTGTTACTACACACTAACACAACACTGCAGTATATCAGAGATGAGTGCAAGCTAAAAGCCAGAGAAAGTTGAGTAGAAACTGCATTTGAAATACCTGAACACATTTGCACTGACTGGAAAGACAATTAATTAGGGGCAATAATACATTTGATATCATAGCAAATGATATTACCATTTTGATGTTAACTACTGTAAGTACAGTAGGTAACCAGAATGACTTAAATAAACAAAATTAAAACATTGTTTTCTTCATCACTTCCCCCATTAAAATTTATCGTTATAACTTTATACCATCAGAGTTGGATTTTTGGTGTGAAGCCGACCACAAGAGCTAATTAGGAAACTTTAGATCACAGTAATTAGAATTTTTGTAAATAGCTAAAATAGCTTTGGGAAGTCAAGGCATTTTACTGAGGGGGAATAACAATCTCCCTCTGTAGCTACAAATTGCTCAACATAAGTCTTTAGACTGTAAGGGTTTCCAGAAATTCACTCTGTAAGTAGTGCTTATATTAGAAAATACATGATCTCTACCAAATTATGAATTTTAATGGCTACAGTGAAATCAGAGTGGTTGTGAATCTCCTGGGCAGATATGTAATTTAAGTGCAACCCACCCAATGTGTGCAGTTAGTTTGGAAACAGGCTGTAGATCAGCCAAATGAAGTTAAGTAAAACAAACCTCAGCAAAATGTACTAGATGTACTCAAAACTTTTTTAAATTATTAACACCTACTGCTGTACACTTCACAGTACCATAAAAAAATCCAAATATAAATAAAGGATGTAGAAGTCGAAGGACACTCTACATAGCAGTTTGCTCTTTTAAATTAGTATAAGATAAATATAATTTAATTCCAAGATCTGTAGAATTAAAAGCCAAATATAATCATGCAAAAGATGGCGCACTGGAAATTGACTTGTGTTTGGGTGATCTGTGATAAGCTGATTAAGAAGCTTTCTTCTAAGGTAACCAGCACATGCTAGTTATCACCAATTCCACAGTACTATTTAGGCATTGCACAAAACAGATTATTTTCTCAACAACACAAAAAATTCTTCAAATCTAAGGACATATCTTAAATATTCTTAATGGAAAAACAATCATTTCATTAGTAAAGTATTATGTATACAATGAAAAACTTGTACACACTTTAAGACAGCTTTTTTTCAGTATTTCATGATTTCAAGACTCCTATAAATTTCTTGCCTTCTCAAGTAAATCAGAAAAACATTTCTGAGTTTATCATGAAAACACAGTTCTGCAACATTCCCTTATAATGCCACAGTTCAAAAATAGGTGTAGTGTATGTAAGAGATGAAGATATGAATAATCTTCTCACCTTAAATGTGATTACTCGCAAACTTAACATTACATGTAAATTTAAGCAATCCACAGAATCAAACACGGGCTCAACACTTCTACGCCGCAAATTATACACTAATCAAAGATACCACCTTCAGACCATGAGATATTCTTATCCAAAATTCCCACATCTTGCCACTGGGTTACAACAGGATTTGATATTCTACTCCAAAACTACAAGTTCTCTCTCTTCCTTCTGCCTTTTAAATCCCTAAAATCCAACAGTCCATTTTTAATATCAACGCAAACTACCACATGACATTCTGGATTAGCACTTCATGTCTCTGTAGGACTCATTTCTCACAAGTTCATCCTCTTGCTACACACTTTTTGCTGAGAAAGGCAGGGCAAGTTGAAGTTACTCTTCATATTACTCCACGAAAACCATAGCAAATAGGTGACCCTCCTCCACTTCACAATAACAAGCTAGGCAGAGATAGCCTCTATTTTCTTTTAAGAAAATGTTACCTCTTTTGCACTACATTGTTTCAGTCTTTGCTATTTCCCAGGATCTTAAGATGTCAGCAGGAATTTATTACAAATCGCCTAAACAGGAGAATCCATAACTTCCTAAATCACATCGTTTATAAGAAATGTCAGCTTCTGTCAGAGCACAGAAAGTTCTTTTAAAGGCATAACTTCATTTTATGGGCCTAGCCAAAGGAAACAGTTATCTTTTTTTCTGCATGGTTCATCCCTGGCACTCTATCATTTTCAAAAGGTGTCCTTTTTTTTCCCCCACAGCAAACAATAAAAAGTTAAGTTTCAATGTGCTCATTGCAGTCAAGGAATTTCCTCAGCTCCTACTAGTTCAATGAAGCTGTGAAATATGTTACTCTGGAGCACAGATGATCTGTTTGCACAGCTTTCAAAGGATAACTGCAGGTCTGAAGCAAAAGGAAAATGTCCATTCCTTCCATTTATATGGCCAACAATAACTTCTACATTCTGACAGAATTGTGTGTATACTGGCGGGGAAGGGAAGTTTCAAAACACTTTATCAGGAAGTCCACAATCCAATAAAATGCAGGCTCCCCAGATACTGATCCAAACTGATGCACGAGATTTCACTCTGAAGTTCAGAGCTGCTGTTTTATTTTTGAAACAGAGTTACAGCTACTTTTATCAACCAAGAGCAACAGTTGTATTTTGCAGCACAGATGGCCTTAATAGATGTGCACAATTAGCAAACAGAATTCTCTTGAAGGAGAGAGAGCAATAATACTTTTCTATCCAAAGAGAACTCAGTACAGTAGAACACTAGGTCTGTAACAAAGTACTCATCTACATTAGAAGATTCAATGCACAAGAAAAATCTTATTTATATTATACTGAAAAATACCCCAGTGGAAGGTATCTCATAATCTACCTGATATCTAGTGATCTCCTAAGGACATTTTACTGAAAACAAATTGCATCTGTCACTTTTGCAAAGGGAACTCTTTGTAGAATTTAATGGAGAAAAGTAATATGTATCTACAATTCAGGTGAGAAATTGTTTTACAACAGCCAAGGTAAATCTACAACACATGATTAAAAGCAACACAGCTTTACTCTCATCACCAAATTACAAAATAATACAGTATCACAGCTTGGAACTGTGTTTCTAAGAATCCAGTGTTCATTTAAAAGAATAAGTAACTTATTTTTAACAACTTTACTTCCTGTCTGGCAAACTCCAGTTATTTACAAGCATTTTCATATCATGATTTATCAGCAATATTATGATCTCAGCAGTCTATCTCTCCAAATTAGCACTGAAGCATGTTAATATAAAGTATTTATTTAAAAACATATCTAGCTTAGCTTTGTTTGATGAAGGGCTAAGAAATACAGGACTCTAAAGAGTTCTAAAGTATATATTAAAAACACATTTCTTTACTCAGCAGCATTTACTCTCCTTTCAATAACGGATGTGGGTTTTATTTACCCAAGTCATCTCTGAATGTTTTACAAATCAGAAGTAAAGCACTAACAGCTTCATCACCAATACCTCCCCTTCTTTCCCCCATCTCTCTTATTCACACATTCTAAGAAATCAGTTAGAAGATGTAGCAGATAGTCTGACTGATTACTCACATCATACTCTGCAATTCAGGTGTAAAGCTTGTTGATTTTCTTCCATTGCTTGAGGAGGCAACCGCTGACATCGGGCTGGCCACAGTGCTGCTCATCTGGATAAACAAAGAAATAACAGCACTTACAATACTTCTATTTCATTTCCAAGAGAGTACACATATGCTTCACACTAGATATTTAAAAGGAAGAAAAGACATTTGAAGTAACATGGCAGGTAAAGGTTCTGCATGCAAAACAGAAGCCTATGTGAGGCACTAGAAAGCTTGGGTTGATGTTTACCATAACCAAAGTACTGGAAACATGTATTAATTCTAAAATTCAATTTAGAAGTAAAAAGTACCAGTGGAAAAGCAGTAAGATAAAGACACCACTATTCTGGAATAGATGGTATTCACAGACACCAGAATCTCTGCTGCCCGATCATCCTCTTATATTCCTGCATATCCTAACCACCAGTAAATCACATCTGCACCATCTCTAACAAGGCTAAGAAGACTAAAAGAGAATCTCACAAAAAGCCAGCTAAAACTTCCTGAGCACAGAGATCAGAAACTTCCTTTATAAAATATCCCCTTCACACACATACTCTACTTAAATTCTTAAAACAGAAATGCATTAGGAAGAGTGAGATCTTACTACTATCATAATGTTTATAGTACTGACGATACTATCTTTGTATGAAGTATTTTACAACTTTTCTATACAAATTTCTCATTCAAGACCTCCAAAGCAAACCCAGGACAATTTTCCTCTTCTTCTATGAAGTAATTAACAAATCAACATTTTCCTCTTTAATAATATGCCAGTCAAATGGCTTTGAACTATTTAATGTAAAGAAAAATAATTTAATTAGCACTAAAGGACTAAGCAAAATGTAATTATGGAAAACTCCATAAATATGTACAAGGGAGTTTCATTTTCCTCTTCAAAAAAATTAATAAAAAACTGCGTACTGTGTAAGTTCCCTAAAAAACAGAATATCTTCTCATTATATTTCTTAGTCTTATAGTTTGTTGCACACTAGTAACAGTTGAGTTGTACTGCTCATTTCTTGTACTATTAGTAGTAGCAACAATAAAAGCCGTATGTTTATATAGTTTGCTGTACTATAAGAGATCCTACCTTTCTTTGTTTTAAAATTCAAAGGGTAAGATTGTTTTCTAGAACAAATCCACTCCACCACTTCCAAGGACTGCCAGTTCCAAAGTCTGGCCACCATTTCTATGAAGGAGCTTTTTCCAGTATCTAAACCTCCCTTGGCACAACTTGAGGCTGTTTCCCATTCTCCCATGGCTTTGTACTCAAGAGAAAAGCCCAACCCCACCTGGTTGCACCCTCCTGTCAGGGAGTTGTGGAGAGTGAGAATGTCCCCCTGAGCCTCCTTTTCTCCAGGCTGAGCCCCTCCAGCTCCCTCAGCTGCTCCTCATCAGACTTGTGCTCCAGACCCTTCCCTTCTCTGGACTCACCCCAGCCCCTCAATGTCCTTCCTGAACTGAGGGCCCAGAACTGGCACTTGAGGTGTGGCCTCAGCAGAGCCCAGCACAGGGGACGGTCACTGCCCTGCTCCTGCTGCCACACCATGGCTGGTACAGGCCAGGTGCCACTGGCCTTCTTGGCCACCTGGCCCACATTTCAGCTCCAGCTGACGAGCACTCCAGATCCTTTTCCACTGAGCAGCTTTTCAGCCTCTCTGGCCCAGTCTGCACGAGGTTATTGTGACTTAGGTACAGCACCCAGCACATGAACTTCTTGAACCTCATAAAACCTGTCTTGGCCTATAGATCCAGCCTGTCCAGATCCCTTTGTGAAGCCTCCCTACCCCACCCAACTTGGTGTCATAAGTTTAATTTTTTTATTAATGCTTTCATGTAGATTATCAGACTTCAGTTCATCTTCAGGCAGATTCTAATTTAGGTCCCCATCCTGCAAGCACTTATGCACATGTGTAACTTGAATCACAAGTTTGCCTCCACTCAAGTCTGATTTTAATCACGAGTAGTTACACACCAGGCTAAAGTGTTATCAGGATCCTGCCATAATCAGCAGTTACCAGAGTCATCTAACCTAAACAGTCAAATTAGTGAATTTAAAAAAGAAAAAACAAGTAAAAGCTCTGTTTAACAAAGAAAGGTGCCAGTATTTACAGGAAAGCTCTATATATTCATGGAAGGGAGTTAAAAGGAAACTGCCATGGTACCCACCTTAGCAGAAAGAGCCTAAAGATCTAGAAATTTACATGCATTTTATTGTTTATCATATGACTGGCATTAATTATGATTAATTTTAGTAGCTATATATTTATATCCAATACCACAGTATCAGTAGTCCTAAATAGAAAATTAATGGTGTATTCATTAAAAATTAAGTAATATTCAAAGATTTAAGTACTTGTTTGGTTTTTTTTAATTCAGAATTTTTAAAAACTAGTTACATCACTTGAAGCATACAACTATTTTCTTTAAACATCCATGACAGACATTGTGCTTTATCCATGAGATTCTGTTCTGCTGATTTATGAAGCATTCTACCAAAATTTCCAGAAACCATAGGGCCCAATCCCACAGTTGCCTTCTCACAGCATAAGACCTGTGATTCATCCATGTCCTATTCTGGAGCAAACCCTTTTCTAGGTTCCTGCCCTCCAAGTGGACAAGAACAGTTTAATTAAAAAAACTTGAAGGGCTGTACATCTCAGTGGTTTGAGAGCTGAAAGCTTATCAGCTACTGCTTCACTAAAAACTTGGGTCTTCCTATTGCAACCAAATGATTTAACTTTCAAATCAAGCAGGTGTACAGCATTTTCTTGACATAAAAACCAACAGCTTGTCAGGCTTCATCAGACCCTTTACAATAATTACTTCCACAGCCCACATTTTGTTTGATGGTTTAGATAATTAACTTCTTTACACATCAAAGTCCCATCCTCCGTATGTTCTATTTCCTTTCTTCCGGACATTAAAAAAAGAAAAAAAAAATCATTCAAAAGCAGAAGCACTTTCAAATCAATTTTCTTCAATAAGTACAGCTACCATGGAATTGGAAAGCCTACAGTGATCTTCAATGTGTCGATATACTGTATTTGTTTTAGCTCCAAACTGAAATGCAGCTGTTTGCCATATTCTACAAAATGAATTCAGATGTTCAGATTAAGTCACAGATTATTTCAATGTGTTGCATTTTAATCAGGAACTCTAGCAAGAAGATAACTTCTGATTAACACTATTTGAACTGGTAATTTTGAGTTGCTATCCAAGTAGGTCCAGCTTTTATAAATTCTTTTCTCATAAGTAAAACATTGCAATCAAATGTATGATAAAAAACACACATTAAAAGGTATACATAATCACTAATATAAATGTTTAAAAGCATTACTGTAATCTCTATGTCTTTTACATTGAAGAGTCATAACAGAAAACACTTGTTCCATATGAATCAGCAGAACAAAAGTTATCAGTTGAGGGAAACAAGTTTTAAGTAATTTCTCCTCAGGTTTAGGCCTATCCCTCTCACCACTGTAATATACCTTGGCAGATTTGTTTCACAACCCTCCTTCATATCCATATCCACTCTGAAATTATCAAGCAATATTAACTTACACTGACTTTTCTACAAGCAGTAAGTCATCTGTATAAGCCATGTATTCATTCAAAATACAGCTGAGAGACATAAAAATTGGAATTCCTCTGCTCCTAAAACTTGGCATAAGGGTTATACATTTAGGCAATATCCTATTCTATGTTTAAATATAAACATACATATAAAAAAATCTTATCTTCTAACCTAAACCATGCAGTGAAATCTTAAAACTCATCTCATTCCAACCCCCTGCCATGGACAGGGACAACATCCATCAGACCAGGTTGCTAATGGCCCCATCCAATGCTGGCCTTGAACACTTTCAGGGACAGGACTGACACAGCTCCTCTCTTCCAGTGCCTCACACCCTCACAGCAAAGAACTTCTTCTCTTCATCAAATCTAAACTTCCCTGCTTTTACTTTAAAGCCATTTGCCCTTGCCCCATCATTGCACACCCTCCTCGGCTCTCTTGGAGCCCCTTTAGGTATTGGAAGGTGCTGGGAGGTCTCCCCTTCTCCAAGCTGAACAACACAGACTCAGTCAAGGCTTTTGAGATACGACTCAGATGCTTTTATCAATCCCCACGGCTGAAATGTCACACAAAGATCTAGAGAAAAGGGATGCATCCAAACAGCCACTACACAACCGTCCTTAAATAGACTGACTGACAGCTGATCTAAACTCACTCAGGAGGAGCAAACATTAATAGTAATACAGTGTTCACTTCACCACAAGAAAAAAAATACCAAAGTCTACACTGGGTCAGTTTAAAACAAAAGCAGATTTGCAGAGATTCTATCTGATGTCTGTATTATAGGCAAAGAAGGTGCAGGATTACCAAAAAAATAGCACTGTCCCTGCAAAAATTTTTACACTGAATAACAGAGTAGAAGTTACCATTACAATGATTTAATTCATCAAGCACAAATCTCATGTGGTTATCACATCCGTCTTTTCGGAAGTACATTTTGCACATAAACCATGCAAAAATTTAAAGACTGACACTTTTTCATTTATATAAACTCAAACCAAACAGGAAGGAAAGCCAATATAACTATGAATTAACACAAAATTAAAATTAATGCTTTTGTCTTCACACCCTCTACTTCAGAATAATTAGATTAGTCTGTTACCACTGAGTATTTCATGGCCTCACCAGCTGACAAGAGGGTACAGGATAACAGTCTTCTAGGACTGGAGATGTAAGAACTTAATTAACTATAGGAAATAGACTTTTGTTAGTGCACTTCTTTTAAAAAACAGAAACACATCCATAACCCTGCTGAACACATGCAAGACTGGCTTTCCGAGTGTGTGCTCAGAACTATAAAAATATGAGAAAGTTTAAATAAACCCCAATACTCCATAAGTATGAGTGCAAGAGTACATTTACGGTTTTGCTTATTATCTCCCAGTAGCACAGAATAACTGAAAACACTAAGTGTGAAGTCCTTAAATACTCCTGAGCTGTTCAAGCAGGCTGGAACTAGAAACACTCTTAAGGGTCTCAGATAAGCACAGTGCATGTGTGATCTAGGATTCAACAACAAAATAATGACTGATAGTATACAATGATAGTACTTTATAATCCTCTAACCTGTTAAGTCAAAAACTATCAGCTTTTTGGGCAACAATTAAGAAATGTTTTTCTTACAGGAAATGGGATGAATAACTTCCATATTTCCTAAGCACAACATCTTAAAAAGCCAAGCAGATAAAGCAAAGGCAGAAACTTTCAGGGAATAGTAAGACCAGATAAAGGATTAGAAGCACTCTGTGGGCAGGCAGTGACACATCTGCACCAGGTCTGCACACAAGAATATTGTTCAAAGCCCGGGCTGCAATCGCAGCTTTCTTTCATTTTTAATTAATTAACGAAGTACCACAAAGCAGAATGCATGCACTATTCATTCTAAGGATAACACATTACATCTGCTGCTGCTGCTTCCATTTAGTACTAGATAGACCAGATTCTTAGGGTAGTTTTATTTTAAATTGAATTCCAGAAAGAAAAATTCATCTTATAGCTGTCAATGCACAGCCCAGCTTTCACCACCCAGACAAACAAGCATCTCATCTTTTTAACCATGACACCCTCTTGGAACACAACATGCTTGGAAAGCCCACACCAATACAAGGAACACAAGTGAACATCATTTCCTCCTGTCCATTTAAAAGGCATTCAGTTTTTTATTCCCATGTAGAAGTTAGAGAAGAAACATGCATGGTTGATAACGGATAAAACAGATTTTTAATACATGTAGGCATAGATTTTCATCTAAAGAATAACACACATACTAATGATTTTATCTTTAGAACTGATCTGTTCGACATCACTGAACATAAAATAATCCTTCTGAAGACCTTACATGAAAGCAGTAAACAAGCACAACTCTCTTACTGACTTTGCAAGGAAAGAAAATTCACTAAAGCAACCTCAGACTAAAATAAAACCTTCTGACTCCACTGTGTGCGACAACTGCTGAGTTTTAGTCCAAATGACTCTGCATGTCCTCATATTTGAGGCTACTATTTGTCCATCCCCAAGTTAGACATGACAGTTACTTTAAGCCTCTTCTGAACCAGACCGCAGAATGGTCTGGAATATTGAAAGAATACTAATACACAGATGTGACTGTTTTATTTGAGACTGGGAAATATAGAGAATAATTTTACATCAGAGCTCTGCCTCCACATCTGGAGGTGTTTACAAACACTTCTCAGAGCTTCCAACTCCAGTCTAATCAGACCTCCGTCCTTCCCCAGAAGTGATACATCTGTTTTTAACAAGGAAACAAGGCAAAATGAATCCAATATATACACTCACCTCCCTCTGAACTGAATGTGCACACTTTTCTGCAGAGCTTTGTGCCACATTAGCAGTTAATAGTACTGCAAATTAAGCACAAATTACCTTTTCCTTCCTTCCTAAAAATGCTTTAAGAAAACGGTGTAAAGACCAAACAACTTGAAACGAACAGCCAAGTTCTCACTGCTTCCAGAATCAGACTCCCTATATTCATGAATTTATTTCAATTAGCAATCGTTTTTTCCTAATACATTAGCATTACAAACCTTCCATTCTAATCATTCAATAATTGTATAGATACGCAATTCAGTGATGATGACCTTCCTGGGGGAACCACTGATAATTTTCAGTTAAGCAAACACAAGGTATGCTTACAGGTCTGGTGATTAAAAAAAAGCTTCCAAGTAATCAGGGACTTGCTTACTTGATTCCAGCATGCAAGGATGAACAGGCCCCAGTTGTGACTTATTTGGTATTTTGCTTTTTCTGATGAGAAAAGCATTCCTGTATTAATATGGAGAGGTCAAGTCAGCCCTGTCAATGTGTTTTACTGCTCATGGGCCAGTAAGCAACTCCATTAGTGAGCATGGGTCCTCATCTGCCTTTAGTTCCATTTAAAGTAAATTAAAATTTAAGGGTTTACTAATAGAGGTGGATTTTCCATGAAGCATAACCAAGTTAGCATTTGCTTTAAACTGTATTTTCCTTGGTATAACTTTTCCCTCTAAACCTTCACCTGCTTTCATCCCTTTCAAAATGGCATCTTCCCAACCTATCACACTGATTACATCGACCCTTCTCCTCTCCTATCACCCTGAGATGTGTTTGATTCACTATTTGAAATACAATTAAAATAATTTCACAATATAGTTCCACCCTGACCTTAATTGAATATTCTGGCATATCAGGAATACCATCAAGTTATGGCATCAACATATCTAGCTGAAATTCCTCATCAAGAATGAGCAGTGAAATACATAGCTAAGATTATAAAAAAAAAATAAAAATCAATCTAATACTTGTTGTGTGGCTGCTCCAGTTTCAGAAATCAGGGCTTGCCACCATAAGTATAATTCTCTGGAAGAGAAAATGTCTACTTCCATTGTTGTTCATCTACACAACACCTAAGACAAAAAAACTACAGGAAAAACAGCCACGGCTTTATTTTAAGGTAGAAGCACGAAAATGAGCTCTTTAGAAGTCAGTCTAATCTAGCAATATTAACCACCATTAGCCATAAAACCTTCAGGCCACCCAACCCTTTTCAGAGATCTCAGTCATAGATGATACCCAGAAAGTTCCTGCTAAAATGCTTACTCAAAAATGTTTACTCAAAAATCTACATTTCTCCCAGGTATACCTCGGTACTGGGCTTAACTCTTGCCAGCATCACCCAGGTAAATCAAAAGAATTATCAATAGAGCTCTTCAGTGATAAGAGCTTTTAAAAATCATATGCTTGAGTGGCATTTCAAGTAAATAAGCTCACATTTCAGCAAAAGCCTATTGGAAATCACCTCTTCCAAACAAGCTTTTGGCTTCTTTTTTCCATTACTGCTAGTTCTGTGATGGTTTAAGGAGCTGTGTGAACTAGAAACTTTGCAGCTGACTCTGTGAAAGTCTGATTGTAATCAAACCAATACTTCAAACATATGTAAAATACAGGGGTAGCGAAAAGCCAAAGATCATTTATAAATAGAAATTTCACCTGTGATAGCTTGCAAAAGAACACTGACTAAGATTACTTAAAATTAATAACGAACTCCACGTAGCACTACAAATGCCAAGTACCTGAAACACAGATTGCAGATCAAATCAATACCATTTTCAGTACCTTTGACAAGCAGGTTTTTTTGATCAGCTCCAGATAAGCTTGTAACTGAGTCACCACTGCCTGGCTCCATGAGAACATAGGCCTAACTAATTTCCTTTTCTTTACGTGCCTGTGTATCTACACATTTGGATATTTCACAACTGCAACAAGAGCATTAATTCAATTATTTTCAATGGTATAATTACACTGCCTGGGTTTGGCCTCGTGCCTTAGAACACTCTAGCAGTGATGACCTAGAAAGACACCGTCTCGCTGGTCTCACTGCCTGAGGGCAGCACAACAGAACAGCAATAACAAGGTGAACAACGTTCCCTGTTGCCCTATGCTGTTATATGTAGGCAATTCTTAAAACATTTGTAGCTTGCTAAAATACAGCTTGCTTACACTGACAAGTTACTAATTGACTAATCAACTCTCAGCCAGCACCATTCTGTGCTACCCAGAGCTGAGCCCAGGAGAGTAATTCAGCTGGTTATGGCAGTCAGAGGCTCTGAAGGCTACAAAATCCTGTGAAGCCTTAAGCAATGTCTTCAAATCCATTGATTTGAAAATCACAAGTTAAATGTAATTTCTTGTTTACTTCTAAGACACAATTTTGAGCTTTTCCTCCTGCAGTTTTACTATATTCTGGTAGACCTCAAGCTTTTCTTCAGAATCATCACAGCTAAGAGCTCTTTATCTAACTGAAAACTTTTTCAAACTTTGACAAGCAGAGATGGGGCTTTCAAAGAAATATAATTTTATCCTCTTACAGTTGGAAATGCTACTTTTGCCATCAACATTCCCATCGATACACCAACAATACAGGATAAAAAGGAACCAAAATAAAACAAAATGTGATTTGTATATTAGTAACATGCAAATAGGAGCCTGTGTAAAGTCCAAAGTTAACAAAAGGACTAACACTGCCTTCCACACCACTTGGATCTGGCCAACAGTGAAGAAAGATATGCAAAAAGGGAGAGAGGGTGGGTGCACTGCCTCCTGCCAAGTAAGCACTGCTGCCTTAAGCCAAAGCGAGGCCTGTACCAAGAAAGAGAATGATGTGGGAGTTACATAAAAGACTTCAAAAGAAAACTTTAGTGAAACACCAACACGGCTGCAAACCTTGAAACAGATTCACCTGTAGGAAATCAAATATCTCACAATAAATCGGTAACACTAATGCCATACAGCAAACCTGTGTTGCCTGCAACATCAGGTTCCTGCTCCCATTTCACAAACACAGTAACATATACTTTGCACGAATATGTGCTTTGCAGTCATCGACTGCAAATCATCCATTTGTGTAATTTCTAGGAACTTAGAAGCAGTTGATCTGTACACAGGAAGTACAAAAATATTTTAAGTGGAAAAATCACTTACAGCTAACACAGAGAAACATTCTTCTTGACCGTCAGTCTCAAGCTTTTAGCATATATCAGTAAGTTCCATAAGGACTAATACTCTCTATTGACCTTATGAGAACATTCTGGTGTATCAGGAATACCATTAAGTTAGGGCATCAATGGATGTACCCAAAATTTCTCATCAAGAACGAGCAGCCAAATGCATAAGATTCCAAATAGGGTACATCACATAATTCCAGTTAGGGAATCACCACACCTGTTCGAGCAAAGTAACTACAATCCATTTCCTCCAGACGAAATTTACAAACCAGTCACATTTCACAACATCTGAGTGACGAAGAAATTAACAACACCCAGTAGTACACGGTGTACTGCAGGCCGAAGCCGGGCCGCTGTCACATTGTTTTAAAGGACATTTAAAAAAAATATTATATTTTAAAATAAAGTAAGTCCTAGGAACACCTCCTAGATTAATTGCAAGACTACAAAACGAACAGGGCAGGGTCCAATGTAACGCTAAAGGCCACCAGAAAACCCCGCGCCCCCGGGCCCCCCCGCGCCCCCGCCCCGCAGGTACCGCGGGCAGGAACCGCCCCGTTAATGCTCCTCAAGGCCCCAACAACGAGCAACCTCACTAAGTTAATTAATAGCAACACACTCCCTAATTGCGTGCCCTCTCTGGTGACTCACTCAAAGGCTCACCCCTGGGGATGGATGGATGGATGGATGGATGGATGAGGAGGAGGCTGAGATGTGCAGGGGAGCAAGGATGGAAGGAGGGTGGGAGCAGCTTGTGGTGCCCGGTCCCCCCCACCCCGTGTGCGGACAGCCGAGAGGGGAAAGCGAGGGGCAGGCACTGAACCTCGGTCCTTCCCCTCCACGCGCTGCCTGGACCGAGGCGAGAAACGAGGGAGGGCGGAAAAGCGGCGGCAGCGTCGCGCTGTTCCCCCCGCCCGCCACCGCCGCCACGGCCGCTGAGGGAGGGGGGGGGGAAAGACCGACGTACACAGCCCAACCCGCGCCTTCCCCTCTCGGCTGTCCGCACACGGGGTGGGG
>JAHLSL010000038.1:13348662-13364672 GCA_025920805.1 Petroica traversi | reverse complement strand
TGAGTGTGGCAGAGCATTGGAGCAGGCTGCCCAGGGGTTTTGTGGATTGTCCCTCTCTGGAGACATTCCAAATCCACTTGGCCGCGTTCCTGTGTCAGCTGCTCCAGGTGATCCTGCCTTGGCAGGGGGTTGGACTGGATGGTTTCCAGAGGTCCCTTCCACCCTAACAATTCTGTGATTCTGTGAACACACAATCAGTTAGGCTGGAAAAGACCTCTGAGTTTATCGAGTCCAGCCTATGACCCATCACCACCTTGTGAGCCAGATCATGTCCCTCAGTGCCACATTCCAGGCTTCCCTTAAACACCTCCAGGGATGGTGTTGCAGGTGCTGCCTCATGGTCCATGGCCACCTTTTCCTTCCCCGTCAGCGCCAGGCATCGCTGGAGGGCAGCAGGAAGGGGCTGCAGGGCTGCTGTGAGTCCAGAAGGCATGGGGATTTTGGGGAGAGACAGCTGGATCGCACTGCAGCAGGGAGGTGTGGGCATACACAGATGTCTGGCCTCAGCCACTCTCATCTCTGCAGCCACAGCCTTTTACAGGTTCAAAAACAACGGCGTGAACAACAGTGACTTGTATTCGTGTTTACCCTTTACACCAGTGGATCCTACTACTGTAATACGCAGTTGTACTACTTCAACCATGACATTAATGGTTCAAAGCTGAGCCAGGGAGGTTTAGGCTGGACATTAGGAAGTATCCCTTTTCTGAGAGGGTGATCAGACCTGGAGAGGTGGTTGATCTTTTACCACTGTCAGTGTAAAAGAAGCATTGGGACAATGTCACTATGCTTTAACTTTGGTCATGCTTTAACTTTGTGTCAGCCCTGACATGGTCGGGCAGTTGGACTGGATGATTGTTGTAGGTCCCTTCCAGCTGAAATAGTCTGTTCTTTGCTGTGCTGATTCAGTTATTTGGTGTGGTTGCATACCCACGTTTTCCTCTGATTCCTGGCAATGGTGGCTTTCCTCTTCCTAGATCCTACCAGCTCAACAGGACTAGGTGAGCTGGAGCATTAACCCACCTTTCCTTTCTTTTAACCTTTCCTTTCTCCATTCAACATTTTCTTCCTTGGACACCTCCTAATAGTAGGTTTCTGTGAGTTTAGTTCAGTCATTTCACTCGTCACATGCAGGTTTGTAAGGAGACAGGCTGATGTGTGCCGTGGTATAAAGTAGAATTAATAAATGGGACCAACAGAGATAAATGGAGTTAGTGCTTTAGAAGAAATCTTACTTTTCTCAAAAGTTATGGGGTGTATAACTTTGGAAGTTAGGCTCTGTCTTTTACTTTGCCCTCCTTAGTCCCTTTTTATTCAAATTCCTGCCTACACACCAAGCAGGATTCATATCATTTTACCAGGATTCATTCTAAGAAGCTGACAGCTTAGAGACTTCATAATTTTATGTAAATCTCAGGATTTTACTTCTTTGGGGGTCTGGATAAAAAAATGAAGAAGAAAGCTCTGGCAACCACTGCAATAATCATAACACTCTAGGGGCCATCTGAATTCCAGTTATTAGAAAGTCATCTTATTTTCTTTTTCCCTTAGCTGACTTCTGCTGCCCTTACTTTTTTTTTTTTTTTTTTTTTTTGCTACCACTCACTCCTCGTCCTTCTTGCTACTTCATATAAACACTCTGTCAGTCCCCTGTGCATTGCTTCCTCCCTGTTCCCACCTCCCACATCAGCCTCGGCAAGACGAGGTGATTCTGCAACTCTGCCGAGTGCTGCCAGCCCCTCTCCCTTCTGCTGCTGCTTACGATTATGAAAGTAAAGCTGATACCAACCCGAGCACTGACAGCAACAGGGCAAAACACCAAGATATTATCCTGGAGAATGAGAGGCCTCATTCTGCTGATTCTCGCCTGCACTGCAACGTCTTAAGTCATTGCTGCGAGGAGAATGGCTTGAACTGTTCCTTCTTGTTACACATTTTAAAATATCTGGGCAACCCCAGCCAAAGCAGGATTATCAATAAGCATTTTCCCAGCCAAGAGGAGAATCAAAACATTCTGTCAAGTTATGAAAGGTACTTCAGAAAAACTCGAGGTGACTCAAGTTTTTATTCAAATTCTGTGATTTGTCAGAACCTTACATTAAACTGAGGGAGGTAAGGCAGCATATTGCTGACATTTTTATGCATATCTTTATATATCTCAGAATTGGTAGGACAGAATTATATAAGAGCATAGGAAAAAAAAAAAGATATTACTATGCCATATGGTAATTTAATACAGGAGTTACTGGGGTAATATGGTCGAGCATGTCCAGTGTGAGCTACACAACTTCCAGGAGCTTGGATAGAGGCAGAGTGACTTGGTGAGGTGCCTGAAAAAGCACTGACAGAAACATTTCCTGACAAATTGTGTTGCTGTGCAGAACCCTTCTGCCTGCAGTGAGAGGTTACCAGTTCATAAGGGATTGAATTTACTGCCCAATGATGAGCTGATCTGATGCGAGAACATTCCCCCTGTTGCCACTTCTATAGGTGATAACTCCTGGCAGAATAATTGAACAAGACAGATACCTACTGGCTAATGGAATCTGAAGTCAATACAAGAAAATCTGCTAGAAGACAGGAGGAAAGAGCACTGAGGTGTCCCTTCTAATACTGTGCCTTTGCTAGCTGGTAAAAGTGCAGACGCTGCTCCCTGCTCGAGTCTGAATTCTTACAATACTTGTGAAGAGGGAAAAAAAAACATGATTAAGTTTTTGTTATGTATTATACAGAACCAAAAAAGGGCACATTCAAAATTGTTTCCCCTTCTCAGGTCACCTTTCAGATCATGAGGTCATTATGAACTGTCTCAGCACTTTCACAAACTGGAGTCTGCTCAAACCATAATGCTTACAAAGTTTCACTCTGAATAGGCCTGATTTTCTCTGTCATTTGTTTTCACTTTTTATTTCTCTACAGAACATAAAAAGTCAGAAAAAGATTTTATTTTCCCCCTGCATAGCATATAATTTACATCAATCATCCCAGGAGGTCAGTACCACTGGGGTGTCATTTAAATACAATGAATATAAAGTAATGAAGCTCTTGCTGGAGTGGATGGCCACAATTCTCGGAGAGAGAGAGAGTTTCCAAAGCATGTGGAGAAAACACAACGGGAGACCGAGTGAATTCATCACACCACAAAAATGTCTCCATCCTGTCGACAAAGTCATTAAAGGAAAATGAACCATTGTTACTCTAGACGCTTGCATTCCTTCAGCATAATAACCTCAGTATAGAAGCATTGGGGCAAAGAAAATTTGCACACACAGGAGAAAAAAAAATTCAATCTATTAAAAAAAAAAATCCAGATTATGTAATGAAAGAAATCCTCCATGCTCCAAAGAGGAGATGGAGCCTCTACAGAAGCCACAACTAATAAGGAACCTTATGCAGTGGTACAGGGCGGTTTCTTTTCCTCCTGCCAACAAATCAAAGTAAATGCCAACCCGGACAATTTTTTTCAGATAACCCACAAATTATGTTCTCCTTTAATTACACAAATGTTTCTACCCTTTTGCTGATCCATAGCCATCCTGGGTTTTAAGATCTCTTGTTGAGATTTCCCCAGTACCATTTCACTTTTTATATTCATTTACTTCCAGTATTTTTTTCAGTTGCCACTAAAGCAATCTGTGAGGAATGCAGGGATTAGAAAAGTTTACCGTGTTCATTTTTTATTTAATTTTTTGGCAAAGGGTGTCCAAATAAGAGAAACTGTCACATGCCTACAGTAAATCATAGCATATACCAGTCTATGAAAATAGATTGTACTTCTGTGGATCTCCCTCAAGGAAATACCACTTTAAAGCCAACCACCGTGCAACCCCTGGTAAAAAAAGAGTAGCATTAGAGAGCTGCAGCAGAAATCCCTCCTTTATTGTAAATTATTCCATGGTGTGTCAAAGGCCTCTTAACTGACCTAATTAAAACAGAAACATGCTAATTAAATTACTACCTTTAATTGTCAAAACCATATAGCCATGTAATGGAGAGATTTCTTTTTTTTTTAATACAAAAGCAAATTTGATTTAAGCAAATACTGAAAGGGGAATCTGTTCTTTATTTGTTTTAGTAACTGCATGGGAACAGGGAGCCTACTAAAAAGGGAGCAAGCTACTGAGGAAACACATGGCAGCAAACTCCAACTCATACCTATTAATTGCAAACAAATATGTTCACAGACAACAGCAAGAATGCTATTTATCCATCATTTTCAACCACTGAAGCACAGGGAAAGGAATTGGTTTGCTGGAAAATGTCCCAATTAATTGGGCGTGCTATTTATTAGGGTGCTGATTAAAGTGTACTCTGCAATATAATAGTTGAGTATGAAGCTGCCAACTCTTATTCACTCCTGGCTTGTAGGGATGAAAGCAGGAGAGTAGACTAGCACACTATGAAAATAATTATGTATTCCATGCCAAAATGGATTTGAGGCAATTCCAATGCCTGAAAATTAAAGACCTGGAGAGACAGAATTAGGTAGCACCATGATCCTGAGGACAGAGCTCTGTGTTGTGTAATCCAGTTGTGACTGAGACCTTCAATCTGTAGTAGCCATTTTGCACATGTATTAACACTCCTCTCAGAAGGCAACCCCATAGGCACACCCTTAAGTAAGCAGCATATGAATTAAATATAGAACAAGATAAAGCAGAGTTTTGTTCCTGACTGTTCTGAATCAATGCACTTGAAGAAAAACTACTTTAGGGGGACGCTTTTTCCAGCACTGATTTCTCCAGCCTATCCAATCATCTGCCTTAATTGAGATCAAACCTTAAATAGTGCTTGTTTACTGCACTCTTTTCAAAACCATGGCTTCCACAAATGAGGCTGGGAGTTGCCACACACAATCAAGGAAGCATATGCTAATAGTTGTATATGTTATCTGAAGTAATGCTTGAGGTTTGATCTCAACCAAGATAACCACCAGAGCAAACCAAAATCATGATTTGTAGCAGCAAAGAATTTCTTGGTCCTGCATCATTCTGAACTCACCTTGTAAGTGCTGAGGCAAGACCTGAGAAGAAGACCCAACTGGCCATGATTATTAATGAGTTTAAAAGAACATGCTTTTGTTCTTCCCACAGAGGTCACGTATTTGGCAACATCATGCATCACACTTCTATAGCCAGAGATATTCAAATGTGACCTCTTTGGTTAGAGAACTCCCCAAAAAAGGCTCTAAAAACAGAAAGTGAGCTTTGGTGCAGTCTTTCTCATGAAGCTGGCTGTGCCCAAAAAACCACACAGCTTTGAAAAGAGCATTCTGTCTGTATGCTGGGTATCCTTGCCACCTAAAGATGAGAGCAGTAAAGAGCAGACAAAGCTCCAATTCGCCCCAGCAATGTAAAGATCCAACACTTAGTAGCCAGAGACTCCTCTAGCTCAGGGGCAGTAGCAGTGTTGGTTAAATGTCAAATGGATCTCAAGGAGCTCCCTGAAGCACAGCACCAAGAGAGACTCATCACCCCTATAATCACACCTGCCCATCACTCTGGCTGTCCTGCCTGCCAGCATTCCACTGAAACTGCACAAAATGCGCAACCAAACCAAGCTTAAGCCTGACTGAACTGAAAGCTTAGTGGTGACCCTAAAACCAGGATGTATTCCAGCAGCTACGATGATCAGGAGTAACTTTCAATGGAGACCCAGTCCCCATGGTCAGTGCAGGCATGAAACCAGTTCTCCAAAAGCAGACCTCTGTGTTTGGCCATTAGACTTGCTCTGTAGAAGCCACTGGCTGCATTTGTGAGGGCCGAGCTCAGTAATCCCATATCAAGTCTTCGGGGCTACGTTGACTCCTTTCTGCTGCCTTTCCAAAGCATCTCACGCAGATCCTGACTCAGATGTGCCAGCTCCACGGCGATTTTTTAGGTAGCCCAAGGCAGCTGTAATGGCACTGGAAGCTTAAATTTAAGCAAGTGAACTGAGCCTTAGGTCATTATTGAGTATCATGTGAGCTTAAATAGCTAGCATAAATATAAAGTTACTTTTAGTCAACCAAATTTAGGTGTCTAAACCTGGAACTCAGCTCTTCTCTAGCTGTCATTTATCCAAGGAAAATAGCAATTATTATAGTTACTTTTCACTTACATTAGATATACAAATTGGAGTATTATGTTGCTTGAGGAAAATTTGCAAGTTTCTGAATCCTTTTTATCCTTAGCAAAAACACATCTGGGTCATTTGCCATGGAGAACAGATGGGATCCTCAGGTTAACCATTTCCAAATGACACGGTTAGATTATTATGGATTCCAGTCATAGGCCTTTGGAAGATAAGTGAGAATTAGCCATAACAATGACCTTTCCTCTGCAGAAAAAAAATATACATTCGGGGACATTATTTCTTTCTGGACTGCATATTCATATAATGAAAGTTTCCAGAATGAGTCCATTCAAAACAGTAATTTCTTGAGATGTAGGAATAGTGCCAGCAATTTGCATCAAATTACTACTGGACTGCAGAACAAATAGCATTAGCCACAGGTTGCTGAAGATTTAATTTCCTTAATGTTCTGAAACAAATTCATGTTATTTGACCATACAGAGCAGGTAGAATGCTGAGTTTATGGTTCTCTAACATTTCTTATTTCTCAGGGTGGGTGCCCAGTGGTGGTAATCTGTGTATATTAGATATGAGATACAAATATATCAGAGAAGCTTTTTTTTTCCCTCTGAATAAATATTTAAATATTTAGGGCCAAGTTCCATTGCTAAACATATGAACACAGCTCTCTTTGAGCTCACTGGACTGGTGCATGTGTATCTAAGGGCAGAACTTGGCCCTTAGGTTTTAGATTTTAGCACCAAGCTTCCAATGTAAAATAACGTGTGATCTGTAACACACAGGAAAGCAGCAAGACCTGGTTTTAAAGGAAGGGTACAATTACATATTTCCATCTTTCTTTTGGATAAGAAGTGCTTCCTTCTACTGGGGTCCTGAGAATATTCATACTTCTTCCTCAGACAGTCTTGCTTTTGTTTAAGGTGCTTCTCTGGCAGCTTTGGTCATTCCTGTAGCTGAGAAGCAGAGCACGATACTTTTTTATTTCTTTGCAACTTCTCTCCAATTTCTATTCTGCCAGTTTCAACCTAGTATCATGATGGAAAACACAGAGCCATTTTAAAATACACTTACAGTAATGGTTTAGATACGGTTTTTAAATTATGAAAAAGTCAGGATGTTGATTTTAAACTATAGGCAGGGTGTTCAGATCAGCCAAAGGACATACCCAGTCAACCTTTCCAGTGAGCCAATATTACAGCTGGGATCAGCTAAAGCATTTTTACTGGGAAATGTCTACAGAGTGCCAAACAGAGCTCTTGAATCTGGAGAGATTCTTTCCCTATGCTGGCTACCTCTTTTATCCCTCTTTTTAGAAGTATTTGTAAAGCATTTAGATTTTTTAGTGTCTTTTGTTTAGTGTTTGTTTCTTTGCTTTGTTTTGGGGCTTTTTTTAAGGCTTTCATTCATCTAACATCCAGGGCCAGGAAAGACATTAAATAACTGCAAGGTATTCATGCAATATTGTGTGACACGACATGCAGTGTGATAGAAACCTGTACCAATGCCAAAAAAAGGAGACAATGCCAAAAAAAAAAGCAAACCAAAAAACAAACAAAAAAACTTGACAAAAAAACACCAACTCAAAGAAAAAGAACAGAAAAAAAAAATCCCGCAAGTATAAGTGTACTGATTGACCCCTCTGAAATTTCTCCAGGGTTTTGAAATTCTTCAAAAATTGCTCTCTCCAGTCTAATATAGCTCTGTATTTTATCATTATCAAAAAATACTCAGACTGTTATCAATTCTGTGAGCCTACTGAACAGTTCATATATTTTAGTGGGTTTTGTGGGAGTCAGGATCTTGTTGGGAATTAAAGTTTTTGAGGGAAGGAAGGCTTTTGGAAGATTTCTTATATAGTTCACTGTCTACCTTTGATTCCTTTTCTGTGGTAATATGCTAATGCTAATGCATCCAGCACAGCAGAGAAAGATCTTGCAGAGTTTTAAAGTTTTACAGATGCAATTATAAGTGAAAGTGGACTGCTAGCTTCCTGCAGTCTTTTTAAAATCCTGCACAGATGGACAGACAGACAGACAGATTAAACATTAATCCTTCTAAAAATGTTGCTCCATTTGTGGCCAAAATAGTAGTTTATGGCATTTATTGCAAAGGTCAACTAGAAGTTGCTCTGTACAAAATAGCATCTTCTTTTATCCACTTGAAAAACAACTTCTGCTTCAGTTTCCTTCCTCATATGCCAGCTTATTCTTTGTGTAATTGCAAAAATAAATACCACAGAAAAAGAAAACCTCTTGTACAATCTACTTCTGTTATGATGCTTCCATAGAGCTGGTCAATTATTGATGAACATCTAAGAAATAGAGATACCCGACCCAGTCTAGTTTGGCAAAATATTTCTTATGGTTTTCTCTTTTTCAGATGGGCTCAGAAGAGCACATAGTGTGTGAAGGGCCTGCAAGATTCAGCATTATTTATTATGTCAGCAGCCTCACCTACTGAGAGCTTTGATCACTTACTCATAGCATGGGCCTTTTCTTCCACTAACTGTTCTCTAAATTAACATAATCCTGGCAGTTGGCTTGTGGCTTTCAATTCTGTATTGATGCAGATGATAAGGGACCGTACATTAAAAGTCCTGCTCATTATCTGACGTTCTGCAAATGCTCACCAGCACAGAAATTTGCAGGCCACGCTGTCAGAGGGGACTTTGCACTATCCCAGGTTCACTGATTCGGGCCTTTTAGTGCATGGATATTTTGGTAGGCATGTACCTGCCCCAGCAATACAACGTGTTTTTGACAACTGCTGTCAAAATGCCCACCCATTCTCCACACATCTTGGAGCAGGCTTGAAAACAACTGCTCATGCACTGTGGACAAAGTCAGTGAGTTCAACACCTATTGTAACAAATTCTCCTGTACTCTCAGAGGCAAATCCCATGCAGGCAAGTTGTCCCATGAGTCCTCAACAGGGCTATGGTAAGCAATGAACTTACCTGACCTTGTCCACACCACTGAGGCAGCTACTTCTACTCGTACTTGAGTGGATCTGAGGGTGGAAAACTATTTTTGACACCCCTCATCAAAAACAGGACATTATTCTAGAGAAGGCAAAGCCCCAGCAACATTACAGAGCCCACATGCTGAAGTGCACTGGGGTAAGTTAAGGACAAGGGATCATCACTCAGAAAGGCACTTACATATTTTGAATTTAGAATACTTCTGTTGTGGAATGTGGAATTACAGAAGTTTGTATTGGTAATTTCAAGTATGGTGGAAGAAAATGAGCAAACACATTGTGCGCATCTTTTAAATCAGGTAGACTTAATAACAACCCAGTTCCCCTTTCACACCCGTGTAAATCAAGAGGGGTAGAGCTGAAAGCCACTAAGAATCACATATTTCTGAAAACTAAGGAGAAGAAGTAAGAAGAAGGTATACAATGTTTTCAGAAATATGCCTTAAATAGTTATGTCTCTATTAAATGCAGAGCATAAAATAGGGAGAGGAAGGGGAACATGGAAGGAGCGTGATGATGGGAATACATGGTGGGTAGCCAGGAGAAGCAAAGTGTTTGTCCCATTCTCATTTACTTTGAGATACAGAGCAAACAGCTTTCAGACTTACTAAACATTCTGAACACACTGAGAGCTCTCTGTTTATTTCAGATGTGTAAAATGCCATGACTTGCCAGTAAATGGAGCTGGGCATGCAAGTGCGTGCATGAAGATAACATATTAGTTACAAGAATTATAATTGTCCTGTCATTATCTTTTCTTTCTTTCCTGAACCAGAGTAAATGTGCCATAATCTAGCAAGAATCTCACGATAAGTAATGTTAGAAATAGCTTTTCTTTTTCTTTTTTAGCTGCCAACTGTCTATTTTAGACATAACATCACCCTTTACTGTAGGCTTCCACATAAAAGCAACACGAACAGTAATGTCTCTAAGCAAGCATGAATGATTGGCTGCAGATTCTTTACCAAAAAGGGAGTTTATTTACTCCGCACAGGTCATAAATTTCCTTAGAAAAACTATCGGTGGTAATCTACATGTGGTGTTTAGTAAATAGAGCTTTCCTCTGCTTCCCTCATTCCACGTTCTTCAATTGTCAAAAACAGTGAAAGACTTTTTTCATGCTTAAAAATATAAATTATTCCAGCTCTCTAAAATGTAGTGGAAATAATGAGCTGAAAGACGTAACATGTTCTTCACCAAGATGGACATTTGGACATGGAAATAGGAAAGGATAAGGTGAGTAACTGGAAGCAGCAAGTTAGCCAAAGTCTTGCCTCTGCTTCTCTTACGGGAAGCAGCACCTTATTCCACAAAGGCTCCCATTGAAATCAGTGGAACTGCAGACAGAATAAGCATTTTCTTTCTTTTCTTATCAAATTTTAAAATAAATAAATAAATAAATAAATGAAGGGTGGTATCTGCCTTTTCATGTAAGGGACTTTTATCTGCTCAAAAATCACGCTAACCTCAGGGTGCCAAGCACAGTATCTTTGAAAGCATTCCAGGGATGGGAAGAGCTGCTCTATCTTCTCCACTACAAAGGGAAGCTTGGTAGTAATGAGAGCTGCTGTGGTCTTCCAATACAGGTTTTGCATCTGCTTTGCCCCCTCTGAGGACCTGTTGCTTGTTCCTCCTGGATACTTCCAGGTTCTGTTGTTCTTCCTATATTGTAGGAGAACATCTAAGTGACTGTCTTTGTGATGAGTTTTGCCATGAGAAGACAGAGGAGTCTCCCTTGCTTTTCAATAAGTGCATTTAATAAATTATATAAATATTTATAAGGTAAACTAGAATAACAGGTTTTGGTATTGCATCACATAAGCTCCTAATACCATTATGCTCCTAATATCCCAAGGTCAGAGAACCTTGTTCACATTTGAATGTCTACTGTTAATGGTGAAAATTTTAATTATTCGCAATCTTTCTAGGGCCTGACCAGCATTTGAAACAAACAGGTTAGAACTTATCATGCTCATCATAACTGAATTATGAAGTGTGTTGTGAAATAAATGTCCAGAATTTGTACGTGACTATTGTTCCTATCACTTCAAAACAGACTACTGAAAAAAATCTGTAGAGAACTTTGACTTCTGAACTAAGAGTACAAGCCAGATTTCAGCCTATAAGGAATTTTTATGGTTGAATTATAGACTTCTAAAAGATGCAATTTAAAACTGAACTGCTGACAGTTATTCTGATTATATTTTTTATAAGCTACTATTAACAAGGATGAGACCTTAAAGGAGGAATAGATCCCATCTCTATCTGCTGACTCAAGCGTTTCTAATCCTTTCCTCTAAAACAGTGCAGCCTACTGTCAGGGACAATATTGGTAAGACTAGACTGACTACAAATCCAATCCAGTCTAGCAAGCCCAGTGCTGCTATGGAGGCTTTGCAAAATTCAGCTGCCAACTCCTCATCTGTACTGAGCACGCGCGAGAAAAACCTCAACAATTTTCAGCAGCTTCAAACTCGGCCAAGTTCGGGTGGATCCTTCTGGTCAGGAACAACAAAAGGAACTTATCTGCTTTTTGCTCCTTATTCCTTTCCTACTCAGTAAAACTTCCCATCCCAGCTCTGAAATAGATATTGGGATGAAATCTTAAAATGTGAAACAATGTGTTTTCTCTTAATGCTGATCTTAGAAGCAGCAAAAGTATTTGTGCTGCAAGTTTCCAAAAAATTCAGCTTGAGGCAGACTCAGGATTGAAAAGATCATCCTGAACAGCTAAAAATTGGCAGCATTATGTGAGTGAAAACAAGGTCTTATACTGGAAAGTGGTAGACAAGCTTAGCTTCAGATACTGCTGGCAGCTTCACCTATAACATTTTTTCTGCCAGATCTTTGTATTCTGTTGCTAGAGAGAATCATTCCTGTGATGTCTAATGTTTTGTCACCTGTCCTTATGGCTTGTTTTTGGACTGGCACTGTTGTCTTCTGTGACTTGGCTGCCAATTCCACCACACTGACTTAGGCAATTGCTCCTGTTCTGCCCCCACACCCCAGGCCTGAAGGCCACACCTGATGTGGGCACACATACTTCTGCCAAGATGTAAGCAGGATGCTCAGCATTTTCAGGATTACATTATGTCACACCATAAATATGATTATTCTTGATGTTCTGGTCTGGCCTGGGTGAATTTTCAGGAAAGAAATGGCAAAAAAACTTTTTTTGGTCCTCAAAACATTGATTTGCTTTGTTCATTATGCTTATTCAAATTTTGCCATTACCGTATGCTTCCTTCTATTTCACTTCTGTAGACTGCAGCATCTCTTTCATAGTTGTCTGCTTCATCCTTTTTAGAACAAGCCTGTCACTATCCAGTGTTTTTCTAATGCTTCAGCTTCAAGTCCTGTGTTATTAACAAAGAATTTTTTCCTGACATCCATGCTATTGAAAATAGATTTACAATGAGCATTGACACCATTGCAACACTGAGTCAGCAGATGCAAGGATATGGTGTTGTGCTTGTGGTTAGAAACACTAAAACCCCTCTCCCACTCGAGACTGACTCACATCTTGTAGTATCTCCTGCATGAGCTTTATGGAGCTTGTATCTGGCCAGAGAGCACTTAATTAGACTCTTAAAAAACAGTATTCAAAATTTAGGGACTCTGCAAGGTTGCAGATGTATAAACCCTTTTTAATTACAACTATACCACCCACTTACCCCACAGTTAGTCAAGAGAACCAGTTTTCACTAAGGTCAATAGAAAAAAATAACCATGAAGTTTCTGGCTCATGCTACTTTTACATATGCTGAAATAAGGAAAAAAATAAATTTAAGTTCTCATTTTTTAGCCTTTATATCTCTAAAACAGCATACTGATTTCATCTGAATTAATCCAAGGGAAAAAAAAACAAAAAAACCCTTACTCTGAAATTAGTTAAACTGAAGTTTGAAGGAGAATTAATGGAAAGGGACAAAGTTGGTCTAGCCATGAAAAATGACTGTTTATCCCTAACTATGAGGACCCTAACAACTTCCTACAGCTAATTTTTTGTTTGCATTTTGCAATTAAAAAAAAAAAAAAGAAAGAAAAAAAGAAAGAAACAAATTTATTTGAGAAAGACAGGCCATACATTTTTCTAACCCTACTACATATTCAGATTTTTAGTGCCAAAAAGCACAGGTCATACTTTCTGTTTCAAACGCCATTACAAGATGACAAGTAGGCCGACATTTCTTCCTTGTCATGATGATGACATGGTCATTTGTTGCTTTAAACCTCTCTGAAATACATGCAATCCCAACAGGGCATAAGAGGCTGCAGACAGGGAGGGAAATGGGAGAACTCTACAGTAGGACCCACACCTAGGCTTGCAGTCTCTGCTTATTAGAGAAGCAGAAAATACATCTTTTAGGAAAAATACAGAAGCAGTAATTATTTACTTTGTTGTTTGCATAGCCCGTGTTTCGCTGTGTGCTGTGGAAAAACCAACAGTTTTTCAGCAGGGACAGGGCAGGTTTCCTACCAGATTTCCAAATTTTTTCATGGTATTACTGGATGACGAGCCCTGCTCATCTTTGGACCTCTGAAAATTTAATATGTCTTTTTCTATCTCAAAAGGTATGTGGTAATAGTTAGGACCTCCTTTTATGCTGAAGGAAAACTTGATAAAGTTTTGTCTGAGGTCCCAGAGCATTCAGCATCAAATCCTGAGACAGAACACAAACGTCTCAGCTCTCAGTCCTCACTTCCTACTGAAAATACTGGGGGGAGAAGTAATATTCTCTAGTTCTTTTTTTTTTTTTTAATATAATAATTTTCTAGCCTATCCAACCTTTATGCTTTTGTTTGTATCTGGGACTATAAATGCTAAAAAGCAGTGCATGGTGCTGAAATATTAAATGCTTTCAAGTAATTTCAGGACACAATCTTCTTTTTATCTGGGCTGTAAATCAGTGGGGCAGGGACACAGTAGTTAAACCAGAGTAGTCCATGGTCTGAGTAAGAATGCTGCAGTTACAGAACTCATTACCACACGCCTACTTAGCAGACCGAATAACGTGCTAATCTAGAGTTACTATTTGTCATACTTAAGAAAAAGCAAAGAATAGCTGGGCAAACAGTCAACTTCCAACCAAAGTGAAAGTAAAGCGCTGCCAAGAGACACTGGGCTTATCTCGCCCCTACTGAAATGAATGGAAATTCGGACAAAACCTGCTCTAGCATTAAGTTTACTTAAGTTCACATAGTTTGGCTCAATGCACACTTTCACGAGTGAATAAAAAGCTCCGGGAAGGTAGATGTTGGAAACAAGCATATTGGCAATTCTTTCACTATAGTAATAATTGCTGACATTGCTGTAGTTGCTCTGGCTAAAAATATCAAATACAATAACAAACCCAGTGAACCCATTCATTTTTTCCCGTTTCACAAAGGCTATTTACATACACAGTGAGGCTCAAAATAAATTCTGTATTCATCGTATTTGCAGCACATTCCAGCCCAGAAAACTGGCATCAAAACTATTTATTTAGGGAACATCATCCAGGTTAGAATCTTTCATATCTGATAATTATTTTTCATCTTGCGCACCCAGTACTTAGAACGGGAACATGCTGGGCCTATGCTTTAGAAATGTGATGGTAAACAAACTCAGTGCTCTTTAAAACATTATCTTTTTGTCCAAAAGCAGTCTAATTATGGCTGTATTCATAACACAGTTAAAAGTGAAAAAGCTGAAAGACAATTTAAATTGCAGCAAGCGCAGCCATACTAATGAAAATCCGATATTGTAGAGTGGATCTGAAGGTGTTTGTTAAGATATAACTTGCTGCGCAAGCACATTTTTTTACCAACCTCCTACAATTCTCTAAGATCTTAAAATATGACCCATTTTGCAACCAGTGCTAAAATTCCGAGAAGTTCTGAAATAAAACCCGAGGAAAGTCGAGCAGCAGGGTTGCTCTCCTTTCCAGCCAAATCCAAGCCAACGTTCCAGATTATATATATCATAACATGAATGACTTCTTCTGAAAAATCCCATCCAGCTTTTATGTAGGTTCATAAACATTACTGGTACTTTTATTAATTTGTCCATAACAATTTAAATAAAATTCTAGAGCTCTGAGCTGTGATCTGTTCCAGACTCTAGTAAGTTCCTGTTAAATGTGTAAATGTTCAGCAGTAAGATATTTTTGCACGGAGACTGAAAATCAGCTGTGCCAGATACCTGAAACTTTGTTAGGGCGCTCAGTGGAAAATTTTATTTCGACATTATAAATAACCCTGGACTATTTTAAGTGACCTTAAACTGGTAGCTTCCAATGACTTATTTTAGTTTATCCTAATTAACTTTTTATTTTATTTTAGTAGGAAGAGAGGTGACTGTAAAATTTTTAGTGTGACTAATTAAAAGTGGAAACGTATCTTCTTGTTTGAAATGAAATAAATCATGATTGTCAGGCTTATATAGCATTTGGATATAAAACAACTCCTTGCCTTCTTTCTAGCGCCTTTGGAATGGCTCTTAGGGAATGTATTAGAGCCCACGAAAGAAGAGGGGACAGAGGCCAAAAGAATCAATGAACATAAATATTTCTCCAAAATAAGTGTGAAAAAATGTATTTTCTGTATCACAACCACAGCAAACCAGAGCTTCTGCATATATACTAAAGGTGATGAGTACTTGTGCCTTGGAAACGCCTGTGGCCACTTTTGGGGAAAAGCAGATCTCTGTGGTTGTCGGGAGGAGCAGGGCGAGCTCTGGAGGGGTTTGCAGCGTTATCCACATGGATCGCGTTTTCTCAGTGGGATAGAAAACTTCCAGAGCCCTTCCAACCTTGGGCCGAAAAGAGAAAAGAAAAAAGAAAAAAAAAACCCCAAAACATTGGGGAAAGAACGGAAATAAAAAAGCGGAGGGCACAGATCCCTGCGAGGCAGTGGGTCGGGGGTGCCGCTCCCCGCGGGAAGCGTGGGAAAGCCGCGGAGAGGAGGGAGGGAGG